>SJXQ01003677.1:160928-260928 GCA_006408695.1 Aepyceros melampus | reverse complement strand
TATGAGAGCTGAAAGTCTAGCAGTGCATTTTTGAATTTGAGCTAGGAATGTGGTAATGTGGAAGGAAACTCAAAGCTTTTCATTCCTCTGTGCATGTCCCTGAATTATTGCAAAAGTATGTGAGTTTTAATTTTGGGATAATAAACACATTTTACCAAGCAGGCATATATGAAAATACAGAATCCAGGAATTATGAGAATCAATCACAAAATTATGAATTTGAATCTGTCATCATTAAGGTTTATAGAAAATTATTATTCTAATAATATGGATGAAGTATATTTCATAGAATAATTATCTTCTACATAGGACGTTGTTCAACTCTAAATTCTTTACATATTTATTTTATATAGGCACATGAAATCTACCTGTATCTTGCATGAAATAATTATTGCAAAATAATAAAATCTTTAGTGGTTGAAAGACTATCTGAGTGTCCCTTTATGTCTCTTAGATAGATTAGTTTGAGTTTAGTGACTCTGACTCTTTAAATCTTCCACCAGTAGCATGAAGCACACTGATTTATTTTTGGGACATACATTTGTTTAATATTTTAATTGTTCCTGTATATTAATCAAATGATATAAAATATTAACAGTCTATTATACACAGGACTGGAAAAGATCAGTTTTCATTCCAATCCCAAAGGAAGGCCATGTCAAAGAATGTTCAAACTACCACACAATTGCACTCATCCCACACACTAGTAATGTTCAAAATTCTCCAAGTCAGGCTTCAGCAATACGTGAATTGTGAACTTCCAAATGTTCTAGCTGGTTTTAGAAAAGGCAGAGGAACCAGATATCAAGTTGTCAATATCCACTGAATCATCAAAAAAGCAAGAGAGTTCCAGAAAAACATCTATTTCTGCTTTATTGACTATGCCAAAGCCTTTGACTGTGTGGATCACAATAAACTGTGGAAGATTCTGAGAGAGATAGAAACACCAGACCAGCTGACCTGACTCTTGAGAAACCTGTATACAGATCAGAAAGCAACAGTTAGAACTGGACATGGAACAACAGACTGGTTCCAATAGGAAAAGGAGTATGTCAAGGCTGTATACTGTCATGCTGCTTATTTACCTTTTTGCAGAGTACATCATGAGAAACGCTGGACTGGAAGAAGCACAAGCTGGAATCAAGATTGCCAGGAGAAATATCAATAACCTCAGATGTGCAGATGACACCACCCTTATGGCAGAAAGTGAAGAGGAACTAAAAAGCCTCTTGATGAAAGTGAAAGAGGAGAGTGAAAAAGTTGGCTTAAAGCTTAACATTCAGAAAACTAAGATCATGGCATCTGGTCCCATCATTTCATGGGAAATAGATGGGAAACAGTGGAAACTGTCAGACTTTATTTTTTTGGGCTCCAAAATCACTGCAGATGGTGACTGCAGCCATGAAATTAAAAGACACTTACTCCTTGGAAGAAAAGTTATGACCAACCTAGATATCATCTTCAAAAGCAAAGACATTACTTTGCCGACTATGGTCTGTCTAGTCAAGGCTATGGTTTTTCCAGTAGTCATGTGTGGATGTGAGAGCTGGACTGTGAAGAAGGCTGAGCACCAAAGAATTGATGCTTTTGAACTGTGGTGTTGGAGAAGACGCTTGAGAGTCCCTTGGACTTCAAGGAGATCCAACCAGTCCATTCTGAAGGAGATCAGCCCTGAGATTTCTTTGGAAGGAATGATGCTAAAGCTGAAACTCCAGTACTTGGCCACCTCATGCGAAGCATTGACTCATTGGAAAAGACCCTGATGCTGGGATGGATTGGGAGCAGGAGGAGAAGGGGACGACAGAGGATGAGATGGCCGGATGGCATCACTGACTCGATGGAAGTGAGTCTGGGCGAACTCCAGGAGTTGGTGATAGACAAGGAGGCCTGGTGGGCTGCAATTTACAGGGTTGCAAAGAATCGGACATTACTGAGTGACTGAACTGAACTGATACATGCTGTATTTATATATTTATACAATAATTAGAATACACAAAAAGTTTGAAATTACAAAAATACATAAATGCTTCAAAGATTACCAGACTGAGATTGAGAAGAGGTAGGAGTTTCATTTGATGTATAGCAGTGGTAGAAATTGAAGCTTAAAGCTTCAATAAAGCTTCTTCTATCTTCCAGATTAGTGATTCAATATCACTGCACTACTTCTGGACAGTTTTATTTTCCAGAAAGCAGTACATTTAATAGAATGGTATTGAGAAGCAAAGAGTCTTGGAATCTATTATTTTCTCTTAAACAACTCATCTTTCAATTCAGTCGCTCAGTCATGTCTGATTCTTTGCAACCCCATGAATCACAGCACGCCAGGCCTCCCTGTCCATCACCAGTTCCTGGCGTCACTCAGACTCATATCCATTGAGTCAGTGATGGCATCCAGCCATCTCATCCTCTGTCATCCCTGTCTCCTCCTGCCCCCAATCCCTCCCAGTATCAGAGTCTTTTCCAATGAATCAACTCTTCATGTGAGGTGGCCAAAGTACTGGAATTTCAGCTTTCACATCATTCCTTCCAAAGAAATCCCAGGGCTGATCTCCTTCAGAATGGACGGATTGGATCTCCTTGCAGTCCAAGGGACTCTCAAGAGTCTTCTCCAACACCACAGTTCTAAAGCATCAATTTTTCTGCACTCAGCCTTCCTCACTGAGCATGGGCGGCTGCGACCAGCACACTAAGCATGGCCGAGAGGAGGTACTTCACATCTGAGGTCAGGGGCAGAAGCCGGGAGGATCCCATGCCCGAAGGGCAATGGCCAAAAGGACTTATCCAAGTTCGAGGCCAGGGGCGGCAGCCAGGATGAGCAACCCCACATCCAAGGAGTGGTGGCTGCACAGGCACAGGAGGTCCTAGAGGAGCTATCCCAGGTTGAAAGTCAGGAAGGGTGGCCATCAGGAGATACCCTTCATCTAATGTAAGGAGCAGTGGCTGCACTTTGCTGGAGCAGCCGTGAAGAGAAATGCCCAAGGTAAGAGAAACCCAAGTAAGATGGTCGGTGTTGCAAGAGAGCATCAGAGGGCAGACACACTGAAACCATGCTCACAGAAAACTAGTCAATCTAATCACACTAGGACCACAGCCTTGTCTAACTCAGTGAAACTAAGCCATGCCTGTGGGGCAACCCAAGATGGGCGGATCATGGTGGAGAGGTCTGACAGAATGTGGTTCACTGGAGAAGAGAATGGCAAACCACTTCAGTATTCTTGCCTTGAGAACCCCATGAACAGTATCAAAAGGCAAAATGATAGGATACTGAAAGAGGAACTCCCCAGGTCAGTAGGTGTCCAATATGCTACTGGAGATTAGTGGATAAATAACTCCAGAAAGAATGAAGGGAAGGAGCCAAAGCAAAAACAATATCCAGTGTGGATGTGACTGGTGATAGAAGCAAGGTCCCATGCTGTAAAAAGTAATATTGCATAGGAACCTGGAATGTCAGGTCCACGAATCAAGGCAAATTGGAAGTGGTTAAACAAGAGATGGCAAGAGTGAATGTCGACATTCTAGGAATCAGCAAACTAAAATGGACTGGAATGGGTGAATTTAACTCATCTTTAAGTAATCCAATTATTTTCTAACAATAAAAGACACAATCTTTAAGTGTATAATTACGAGTTTGAAAAATGACTACCCTTATGTAAGCATGATTCCAATTAAGATACACAACATTTCTTTTGCTCTGGAAAGTTTTCTCATGTCATTTTTTAGTCATGTCTGCCAACAAAGATAATCACTCTTCTTATTTCCATCATCATTAATCAGTTTTGGAACATCAAGTAACTGTAATACTGAAGGATTCTTCTTTATTGTCTGTTTATTTTGTTCAGCATAATGTTTCTGGGATTCCCTAAGTTATGCCTCAGCAGGTGCCTTTTTTCTCTTTATCTTCAGTTTGCATGATTTCTGTTGACCTGGTCAGATTTATTGATTTTCTCTTTCTTGTATCCAGTCTACTCTATATCTAAACCAGTATTTTTGTTTGTTTGTTTGTTTTTTCCATATGTGGTTTTTCAGTTTTCAGGATTTTCATGATTTTCTACTTTTGTCAATTTATGAATTTCCTATTTAATATGTGTTGATAGATTCTTTAAAATATCTATTTAAGTTATTTTCTGCCAGTTTAAATATTTGAGCTGTCTCTGCTCTAATTTTCAGTTCAGTTGTTCAGTCATGTCTAACTCTTTGCAACCCCATGGATTGCAGCACGCCAGGCTTCCTGTCCATCACCAACTCCTGGAGATTGCTCAAACTCTTGTCCATCGAGCTGGTGATGCCATCAAAATAATTCATCCACTTCTCCTCTTGCCCTCAATCTTTCCCAGCATCAAGGTCTTTTCCAATGAGTAAATTCTTCCCATCAGGTGTCTGTAGTATTGAAGTTTCATCTCAGCATCAGTCTTTCCAATTAACATTCAAGGTTGATTTCCTTTCAGATTGATGAGTTTGATCTCCCTGTAGTTCAAGGGACTCTCAAGAGTCTTCTCCAACAATACAGCTACAAAGCATCAGTTCTTCTGTGCTCAGTTTTCTTTATGGTCCAACTCTCACATCCATACATGACTACTGGGAAAACAATGGTTTTGACTAGACTGACCTTTGTTGATAAAGTGAAGTCTTTGCTTTTTAATATGCTGTCTAGGTTGGCCATAGCGTTTCTTCCAAAGGAATAAGTGTTTTTTAATTTCATGAAGGCAGTCACCATCTGCAGTGATTTTTGATTCCAAGTAAATAAAGTATGTCACTATTCATATTTTTTCTCCATCAATTTGCCATGAAGTGATGGAACTGGATGCCACAATCTTCCTTTTTATAATGTTGAGTCTTAAGCCAGCTTTTTCACTCTCTTTCATTTCCATCAAGAGTCTCTTTACTTCTTCTTTGCTTTCTGCCATGAGGGTGGTGTCTCCTGCATATCTGAGTTTGTTAATATTTATCTCAGTAATCTTGATTCCACCTTGTGCTTCATCCAGCTTTCATTTCACATAATGAACTCTGCATATAAGATAAATAAACTGTGTGACAATATACAGTTTTGATGTACTCTTTTCCCCATTTGGAACCAATCTGTTGTTCCATGTCAGGTTCTAACTGTTGCTTCTTGAGGATTTCTCAGGAGGCAGGTTAGGTGATCAGGTATTCCCAACCAAAAGTTTTCCAGTTTGTTGTGATCCACACAGTCAAAGGCTTTGGCTTATTCAATAAAGAAGGAGTAGATGTTTTTCTGGAACTCTCTTGTTTTTTTTTCTGTGATCCGATGGATGTTGGCAATTTGACCTCTGGTTCCTCTGCCTTTCTAAATCCAGTTTGAACATTTGGAATTTCTCTGTTCACATACTATTGAAGCCTTGCTTGTATAATTTAGTCATTGTTTTGGTAGCATGTGAGATGAGTGCAATTTTGTGGTAGTTGAACATCTTTTGGCATTGGCTTTCTTTACAATTGGAATGAATACTGAACTTTTCCAGTCCTATGACAAATGTGAGCTTTCTAAATGTGTTGGTTTGTTGAATGCAGCACTTTCACAGCATCATCTTAGAATTTGAAATAGCTCAGCTGAAATTCCATCACTTCCACTAGTTTTGTTTGTAGTGAGTATTCCTAAGGGCGACTTGACCTCAGATTCCAGCATGTCTGGCTTTAAGTGAGTGATCACACCATCAGGGTTATGCGGGTCATTCAAATCTTTTTTTTTTTTTTTTGTATAGAACTTCTATGAATTCTTGCCATCTCTTTTAATATGTCCTGCTTCTGTTAGGTTCATAACATTTTTGTCTTTTCTTGTGCCCATCTTTGCATGAAATGTTCCCTTGGAATCTCTAATTTTCTTGAAGAGATCTCTAGTTTTTCCATGCTGTTGTTTCCCTCTATTTCTTTGCTTTGATCACTGCAATGATCAATGATAGAAAAGATATAGATAGATAATGAATAAGAAAGATAAGATAGATAAGAAAGAAGGCTTTCTTATCTCCCCTTGCTATTCTTTGGAACTCTACTTTCAGATGGGTATATCATTTCTTTTCTCCTTTGCCTTTAGGTACTCTTCTTTTCTCAGCTATTTGTAAGGCCTCCTCAGACAACCCTTTTGCCCTTTTGCATTTCTTTTTCTCAGGGATGGTCTTGATCCCTGCCTTCTGCACAAGGCCAGGAACCTCTGTCCATAGTTTTCAGGTACTCTGTCTAACAGATATAATCCCTTGATCTATTTGTCACTTCCACTGTATAATCATAAGGAATTTGATTTAGGTTGTAGAAGAATGGTCTAGTGGTTTTCCATATTTTCTTCAATTTAAATCTGAATTTGGCAACAAGGTTTTCATAATCTGAGCCACAGTCAGTTTCTCATCTTGTTTTTGTTAACTATATAGAGCCTCTCCATCTTTGGCTGTTAAGAATATTATCAGTCTGATTTCCATTGACCATCTGGCGATGTTTTGTGGATAGACGTCTCTTGTGTGGTTGAAAAAGGGTGTTTGCTATGACCAGAGTGTTCTCTTGGCAAAACTCTGTTAGCCTTTGTCCAACTTCATTTTGTACTCCAAGGTCAAACTTACCTGTTACTCCAGGTATCTCTTGACTTCCTACTTTTCATTCCAGTCCCCTATGATGAAAGGATACCTTTTTTGGGTGTTAGTTCTAGAAGGCCTTGTAGGTATTCACAGAAATGTTCAACTTCGGCTTCTTCAGCATTAGTGGTTGATGCATAGACTTGGATTACTGTGATATTAAATGGTTTGCCTTGGAAACGAACAGAGTTCATTCTGTCGTTTTTGAGACTGCATCTAAGTACTGCATTTCAGGCTCTTTGCTGACTATGAAGGTTAGTCCATTTATTCTAAGGGATTCTTGCCCACAGTAGTATATATAATGGCCATTTCCTGTTTGACCACTTCCAATTTAGCTTGTTTCATAGACTTAAACTTCCAGGTTCCTATGTAATATTGATGTTTACAGCATTGGACTTTACTTCCATCACCAGTCACATCCACAATTGGGTGTTGCTTTTGCTTTGGCTCCATCTCTTCCTTCTTTATGGAGTTATTTCTCCACTCTTCTGAAGTAACATACTGAGCACCTACCAACCTGGGCAGTTCATCTTTCAGTGTCATCTTTTTTTTTTTTTTCCTTTTCATATTGTCCATGGGGTTCTCAAGGGAAGAATACTGAAGTGGTTTGTCATTCCATTCTCCAGTGGACAACCTTTTGTCAGAAGACTCCACATGACCAGTCCATCTTGGTTGTCTCTACATGGCATGGCTCATAGTTTCATTGAGTTGGACAAGGCTGTGGTCCATGTGATCAGTTTTATTAGTTTTCTGGAATTGTGGTTTTTCATTCTGTCTGCCCTCTGATGGAGAAATATAAGAAGCTTATGGAAGTTTCCTGATGGGAGAGACTGACTGTGGCATAAACTGGGTCTTGTTCTGAAGGGTAGGACCATGTTCAGTAAATCTTAATTCAATTTTCTGTTAATGGGTGGGGCTGTGTTCCCTCCTTGTTGTTTGACCTGATACCAAACTGTGGTAGGGGAAATGAAGATAATGGTGAGCTTCTTCCAAACTATTTTTACTGGCACTGTTGCATTCAGGGTCCCTGATCCTGCAGTAGGCCACTGTCAAACCATGCCTCTGCCAGAGACTCCTGGACACTTACAGGCAAATCTTGGTCAGTTTCTTGGTCTATTCTATTGATTCATTTTTTTTTTAAATGAGTCACATTTTCCTGTTTTGTCTAACAAACTTGTGCCTTTTCACCAGCACTTAGAAATGGATATGTAATAGAATGGGTTTTGTTGTCTTCTCTTGGAGAGTTTCATTTGTTCTAGTGAGCAGTTTATTAGTCCTCAGCTTTGCCCTATGTATGCTTAGTTTTATTCTTTCTTATACACGTCTCAGTTTCACATTTCTATATTTCAAATTTTTCAATGTTTTTTTAATAGAAAGCCTGAATGTCATCAAGCCCTTTTAACTTGGTGGGACACTAACTCCCAAGAGTCTACTTCCTTAAGATGGAAGAAGTGAAAGTGAAAGTGTTAGTCACCCAGTCGTGTTCATCTCTTTGGGACCCGATAGACCATAGGCTGCCAGGCTCTTCTGTCAGCGGAATTTTTCAGACAAAAATACTGGAACGAGTAGTCATTCCCTTCTTGAGGGGATCTTTCTGAGTCTCCTGCATTGCAAGCAGATACTTATCTATCTGAAACACCGTCCTTATGGAGGGCAGCTACTTAAATATCTGCTTTTACAGTCCCTTGAACTCTTGCAATTCCAGCTTAGTGGCAAGTGAAAGACAGAGTGGACAGTTCTATATTAATTTCCAGTCACTCTGATGACACAAAACTTTATCCTCTGACTTCTCAGAACAAATCCTTTGACCTCTCTAACTCTCTGCCTGAAACCTAGTCATTGTTCCATATTGTGAACTTAGAAGGGGTCTCATGAAAATAGATATATACGTGTGTATCTCATCCCATGGGTTCCTTCTTGGAAAGATTATATTCACTAAAGTACTGGTTGCTTTTGATTCATTTTTAAAGTACCTTCAAAATTGTTTCCTATATTTTCCCCAAGTTTACTGTTGCTACTGGTAGAAGTATTAGTCCAGTAAAAGCAAATTACTGGAAGACTAATGTATTTTTAAAAACCAAACAAATCACAACTGAACTCTTTCAGACTTCCCATCTTTGAGAACCTGCAGCAAATTCTTTCAATTATTTTAAGCAGGACTATTTTGAGGTAAACTGAGGTAAATTATGGAGTTACACTTCAAGATACTCAGAAAAAAAAAGTAATCATGAATCAAAATCTCATTGCTATTCTTTTTCCAATTTGCTATTCTCCAAACTACAGTTGTTAAAAACAAACACACACACACACTTTCCTCTAAGAATATGAAAAAGCACAGTTAAACCTGTTTAAAAAAGTAAGGTCATATATACAAATTGGAAGATATATTAAGAGTTTGAGTACATTTCCCTTGTGGCTCAGCTGTTAAAGAATATGCCTGCAATGAGGGAGACGTGGGTTCAACCCATGGGTAGGGAAGATCCCCTGGAGAAGGGAAAAGCTACCCACTCCAGTATTCTGGCCTGGATAATTCTATGGACTATATAGTTATGGGTCTCAAAGAGTCAGACTTGACTGAGAGACTTTCACTTCACTTTAACTCTGCAGTCATGGTATGGACATTAAAAAAAAAAAAAAAGCCTGGATTAAATACAAAGAAATTGTGTGTACAATTTGAAAATGATTTCATCATTTACTTATTTGGAAATGAACATAATAATCCTTATCTTATTCTTATTTCACAAGAATCACTGATCTACGTTTAGAGAAGATTAACTTATTGGCAGTTAAATACTGTACAAATACTTTCTCCCACTTTCCTTGATTTAAACTTTAGAACTGAAGTACGTTGAGTTAAGTGAATCTCAGTGAGAAAATAATAAGGATTATGTTGGTTTAATAGTAACTCAAATTGTCTATAATTTGTCATGGTTAGTCAGTCATAGATTTAAATTTTCATAAATAATTATATAGGATTCACAGTGACATTTAGTGACATTTTGAAGCAGCAGCATTTATCATTATTTTAACAAATTAGGATCTAAAACAAGCTATTGTAACTTGACATTTGACCTCCAAAGTGAAAAGATTTCCTAATGCTAAATCACTTAAATGATGACACTGAAATTATCTGGGATAATTGACTAATTACCCTTATTATATGGGTACCTTTGATAAAATTAGGATTTTCATCATATAGTTCTAATTTTCTCTTAAACACTATTACTTATAAAATCTGAAACTGAGTTTTGACCAAGATATGTTATAAATCAAAATATTGTTTCTCTCAGATATACCTAAAAACATCTTCCACTTCATACTATATTTTTCTACTATAATTTTAGATTCTACTCTAGTCTTTTCTTCTCTTTCTTCACTGATTGTAAAGGCCTAAAATTACATTTTTGTTGGGCTTTTACTATTTCTCTTTGTTGAGAAGAGTAAAGGTCAGGCAGCATTCCATTTTAGGAAGATAGTTAAATGGCTGACATTAAAGTGTCTGCCAAAATGATGGAGTAGTATTCATTTTTACTTCTTAGTGAAACCATATGAAAACACAAATAAAAGCACTACTTACCTTTAATGTCATAATTTAATTTTTTTAATGTTTTTGCCTCCTGAATAAAAATGTATTATGAACAACTTATGTTGCCTTCAATGTCTTTTTCTTTTTAAAATACCTTTAAAATCTAAATTATAGAAACATAATTTTAAATAAAAAACAATCTTATTTATTAGGAAAATAAATGTTTAAAGCTTTATGTTCAGTATTTAACTTTTTACCTTATTCATTTTAAATAGCTGAAAAAATTATTTAAGATGCAAGTGGGACAAATGCAACACCATCTACTTTTATAAGGCAAATGTAAGAAAACTTCTTAATCTGTAGCTTGTAGCGTGTCAAATGAAAAGAAATATACCATTTTCTTGTTTCACATATTTTTACTTTTTTCACNTGCGTACAGGTTTATCATTACCATCATTCTAAATTCCATATATATGTGTGAGTATACTGTATTGGTGTTTTTCTTTCTGGCTTACTTCACGGAGTATTACTCAGCTATTAAAAAGAATACATTTGAATCAGTTCTAATGAGGTGGATGACGCTGGAGCCAATTATACAGAGTGAAATAAACTTATATTTTTAAAAATCTAAAGACAAAGAATCCAAGAACTGAGAAATACAGAACCAAATTAAAATTATTAATTCATTCTTTGTTCTTATATTCATTATATTATGTTCAGAAACAGTGTTTTAGCTTTGATTGTGTTTGTTATCAATGCCAAGTGTTGGACACAGAAAATCATAGAAAATTAATCTCTCAAGCTCATGATTTATAATAAAATTGAATAAGGAATTTTATTCAGCCATAAAAAATGGAATGAAATATTGCCATTTTAGAAGCATAGACGAGCTGGAGAGTATTACAGTTAGTGAGGTAAATCAGACAGAGAAAGACAAATATTACATGTTATCACTTATATGAGGAATCTAAACAAATAGTACAAGGGAACCTATTTATAAAACAGAAACATACTCATAGGCACAGAAAACAAACTTATGACTACCAATGGGGAAAAGGAGAGGGGAGAGAATAAATTAGGAGTATGGGATTAACAGATACAAATCACTACACATAAAATAGATAAGNTATCCATAGTTCTTCAGGCACTCTGTCCCACAGATCTGGTCCCTTGAATCTATTCGTCACCCGTACTGTATAAGGGATTTGATTTAAGTCATATCTGAATGGCCTACTGGTTTTGGGAAGTAATTTTGAGTTTTTATGATGCAATGCTAAGCTTTCTCCACTTGGTGGCTATAGTGAATAAAGTTCTGATCAATTCTGAGTATTTTATTTTAAATTAAGATTTAATTACCAGAACTTCATTATACTTCTTTACTATTTATTCTTGTTAATGTTTTTCTGAACATATTATTGCCCTTGCTATCTGTCATAATATCACGTTCTTGGAACCACCTTTTAGGGATCTTTTTTGAATTTTTGCTTTTTAAATATTATGACAACTTTCCTCTACCCATGTAGTCTGACAGTTGAATCAAATTTAATTGCTGAAAGTAGCTAATTTATAGTTTTGTTTTTGAAGAATTTATGAATTTTCAAATTTAATTTTTTGAGCAAAATATTCTACCTAATATTTTAACTTGGAAAGTGTATGGGACCAATGTTTGAGTGCCTTGAAAGTTGTAATATTATTATCTCTTTTGGTTTATTCCTTTTAATAAGTGCAAATTTACTTGGGAGCAAAAACTAATTTTATAGAATAAACTCTGAGGGAAAAGCCTTAGGTTAATCTGTGTGTGTATGTTAATTCACTTCAGTCATATCCGACTCTTCGCAATCCTATCTGATAGAAAGTTAATTCTTTCTCAATCTAGTTTTTACACATTTTCCCATACATTATCACTATGCCTGCCATCGTCAGTATGTGACACAATTTTCTGCTCTGTGGCATATTTTTCCATGGTCACATGTTATTGTTGTTTAGTCACAAAGTTGCTGTTTAGTTACTAAGTCGTGTCAGACGCTTTTGCGTCTCTGGGATTTCCCAGGCAAGAAGACTGGAGGAGCTTGCTGTTTGCTTGTCCGGGGGATCTTCCTGACCCAGGGATAGAACCTGAGTCTCCTGCATTGCAGGCAGATTCTTTGCCACTGAGCTACAGGGAAGGCCCTAGTCACATACTGCTTTAAGTTTTAAAAAAAAGTTTGATTTTTAATTTGCTAAGTTTATAACAGCTTTCTTTTTCTGGAAATACTTATTGTGGCTGTTTTAAGATGATGGGATTGATTGTTCTCAATAACTTTATTTTCATATGAAATTCAACTAGGTTTTAGCAATGAAAACAATTGAAACAAAGACTCTCCCATGAACTCAAAATAAGAGAAATAAATATATATTTTTGTATAATTAAGATTTTTAAAAAAAATTAGCTGGAAAATTTAGTGTCTTCACTCAATTTTTTTCCATTAACAATCTAATGAAAAAAATTTTGTAAAAATTTATTATTATTGGAAGACTCAAACTCAGAACTACCAGCTGCAATTTAAAATTCACTAATCCTAATCTGAAGTACATATAATTCACTTTTTATCTTGCATGTTTCATAACTAAAGTCTCTTACTGCACTTTAAAGGGGATGGCATAGTTCAAAAGTGAAAATTTTATCTTAGTGAATTTGATTCAGTTGTTGCACTGGAATATGTAGAATTAAATTTTTCAAGAGAAGTAAGTTTATATAAATAATTTGAGTGAACAATGATAAAATGATTATGCTCATACATGTTTTCTTGTATCTTCTGTGCAGTTTTCCTAGTTTGTAAAACTAGAATTGAAATTCATGAGATGTAGTGAGATGAGCATTTTTAACTTTACTAGATGATACCAAGTTTCCCTCTAAAGTAGTTTTTACAATTTATACTATCTGCAGACTGGATGCTCCTGATGCTTTCCATCCTGGCCAGTGTTTGGTATTGAGAGATACTTAAATTTTGTTGTTGTTGCCAATCTGATGAGTTATTTTTTTTTATGTTCCTCTGACTACCAGTGAATATGAGCATGTTTTCTTATGTTTATTGGACAAAAGAAATAAATGTTTCATGTTTCTTCTGTGAATTGTCTGTTTACATTATTTGCTATGGGAATAGGATTGTTTATTACGTTGATTTGTAGGAGTGCTTTAAGTATGCTGCAAGCAATTATGTAAAGGTTGTATGCATTTTAAATGGTTTTTCTCTCAGCAGGTGGGCTTATTTTTTTTAAAATTTTTATAACATCTGTTGGTATGCACAAATAAACTTATAATTTTAATAAATTTAAAAATATCAAGAATTTCCTTTTCATCGTTTGTGCTTATTTAGCATCTTTTGTAAGAAACCATTCTATAAGGGTAAAAAGTTGACCTTTGTAGATTTTTCCCCGCATATATTGTCTGTTTCACCCAGATTCATTTACTGAATAGCAAATCCTTCTGTCATTGATTTTTAAAAAAATTGAAACATAGTTGATCCACAACATTGTGTTAGTTTTTGGTGTGCAGCAAAGTGATTCTGTTTTACATATATAATATATATATTTCATATAGATAATTATATATAAAAAAGAATATATAAAATTATTATTCATTGTAGATTATAAGATATTGAATAAAGTACCCTGCATTATACAGTTAGATCTTGTTGTTTATCTGTATTATATGTAGTAGCTTGTATCTGCTAATGCCAAATTTCTAATTCATCCCTCCTCCACTTTCCCCTTTGGTAATCATAAGTTTATTTTCTGCCTTAGTAGGTTTATTTGTTTTATAAATAAGTTCGTTTGTACTGTCCTTTAGATTCCACATGTAAGTGACATCATATGGTGTTTATCTTTTATTGTCTGAGTTACTTCACTTAGCATAATAATCTCTAGGTAAAATGCAATAATGCTTCAGAAAAAAATTTTAATTTATGTCGAAGATTTGAAATGGCCAAAAATACATATATAAGAGTTTATTTCTGGGCTTGTTATTCTACTTCATTTGTTTATTATTCTATCCATGACCAATGCAACATTTTGTGTCTGTGTGACCAAAAATTCTGATTTTTGGAGGTCAACTTCCTCTCTTGTTCTTAAAAATAGATGTATTTTTGGCCATTTCAAATCTTCTACATAAATTAAAAATTTTTTCTGAAGCATTATTGCATTTTTATTGAAGTTGTATTTAACTTATATTTATTTACAGAGCAACTGGCCTCTTTATGATACTGCTTCAACCATGAACATAGTATATTCCTCTATTTTACTTACATTTTCCAATAATACTTCATAATTTTCTCCATGGAGTTCTCACAAACTTTTTATTTGGCCTCTTGTTAGGTACCTTATAGTTTTTGTTGCTATAGTGAATCAGATATTTTTACCCTATTATTACTGTTATTTCTATTTTTGACTGGAATATAAATTTCAAGAAGGCAGATGTTTTTGCCTCTCTTGCTCAGTCTTATATACCAGTACCTAGAACAGAACCTAACACATAATGTTTTCAAAATGTGTTGACAAGCTAATGTTGTATTTTCTAATGCAAAACATTTTGTGTCTGTGTGACCAAAAATTCTGATTTTTGGAGGTCAACTTCCTCTCTTGTTCTTAAAAATAGATGTATTTTTGGCCATTTCAAATCTTCTACATAAATTAAAAATTTTTTCTGAAGCATTATTGCATTTTTATTGAAGTTGTATTTAACATATTTATTTACAGAGCAACTGGCCTCTTTATGATACTGCTTCAACCATGAACATAGTATATTCCTCTATTTTACTTACATTTTCCAATAATACTTCATAATTTTCTCCATGGAGTTCTCACAAACTTTTTATTTGGCCTCTTGTTAGGTACCTTATAGTTTTTGTTGCTATAGTGAATCAGATATTTTTACCCTATTATTACTGTTATTTCTATTTTTGACTGGAATATAAATTTCAAGAAGGCAGATGTTTTTGCCTCTCTTGCTCAGTCTTACATACCAGTACCTAGAACAGAACCTAACACATAATGTTTTCAAAATGTGTTGACAAGCTAATGTTGTATTTTCTAATGCACTATTTCTGCTTCACAGCGTGTCTAATGACTTTTGCACCAACTTGGATGAACTCAAATTGTATTTATGACACTTTATCCACTGAGTCTCTTGAGTTTTATATGGAAAAAATGAAAAATTCTGAAGACATCCAGCTTATTTTGTTATTTATTTACTATTATTTATTAAAATTTAGGTTATTTTATTATTAAAGTTACTCATAGTTACGAAATATACATATAGATTTATATGTATAATTCAAAAACATATAAATTCACTTTCATAATGAGATAATACTGTAGTAGATGTTTTAAAAATTCTTCTTTAGTGCTATGAAAATTACCTTAAAGTATATAATATTTTTTAAAACAAAATTAAATTTCTGACTTTAAAGTTCTAATCTCGTATCAAAATGATGAAATAAAATGAGCATTAGAGAGGAATAACGTGTTTTGGTACATTAACTGTGTCTTCTCTGTATAATATTTTAAAATTTGTTTTAAATGGAGGACAATTGCATTACGTTACTGTGTTGGTTTCTGCAGTGCAACAGTGTGAATCAGCCATAAGGGCACATACGGCTCCTCCCTTTGACTTCCTCCCACTCTTCCCGGTTGTCACAGAGCACTGGGTTGAGCTCCTTGTGTTGTAAGGTGGCCTCCCACCAGCTATCTATTTTACATACGCTGATGTCTGTGTTTAGTGCTGTTTCCTCGCCTTGCTTGACCCTCTCCTTCCTCTGCTGTGTCTGCAAGTCTGTTCTCTGTGTCTGCATCTCTATTCCTGTCAAATAGCTTCATCAGTACCATTTCGCTAGATTCCACATGCATGCATTAGTGTTCAGTATTTCTTTTTCTCTTTCTGACTTAGTTCACTTTTTTAACAGCTGCTGGGTTCATCTACCTCACTATGACTGACTCAAATTAATTCTTTTTTATGGAGGTGGTGATGGTTTAGTTGGTAAGTTGTGTCTGACTCTTGCGACCCCATAAGACTGTAGCCCACAAGGCTCCTCTGTCCATGGGATTCTCCAGGCAAGAATACTGGAGTAAATTGCCATTTCCTGCTCCAGGGGATCTTCCTGACCAAGGAATTGAACCCAGGTCTCCTGCATTGCAGGCAGATTCTTTACCAACTAAGCTACAAGGGAAGCCCAATTTTCATGGCTGAGTAATATTCCACTGTATATATACACCACAAGTTCTTTATCCATTCATCTGTTGATAGACATCTATGTTCCTTCCAGGCCCTGATTATTGTAAATAGTGCTACAGTAAACTTTGGGATACATGAGTCTCTTTGAATTATGTTTTTCTCAGCGTATATCCCTCTAGTGGGATTGCTGGTCATATGGTAGTTTTATTCCTAGTTTTTAAAGGCGTCTCCATGCTGTTCTCTATGGAGGCTGTATCAATCTACATTCCCACCAACAGTGCAAGAGGCTTCCCTTTTCTCCACGTTCTCTCCAGCAGTTATTGTTTGCAGATTTTTTGATGATGGCCATTCTGACTGGTATGAGGTATACCTCATTTTAGTTTTGATTATCATTTCTTTAATAATGGGTGATATTGAGTATTTTTTCATGTGTATATTGGCCACCTGTGTGTCTTCTATGGGGAAATGTCTCTTTAGATTTTCTATACATTTTGATTGATTTTATAGTAAATCTAATTTATAATTTCTGTTCTTTGTTTGAAAACTTTCATCGGGTTGTTTTCATCCTACTTTCTGGCTCTTCATGCAAACAAAATTTTAAAAGTAGCTGTTTCTATCTTTTTTTTTCTTTTAATCTTATTTATTCATTTTGCTTTTCGTTACCTCTAATATCTGGATCTGTGCACCTCACTTTTTGTCATACTACCTCCAGTTGGATTTGATCACTGGGAGTTCAGTCCCTGATTTTCTCTCTTCTAGACCTATTTACATGGAACATGATGTCCTAGCAGTTGTGGAGCAGGGGCTCTTGCTGATCCTCAGAGAAAGCAGTTTCAACACTTCTGCAATTTCTTATGACCTTTGCCTTCATATATTTAAAGAATATATTTGTACTTTTATTTATTTTTATTGTCTAATCCCCTTATGGAAGATGAGGATTTTAACTCATACAGAATTCTCTCCAGTTTAATTCTACCATAAATTTTGGTATATTCAATATTCAGAAATATATTACTATGATTACTAATTATTATTCAGAGCTCAGTCAGATTCAAATTTATTACATTCCCCTTCTTATACAGATTTCAATTTATCCTGAAAGCAACAGGAACCTCATTTTGGGGGGAATATTTCTAGATATCTATCGCTAGCTCATGAAGTTACATTTAGAATCAAACCCCTTACCTGCCAGAAACGCTCAGAGGGCTCAAACAAACCTTGTGCACACCAGGACCCAGGGACCCACAGAGACTGAGCCAGAACTGTGTTTGAGTGTCTCCTGCAAAGGTATGGGTCTGCAGTGGACTTCTGCAGGGGCAGCGGCTCTGGTGCAGCAGACCTGGCTATGGCATAAGCCCTCTTGGAGGAGGTCACCATTAACCCAGCTGCAGAACTTACACAGGACTGGGAAATAGACTCTTGAAGGAAACAAACAGAATTTTGTGCGGACCAGGACCCAGGAGAAAGGAGCAGTGACCCCACAAGAGACTGACCCAGACTTGCCCGTGAGTGTCCAGGAGTCTTCAGCAGAGGCGTGGGTCAGTGGTGGCCTGCTGCAGGGTCGGGGGCACTGAGTGCAGCAGTGAGTGCATGGGACCTTTTGAACGAGGTTGCCATTATCTTGGAATGAAAACTGACCTTTTCCAGTCCTGTGGCCACTGCTGAGTTTTCCAAATTTGCTGACATATGAGTGCAGCACTTTCATAGCATCGTCTTTTAGGATTTGAAATAGCTCAAATGGAATTCCATCACCTTCACTAGCTTTGCTCATAGTGATGCTTCCTAAGGCTCACTTGACTTTGCATTCCACGATGACTGGCTCTAGGTGAGTGATCACACCATCGTGGTTATGTGGGTCATGAAGATCTTTTCTGTATACTTCCTCTGTGTATTCTTGTCACCTCTTAATATTTTCTGCTTCTGTTAGGTCCATACCAATTCTTTCCTTTATTCTGCTCATCTTTCATGAAATGTTCCCTTGGTATCTCTAATTTTATTGAAGAGATCTTTCCCATTCTGTTGTTTTCCTCTATTTCTTTGCATTGATCACTGAGGAAGGCTTTCTTATCTCTCCTTGTCTATTCTTTGGAGCTCTGCATTCAAATAGGTATATCTTTCCTTTTTTATTTTGCCTTTCACTTCTTTTCTTTTCACAGCTATTTGTAAGGCCTCCTCAGACAATCTTTTTGCCTTTTTTGTTTTTTCCTTGGGGATAGTCTTGATCCCTGCCTCTTATAAAATGTCATGAATGTCCATAGTTCTTCAGGCACTCTGTCTATCAGATCTAATTCCTTGAATATATTTGGCACTTCAACTGTATAATTATATGGGATTTGATTTAGGTCCTACATGAATGGTCTGGTGGTTTTCCCTACTTTCTTCCATTTAAGTCTGAATTTGGCAATAAGGATTCATGATCTGAGCCACAGTCTGCTCCCGGTCTTGTTTTAGCTGACTGTACAGAGCTTCTCCATCTTTGGCTGCAAAGAATATAATCAACCTGATTTTGATGTTGACCATCTGGTGATGTCCATGTGTAGAGTCTTGTGTTGCTGGGAGAGGGTGTTTGCTATGATCAGTGCATTCTCTAGGCAAAATTCTGTTAGCCTTTGCCTTGCTTTGTTTTGTACTCCAAGGCCAAATTTGACTGTTATTCCATGTATTTCTTGACTTCCTACTTTTGCATTCCAGTCCCCTATAATGAAAAAGACATCTCTTTTGAGTATTAGTTCTAGGCCTTGTAGGTCTTCATAGAACGATTCAACTTCAGCTTCTTCAGCATTACTGGTTGGGGCATAGACTTGGATTACTGTGATATTGAATGATTTGCCTTGGAAACAAATAGAGATCATTCTGTCATTTTTGAGATTGCATCCAAGTACTGCATTTCAGACTCTTTTGTTGAGTATGATGGCTACTCCATTTCTTTCCCAAAGAAAGCAATGCCATAGAATGTTCAACCTACCACACAATTGCACTCATTTCACATACTAACAAAGTAAAGCTCAAAATTCCCCTTGTCAGGCTTCAACGGTATGGAAACTGTGAGCTTCCAGATGTTCAAGCTGGATTTAGAAAAGGCAGAAGCACAAGAGATCAAATTGCCAATATCCACTGGGTCATCAAAAAAGCAAGAGATTTCCTGAAAAACATCTACTTATGCTTTATTGACTAGGCCAAAGACTTTGACTATGTGGATCACAACAAACTGTGGAAAATTCTTCAAGAAATGAGAATATCAGAACTCCTGACCTGCTTCCTGAGAAATCTGTATGCTGGTCAAGAAGCAACAGTTAGAACTGGACATGGAACAACAGACTGGTTCCAAGTCGGGAAAGGTGTACTTCAAGGCTGTATATAGTCACTCTGCTTATTTAACTTACATGCAGAGTACATCATGAAAAATGCCGAGCTGGATGAAGCACACTCTGAAATCAAGATTGCTGGGAGAAATATCAATAACTTCAGATATGCAGATGACACCACCCTTATGGCAGAAAGTAAAGAAGAACTAAAGAGCCTCTTGAGGAAAGTGAAAGAGGAGAGTGAAAAAGTTGGCTTAAAATTCAACATTCAGAAAACTAAGATCATGGCATCCAGTTCCAAAACTTCATGGCAAATAGATGAGGAAGCAATTGAAACAGTGAGAGACTTTATTTTTTTGGGCTCCAAAATCACTTCAGATGGTATTTCAGGCATGAATTTAAAAGACACTTGCTAAGCTGGATGAAGCACACTCTGAAATCAAGATTGCTGGGAGAAATATCAATAACTTCAGATATGCAGATGACACCACCCTTATGGCAGAAAGTAAAGAAGAACTAAAGAGCCTCTGAGGAAAGTGAAAGAGGAGAGTGAAAAAGTTGGCTTAAAATTCAACATTCAGAAAACTAAGATCATGGCATCCAGTTCCAAAACTTCATGGCAAATAGATGAGGAAGCAATTGAAACAGTGAGAGACTTTATTTTTTTGGGCTCCAAAATCACTTCAGATGGTATTTCAGGCATGAATTTAAAAGACACTTGCTCCTTGGAAGAAAAGTTTATGACCAATCTAGAAGCATATTAAAAATCTTTGCCAACAAAGATCTGTCTCGTCAAGGCTATGGTTTTTCCAGTAGTCATGTATGGTTGTGATAGTTGGACTATAAAAAGATGAGTGGTGAAGAATTGATGCTTTTGAACTGTGGTGTTGGAGAAGACTCTTGAGAGTCCCTTGGACCGTGAGAAGATCCAACCAGTCAATCCTAAAGGAAATCAGTCCTGAATATTCATTGGAAGGACTGATGCTGAAGCTGAAACTCCCATATATTTTCCAGCTGACTCGAAGGACTGAATCATTTGAAAAGACCTTGATGCTGGGAAAGATTGATGGTGGGAGGAGAAGGGGATGACAGAGGATGAGATGGTTGGATGGTATCACTGACTCAATGAATAAGTGTTTGAGTAAGCTCCGGGAGTTGGTGATGGACAGGGAAGCCTGGCATGCTGCAGTCCATGGGGTCGCAGAGTCGGACACGACTGAGTGACTGAACTGATCACCATCTCTCTTGTAAACTCTACCAAAAAACTCTAAAATTCTCCTCAGTAGGTCAAAGCTCCTGGAAATTTATCCATACCATGCTTTCTCCTTTGCCTCCTGGCAATGTCTATTTCTTGCTTTCTTTGTTTTTGATTGTCCTCCATCCTTGCTACACCATTGTCTTTCAAGAAATTCCTGTCATCATTTTCCTAGAAATTCCCTTTGTCTTTCTTGGGTTTTCAACCTCTTTTCTCCAGAATCTTATGGCTTCCTTTTTTCATGGTGGATTTCCCAGATTCAGTGGGATCTCTGTAAAGGAAAGGGTGTCTGTCCACTCCGGAGGAACTGAACAAGATTTCTCAGAGAAAATGAAAATTGACTTGGGTTTTAAGAAAGTGTAGGGATTTTCCAGAAAGGAATTTTCCATTTAGAGAAAATAGTATATGTAATAACTCACATATGTATATATTATATATATGTAATATATACATGTATGTAATATAATATATATATGTAATAACTCATATATATATATAAAGAATTTGAAAGTGAATCAGTGAGAAATTCAATAGGTTTATTAGGTTCAAGGGCTTGGGAGGTAGTAATTGATTCTGTAGTGTGTGACTAAATTTTGAAGTGTAATATATAACATGCTAAAGATTTTGAGACTTCTCCTTAGAGATCATAGTAATCTGAAATAAGTTTAGAGAAAGGACACATAATAAATACTTTCTAATGCATGTAATTCTGGGAGCACTAAAGAGAGTGGACCAGAGTTGAAGCAGGTGAGGCTATGGATAGCTAATAACCTTTCCCAGCTGGAGCCATCTCATAACCCTATATAACTACAACACAATATTGATGATATGAAGAGATTGTTATCACCAATATCATGTTGTGTTTATATAGGGTAATGAGACTAGTCAGGAAGATTATTAGCATCATCAGGAGTATATTTTCAAAATATTCCCCATTTTTTCTTTTTTGGAGATTCTGATATATCTTCTCATAGGTGAAATTCAAGTATAAGGAATTTTATTCTTGTGACTTAGTTTTTAACTCTTCTTTTAGTAAAGTGTGTTATCTCCTTTCAGATAACAATTTTGGGTATGTGTGGTTTTAGAATGACCTTCAGATTATTACATTATCTTTGTACATTTTTTTTTTTCTTACAATAGATGTAGCAAGTTCCAGAGAAGGGACATGCTCTTCAACTTCAAAGTTTCTGTCTTACCAGCCATATTTATCACTCTGTAGTGTAAATTATGATAGATTACCTGTATGAAATGGATTTGACCTGATTAAAGCCATCCAAAATATGTTTGAAGAAAAAAGTAAACTTGATTTTTTCATTTATTAAACCTAAAATCTCCAGTTAGATTTTAAATGTCTTTCAGTTGCCTGCTAATGTATTCTTGTAGTTAGATGGTACATATTTACGTTGTCATGTTCTGAGGATTGCTAAGCTTTGATATGTCACTACCATAAGCAAGTGTTATACTTATTTTCGTTGTAGAAAACAACACCCTAGATTTCAATTGAATTTTCCAAGTGGGTAAAAGTCAGAGTTTGGAATAAAACTTTAAATTTTACCATCTGTTTTATCGTCTGAAAAACACCTTTGTAAGAAAGTAGCATTTTCCCCCAAACTCCTAAAATCTCTCTTCCTTGGGTGGCACACAAATAGTGAAGTGAATGAAAGCAATCTTTTTCACTAGTTATGTTTTTATAGGGTGGTGTCTTGTTTGTGAAGTAGTTTTCAGGATTAATTATTTAACCATGTCACCTTTTCTGGAAGCAAAGATGTAAAAATTTCCACAATACAAAAAAGTGATCTTAGTGACAGCATGAATTAAGACTTGATTTGAAGGGAGAGGGAAGTGAGCCAAGGGTGTTCTCATACAGAGTTTTGGGAAGCTGATTTGATTCTGCTTATATTGCAAGACAAATCAGACCTAAATACCTTGATTCCTCAAAGTTAGTATCTTTTATAAACTGTGTTAGGAACTCATCCTTGATTGGTTTTACAGTTTTTAAGTTTAAATAGAGCTATTCCTTTCAAAGAGAATATATTTACAGATCATTGACAAATGCAACTATATTATTCCACCAAATTCATTCATTTGTTTAACAAATACTGACTGAGCAGTTACTCTGTAGTAGGCAAGCCACTGTTTTGTTAGAGTAACATTAAAAGTACCTGTTGCTTTGGTGATTTAAAAGGATCAAACTACTGCTTTCAAGGATGTCTGCGAGACTCTACTTCTCTGAGGTTAAGAACATGATGGAATTGCTGAATACATAAAAATTATTTTCCAGTTTTAGTTTCTGGGTTGAATGGAGTGGAAATTTGGAGCATGTAACATCATGTGTGTGTNTATTTTAATTGGAGGTTAATTACTTTACAATATTGCATTGGTTTTGCCATACATCAACATGAATCTGCCACAGGTATACACGTGTTCCCCATCCTGAACCCCCCTCACTCTTCCCTCCCTGTACCATCCCTCTGGATAATCTCAGTGCACCAGCCCCAAGCATCCAGTATCATGCAGAGTAAAAGTTTCCAGGTTATTTCTAGTTTAATTGTGCCTGATAATATATACATATGGTATTCTTCTAGTCTTTTTGTGTGTCCTCTTCCCCTTCCCTTTCAACAGGAGAACGCTGAAGGCAGTGTTTCAATAAGGAAAAGTTTTTTCTTCTCTGAGTGTTGTTCCTTTATCAAGAATATTTACTTTGCAGGTCTTCCTTTGCTAGAAATTTGTCACAATAATACAAATGATAATAATAACAATTGATATTTATTACGTACTTAATATGCACTGGACACCATATAAAATCTTTGTGTGTATCATCCCAGCCAAATAGGCAAATAAATCAAAGCCCCAGGTGGCTCTGTTCTTTTCAGGTACAGTCACCTGAGGACTTTTATTTTCTGTTGGCAATCTGGTTGTTGATTATTGTTTGATATAACATTTCAAGTCCTCCTTAGATTTTTTTCCCCTCTTTTTCTCTGTGAAGTAGAAGATTCAGTCAGTTCAGTCAGTTCAGTCGCGCAGTCGTGTCCGACTCTTTGCGACCCCATGAATCGCTGCACACCAGGCCTCCCTGTCCATCACCAACTCCCGGAGTTCACTCAGACTCACGTCCATTGAGTCCATGATGCCATCCAGCCATCTCATCCTCTCTCGTCCCCTTCTCCTCCTGCCCCCAATCCCTCCCAGCATCAGGGTCTTTTCCAATGAGTCAAGTCTTCGCATAAGGTGGCCAAAGTACTGCAGCTTCAGTTTTAGCATCATTCCTTCCAAAGAAATCCCAGGGTTGATCTCCCTCAGAATGGACTGGTTGGATCTCCTTGCAGTCCAAGGGACTCTCAAGAGTCTTCTCCAACACCACAGTTCAAAAGCATCAATTCTTCGCGCTCAGCCTTCTTCACAGTCCAACTCTCACATCCATACATGACCACAGGAAAAACCATAGCCTTGACTAGACGGACCTTAGTCGGCAAAGTAATGTCTCTGCTTTTGAATATACTATCTAGGTTGGTCATAACTTTTCTTCCAAGGAGTAAGCGCCTTTTAATTTCATGGCTGCAGTCACCATCTGCAGTGATTTTGGAGCCCAAAAAAACAAAGTCTGACACTGTTTCTACTGTTTCCCCATCTATTTCCCATGAAGTGATGGGGCCAGATGCCATGATCTTCGTTTTCTGAATGTTGAGCTTTAAGCCAACTTTTTCACTCTCCTACCAACTCTCACAACCATACATGACCACAGGAAAAACCATAGCCTTGACTAGACGGACCTTAGTCGGCAAAGTAATGTCTCTGCTTTTGAGTATACTATCTAGGTTGGTCATAACTTTTCTTCCAAGGAGTAAGCGCCTTTTAAGATTAAAGACAAACAAAATATTCTAATATTGTTCTTTATTCCCTTCGATGACAACTGCATGTGAGCTCAGAGAGGATGTTCATGGGTATAAATCAGTTTAGTGTTTTCCTCTTCAGCACTGCGACAGTGGGCCAGAGGGATGGTCCCCCGTTCTCACGTGGCAGAGCAGTGACCACACGGCTGCTGTGCTTCCTCTTTCCTGTCCTTGCTCTTTCAACAGGTCTGGTTCCTTCAGGGCCCTGTTATTAGGTTCGGTGTTGCATCCAGACTCGGAGATCCTTTGCTTATTTCTGGTTTGAAAAAAGATGTTTGAATGGGGCTGTCTCTCTTCTTTCTATGAAAAGAAACAGGGCTAAAAGTTTTACGGAATCTGCTGTTTGAATGAATTTCATGATAAATGCATGTAACCAAGACCGGTATTGACATTGCCTTCTAGTTTCGGGACCTAATGAAATTTTAATCCTTCTCAGAAAATATGAAATTGCCATGTCAATAAATCTTGTCAAATGCCTAAGCAAGAAGTCAATATTTATTAAATAGACCCAAGAATAGAGCTTAGCCTTCTGTTATGTTCACTTTAAAACCTAATACGCTTATGTTACTCAGCCAGTATAAATGTTATTCATTAAATGTTCTTAAATAGGCATAATAGATTATATAGGAACATTAATATTATTAAATATAGCTGAGATTTTTTCAGTTCATCCTAGAATTATATCCTCTTCAAAAAGCTTTCTATCAGTATTAAAATTGTACCAAAATTCAACATTCTCCAATAGTGTTCCTTCAGCCTAGTGAATGTAATCTTCTCTCTATTCACAGTTATTCTTTGTGTGTTTGTATGTGTGTGTGATGAGATATTTAAACTGAAGGGAATTAAAATAAAAGTTTTAATTATGTATCAAGATGCAGTAGATGTGAAATTAGAAGCATGATGAAATAGTGTGCAATACTGGAAGGAAGTGTGTCATGACCCTTGAAGTATACTTCACTCAAGTTTACCTGTGAGGGAGCAGAGGATAAATAACTAGTGAAGAGATTTTTATTTTAGAGATAGCTGCTGCCTTATTCTGAGTCCCTTTCCCTGGAAAGTGGGTGGAATTCTAACTCCTTTGCTTCTTAAGAAGAGTATCTTGGCACAGGGCTAGATGGAGAGCTAAAGATGTCTGACCTAGAGCTGGTATTCTGGGCTTTGAGTCTGCCTGGACACGTGAAAGACAAGACTGGTTTGATGAACTGCGACGGGAGTTGATCCTGGAGAGTGCTGCTATGTTGGGATCAGCCCTTACTATGAGAATTTGTCCCATCAAGTTATACAGGAATGCTTCTCATGGATCTGGGGCTTCCCAGGTGACACAGTGGTAAGGAGGCTACCTACCAATGTAAGAGAGGCAGGAGGTGTGGGTTTGATCCCTGGGCCAGGAAGATTCTCTGGAGCAGGAAATGACAACCGGCTCTAGTCTCTTGCCTAAAATACTCCATGGACAGAAGATCCTGGCAGATTACAGTCCATGGGGTCACAAAAGGCTGGACGTGACTGAACAGCATGCGTGCTGTCTCATGGATCTGACTTAGATCACTCAGGGGAGCAGACATGCAGTTTGTCTGGGGTCTCATCCAGGACCTCCTGGAGTGGTAGAGGGACCATTTCACGAGGAAAGAACTAAAAAGTGACTGCCTAGAAGCTGAGGAAGCAGTGGCAAGTGACCACCTAGCATAGAGGTGCATCTGCCTGGTTGCAGGTTACATAGGAGAGAAGGGTCCTGCAAGATATCTTAGGCAAACTTTATGAAAGCATCACATGACACAAAGAGGTTAATGTCACCAGTCTCAGGGAGTGCAAAGTCAGCCTAAGATGGTGTCAGTTTTTCCACCCATCTGCTGACCAAAGGAGGGCTGCAAAAGGTGTTGCCCAGTTGGGAAAGCAGATTGTGAAAAAGGAGGAAAGCACCATCCCATTCTTTTCTTCTGACTCTGAATCTGAACAGAGCAGAGGAAGGGGCGATCTTCGGTACCACTGATTATCATTGTTGTTGTTCAGTCGCTAAGTCATGTCCAGCTCCTTGCAACCCCATGAACTGCAGCAGGCCAGGCTTCTCTGTCCTGTACTACCTCCTGGACTTTTTTCAAATTCGTGTCCATTGAGTCGGTGATGCCATCCAACCATCTCATCCTCTGCCACTCCCTTTTCTTCTTTCCTTCAATCTTTCCCAGCATCAGGGTCTTTTCCAGGGGCTTGACTCTTTGCATCAGATGGCCAAAGTATTAGAGCTTCAGCTTCAGCTTCAGCATCAGTCCTTCCAATGAATATTCATGGTTGATTTCCTTTAAGATTGACTGGTTTGATTTCCTTACAGCCTAAGAGACTCTGAAGAGTCTTCTCTAGCCTGACAATTTGAAAGCATCAATTCCTTGGTGCTCAGCCTTCTTTATGGTCTCACATCCATACATGACTACTGGAAAAATGATAGCTTTAACTATATGGAATGATAGCTTTAACTATATGGACCTTTGTTGGCAAAGTGATTGTCATAGCTTTCATTCCAAGGAGCAAGCGTCTTATAATTTTGTGGCTGCTGTCACCATCCACAGTGATTTTGGACACCAAGAAAATGAAATCTGTCACTGCTTCTACTTTTCCTAGTTCTCTTTCCCGTGAAGTGATGGAGCTGGATGCCATGATCTTAGTTTTTTGAATGTTGAGTTTTAAGTCAGCTTTTTCACTCTCCTTTCATCTTCTTCAAAAGACTCTTCAGTTCCTCTTCACTTTCTCTCACTAGTGTGGTATTATCTGCATATCTGAGGTTTTGATATTTCTCCTGGCAATATATTTTTTTTTTAGTTTTTTTTTTAAATTGAATGAAAGATTTTTAAGAAATTTACAGTGCTTTACAATTTAGTTTCACAGACATGATTTCATGTAATCTCATAATAACCCTTTACTCCTCCTACCCATACATCGCCCCTCCCTTTACCCTTCCCCCCAAATCAAATAGTTGACAAGGAAAAGGAGGAATCAGGACATTGCACATGATAAAGGGTTCTGCAGAGTTGCCTCTTCTCTTCATAAACCATGTTCACAGTCCCATCTCTTACAGATCCCTGTTTAACTTGGCCCCAGTTCTGGCCAGACAGCAGGACTCTTAAAGGGTCATTAAAATGGCATATCTGCATCGTGAAAGGATTGACTTATAAACCATTGTCTAATATCTGTCTTTCCAGCCAGACTTGAACTCCAGTGGATCCGAGCTTGCCTACAGGGAGCAAGTGAATAATTGAGCATGGTGCTTGGCTCACTATAGCCTCTTCATGAAGAACAAATAGCACAGTGGTTGGTATCTGTGTCTTCATATTTCCCCAGAGTGTTTTTCCACTACTGCCACTGAACCACTTGTTAATTACTAAGCAGTAACCTTGCATCTGAAGCTGTCTCCTGGCAATCTTGATTCCAGCTTGTGATTTGCCCAGCCTGGCATTTCACATGATGTACTCTGCATATAAGTTAAATAAGCAGGGTGACAATGGCACCCTACTCCAGTACTCTTGTCTGGAAAATCCCATGGATGGAGGAGCCTGGTAGGCTGTAGTCCATGGGTTGCTAAGAGTCGCACACAACTGAGCGACTTCACTTTCACTTTTCACTTTCATGCATTGGAGAAGGAAATGGCAACACACTCCAGTGTTCTTGCCTGGAAGATCCCAGGGACGAGGGAGCCTACACAGAGTCAGACACGACTGAAGCGACTTGGTGGCAGCAGCAGCAAGCAGGGTGACAATATACACCTTGATGTACTCTTTTCCCAATTTTGAACCAATCTGTTGTTCCATGTCCAGTTCTAACTACTATTTCTTGTCCTGCATTCAGGTTCTCAAGAGACAGGTAATATAGTCTGGTATTCCCATCTCTAAGAATTTTCCAGTTTGTTGTGATCTACACAGTCAAAAGCTCCAGCATAGTTGATGAAGCAGAGGTAGATTTTGGGGGGGGCCGGAAATTACCTTATCTATTATCCAGTGGATGTGGGCAGTTGAATCTCTGATTCCTCTGCCTTTTCTAAATCCAATTTGTATATCTGTAAGTTCTCGGTTCACATACTAATGAAGCCTAGCTTGAAGAATTTTGAGCATTACCTTTCCAGCATGTGAAGTGAGTACAATTGTGCGGTAGTTTGAACATTCTTTGGCATTGCCCTTTGGGACTGAAATAAACTGACCTTTTCTGGTACAGTGGTCACTGCTGAGTTTTCCAAATCTGCTGGCATATTGAGTGCAGTACTTTACCAACACAATTTTTTAGGATTTTTAAATAGTTCAGCTAGAATTCCATCACCTTCACTTACTTTTTTGGTAGTGATGCTTCCTAGGGCCCACTTGACTTCACACTCCAGAATGTCTGGCTCTAGGTGAATGACCACACCATTGTGGTTATCTGGGTCATTAAGAGCTTTTCTGTATAGTTCTTCTGTGTATTCTTGCACCTCCTTTTAATCTCTTCTGCCTTTGTTAGGTCTTTGCCTTTTTTTATCCTTTATTGCTGTCATCTGTGCATGAAAATTTCCCATGAAGAGATCTCTAGTCTTTCTCGTTCTGTTTTTCCCTCTATTTCTTTGCATTGCTCACTTAAGAAGGCTTTCTTATTTCTCCTCAATGTTCTGTGGAACTCTGCATTCAGTTGGGTATATCTTTTCCTTTCTCCTTTGCCTTTTACTTCTCTTGTTTTCGCAGCTATTTGTAAGACCTCTTAAGGCAACCACTTTGCCTTTATGCATTTCTTTTCCTTGGGGATGGTTTTGGTCACCACCTCCTGGACAATGTTACAAATCTCTTTCCATAGTTCTTCAGGCACTCTATCTATCAGATCTAATCCCTTGAATCTATTTGTCACCTCACTGTAAGGGATTTGATTTAGGTCATACCTGTATGGTCTACTGGTTTTCCCTACTTTATTCAGTTTATACCTGAATTTTGCAATAAAGACCTCATGATCTGACAATTGATTAATACCTTGGAACTGACCTTCTGTTTGCTGAACTGAGACTCATTGAGATTGTTTGCAACTATAGAACTGTTCATTACTTAAAGGAGAGCTGAAAACTCAAGGAGTCTGCTGTAGTTACATCCAAGAACAGGCAACATTACCTACCTTAAGTATATCTTAAAAGGGAAGAAGAAGGAATAGATGAAGTAAGCATGGCAAAAGATAAGTACTGAATTTTAGTGATATGGGGGTTCACTGTACTTCTTTCCCTACTTTTTATGTATTCAAAATGTTTAAAAATATTTAAAAAAATGCTGATAGGAAACAAAATGATAGATTGCACTTTTATTATTACCTGTATGTTCAATATAGTTCCCTGGTAGCCCAGACAGTAAAGCATCTGCCTACAATGCAGGAGACCTGGGTTCGATCCCTGGGTCAGGAAGATCCTCTGGAGAAGGAAATGGCAACCCACTCCAGTACTCTTGCCTGGAAAATCCAGTGGATGGAGGAGGGTGGTGGGCTACAGCAAAGAGTCAGAGACGACTGAGTGACTTCACTTTCACTTTTCACTTTTTCATATGTTCAATATGTACATATGATAAAATTTATATGTATTTTTATATATATTAAATCCAATTTTAAATTAAACTTTAAGTAGAATCAAATAATTAACTTTCTACTAGCAAAATGCTGTTAGAAATGTGAAGAAATGAGGAGTAAGAGCTGTATATTTATTAGAATCATCAAGCTTTCTTTTATCAGAATTTTGGTTGGATACTTTGTTTTCTTTACAGTCTATGAGTCATTATCAAAGTGTGTAATTAATTCACACTTATTAAGAGTCTATTTTATGAAAAACACTTAACTACTCTTTTCGAAAAACAAAATTTGAATATGACATGGATTTTAAAAAACATATGATTAAGTGTTTGGTAACATTGAAGAAGGAAAGGCTAATTCAGAATGGATTATCCTTCTTTGGCAAGGAAAGGGGACATTTGAATTTGGCCATGAAAGACGGATAGATTCTCCAAGGTCTTAAATGGGCCAGAGTGTATGGTGTTACAGCCAGACACTTTATACAAATACACAGACACTTTATACAAAATTGCCAAGATAGAAATAGTCAAAGGAGGGTGTGTTGGGTAAATGATATATCTGGCCTGATTGGAGTTCAGAGATCTAGATTTAGAGGCTATTGCTAGAAACTAAGTTGGAATAAATTTCCAAGGGATTTGTATGCCTTGATATGAAGTTTAGGCTTTTATTTTGAGGATGGGCTTCTCAGGTTGCTCAGTGGTAGAGAATCTGTCTGCCAGTGGTGCAGGAGACAGGAGACATAGGTTAGGTTCTTTGGTCTGTGAAGATCCCCTGAAGTAGGAAATGGCAACCCACTCCAGTATTCTTGCCTGGAAAATCCCAAGGTATAGGATCCTGGTGGGCTACAGTCCAGGGGCTCGCAGAGAGTCGGACGTGACTTAGCGACTGAGTACACACACACTCACGTTTTGAGGAACCTGAGGGACATAGATGTTGATTTGACCATAAAAATGATATTATCTTAGTTCATTGTGGCTGCTAAAATGGAATACCATAGACTGGGTGGTTTATAAACAATAGAAATGTATATTTCTCACAGTTCTAAAACCTGGAAGTCCAAGATCAGGAAGGCAGTAGATTTGGTGTCTGGTGAGACCCCACTTCCTGGTTCACAGATGGCCATCTTTTTGCTGTGTCCTCACATGATGGAAAGGGAAAAGAGTTTTCTAGGCCTCTTTGCTAAGGGCACCAATCCCATTTGTGAGGTGGATCTCCCCCAAACCCTACCTCCAGGTACCATCACCTTATGAAATAGTTTTTAACATGAATTTAGGAGGGACATAATCTGTAGCAGATGCATTCAATACAAAGCATTCTCAAACTTTAATCAAGCCTCTGTGGTAAAGTGTACAGAAAGGAGAGAGATTTTATGAAGATAATTGAGGGGTTCTTTTTTATCTCAGCTGAGAAATACCAAATGTGGTTGCTTTAAGAATAAATGGAGAAGATAGAAGAGACATAAAAACCACACAACCATTGTCATTTTGGGGGGTAGTTAATGATTGGATATTATTTGGAGAGAACCACCTCATTTAAAAATAACCCTCCACTTTTTAGGCAGAGTAATTTCTATTCAGATTGATGGTTGAAAATATATACAAAAACACTCCACTAGCACTATAAAACACCATTTCTAACAAGATTGACAAATTGAAATTTTCTGTTGAACCACATAGACAATTTTTATCTTTCATTATTTTTGAAATTACTGTGATCTAGAAAGAGGAAAAAAATGCACATTAAATTATTTCAGTAAGAAGCATAACTAAGATGGTGGTTGTGATTTTGTACTCCTTTCTGACTGAAAATAAATGTTGCGATAGTAATTGCTGTGTGAAGTTTAGGTGTACATTGGCAGATATAGCAGTGCTGTGTGGGCTGTGCTCAGTCATTTCAGTCTGACGCTTCGTGACGTTAGTGACTATAGTCCTCTAGGCTCCTCAGTCCATGGGATTCTGCAGGCAAGAATACTGGAGTGAGCTGCCATGCCCTCCTTCAGGGGATATTGCAGACCCAGGGACTGAACGCATTGTCTCCTGCGTCTCTTGCATTGCAGGCAAATTCTTTACCACTGAATCACCAGGGAAGCTCTGATATAATGGTATTATATTATAAGATAAAATCTTATAAAATGAGTGAGCTCATTTTCCACTAATCCCAGGGCTGTGATAATGATTTTCATTTTTCCCCAACATTCACAAGGCAATCAAATTCCAAAGTCATTCCAAATGAGATTCAGTGAACCTGGCATCAGTGGGAACATACTTTGAATATATTTTGGTTAGTATGAGTGAACTGGTATAAAAGGATAATATGGAATATTAATTAGAAGGATAAGAGATCAAAGTCAGAGGGGTCATTTTTAATGGTCCAGCAAGAAACGGAGAGGACCTCATTTTCTCCTAGGGTAGCGCATGTTCAGTTGTGATCCTGGATGTGGAAATGTGCGTCCTAATACTGTTTCTCTTTTGAAAGTGCATCTTCTCTTTGCCAGAAAATCTGTTACCTCAGGCATCTGTAAACAAGCACACAAATACAAAGCCACAAAAATAAGCACAGGGTAAAGTTCTATATTGTTCATAAGGTTTTAGATTAGACCCCTTCTAACCTTTGTAAGTTTAAATAGGATCTACTTATTATATGCAGAAATTCTATTTGCATGGTTTAAAACAATGAAAAGATACCTTGAGAGCATTTTGATTCATTTTAAACTAACTTTATTAAAAAATGCCATTAGCGCCCACATCTGTGTAAATTATGGCAGAAAATGACTTGTGTAAATTTTTCAGTATTTTCCTAGTATGTATGATGTGCATAAGGGAAATTTAAAAATAGAAACTAATCTTAATCTTCTACCATTATTCTGATTTTACCTTAAATTTTGTTTATCCAAACTGCATCTCCTCTGTGGAGTGCTTTCTTTACAGCAGACTCTCATCAACCTCCTCTTTCTGTGCTCTGCCTGGTTTGCTCAGGTGATTTAGGCACATGTGTGTTTGCCAGCTGAATAATATAGCTGCACTAGGAGTGTTTTATTATTCTCCGTTTTATTATTCTCCTTGTGTTTGTAGCTTGAAAGTTACTTGCATGTCTAAAGATCACGCAGGGCTTTTATTTTCAGACTGCATGTGTCCCTAGGGCTGTTTCCACCTTTGCGTTTCCTCTTGCCATTGGTTTTGACTATAGGTCAGTGAAGCAAATAAACAAGCAAAAATACACAATAGCGTGTGAAACCCTCCTCTTCCTCCCCAAAATCTGTGGAAACATTTTGATACTGAAACCATAGAAGAATAATTCAAGTTCCCTGTGTACATAGTATTCCTTACCACAGTTTTAAAATTACCAATTATAAAAGAAATGATACTTATGATTTTAAATGATACTGATAATTTTATTTAGAATAGTTAAAAATGTTAAAATACATTTTTGAAAAACTATTCCAGTCTGCAATCTGAGCAATAGATAAAACAAGGAAGGTATTATAAAAATGCATTGATTGGTTTCTTACTCTTTTATTTCTGCATTGAAGACTTTTTTTTGGTTTTAAAGATAAGCTTTGGCAAAAGGTGAGATAATTTCATTTTTTAAAAAGCTTCTCATATTAGAATTTTATTTTTTAGTATTAAAGCTAACTTCTAAAGCAGCCATAAGGTAACTCTAAAAAATACTAACTCATTTCTTTTGAGAGAGTAGATTCATTCATTGTTTTATAAAATAAAATGTAATATGCTTTGTTCTAATTCCCATATTTTCAACAATTAAAAAGTTGGAAAATTTTAGATTATTTCATTAAGTGGATAGTTATTTCTTCTGCTCAGATGGAGATTGGCACATGAACATGGAATAGGCCACCAGTATGAATATGAGAAAATCTTTTGTCATCAGTGACTACGAGAGTAATATGCAGTTGCACATTTTTAGTTGTATGTGTCTGAACTCCTTTGCTTTCTGTTGAGAAATATACAGAGGATTGTATTTGAAGTCACATGTCCATTTATAATGAACAAGGGTCAAATGCAAGTATTTGTTATTTAGTTGCTCAGTCATGTCTGACTCTGCGACTCCATGAATGTATTATTGTCATTATTAAAGACAGTTAGAAGTTTTGCATAATAATGAATATCAATAAACTTACTAGCCACATTTTTTGTGACCTATCTTTTTTTCAGTGTATTTTCTAAATTATCTTTTGGTTTTATGTAGCATATAATTCCGGAGAAGGCAATGGCACCCCACTCCAGTACTCTTGCCTGGAAAATCCCATGGTCGGAGGAGCCTGGTGGGCTGCAGTCCATGAGGTCGCTGAGAGTCAGACACGACTGAATGACTTCACTTTGACTTTTCACTTTCATGCATTGGAGAAGGAAATGGCAACCCACTCCATTATTCTTGCCTGGAGAATCCCAGGGACGGGGGACCTGGTGGGCTGCCATCTATGGGGTTGCACAAAGTTGGACACGACTGAAACAACTTAACAGCAGCAGCATGTAATTCTGCTACCTATTTAATAATAGTTTCTGAACTTCATCTTCCTTTCCTAGGCTTCCTAGAATCTCATCTCTATAAAGAATTGGGAGTAATATATTTAAAACTTAGGTTAGCTCCTGTCATACTGTTATTTAAAACACTAGCAGTTTCTCATCACATTTAAAATAAAAATTCAAACTCCTTGCCATTTTTTTTGTAGATGGAATAATCCAGTAAAGAAACTGATATTGTAGGAGAGTGAGGGAATAGTTTTTTCACTTAATGCATTCACTCAACAAATAATTGAGTGAGTATTATGTGTCAGGCACTGTTCTAGGTACTTGAGTGAACAAAAGACGCAAGAATGCCTGCCTGTATGGAGCTTACTTTCTAGTAATGCAAGGCAGACAATCAATTTCCTTATAAAGAGGTAGTTAAAAGGTGATAAATGCTATGGGGGAAAAGGGTAAAAAAGGGTAGGGTAAGGGAATAAGGAGAAATGGCAACCCACTTTAGTACTCTTGCCTGGAAAATCCCGTGGACGGAAGAGCCTGGTAGGCTACAGTCCGTGGGGTCGCAAAGAGTTGGACACGGCTGAGCAACTTCACCTTTCACCTTTCAAGGGAATAAGGAGTGCAAAAGGTGGATATGCGTGCAATTTTACACAGGTTACTCAGGACCTCTTTAAGAAGCTATCATTTGAGCAAATACTTGAAAGAGATGATATCAGTCATACTGTCATTTGGGGGAAGAGCATTCCAGGCACAGGGTATAAAGTGCAAACAATGGAAGGTGGAAGCAAAGCTGCCACGCTTGAGGATCGCTTAGAAGACTACCATGGGGGGATGTGGATAGTTGTGAGCAAAGATGTGACTTGGCTTAGGTTTTAAGAGATCTCTTTGCTGTAGACAGAAGAGGGTAATGGTAGAAGCAAAGAGAGAGGATAGCTTGAAATAAAGAGGTAGCGGTGGAGTGGTGAGAAATGATTATTTTTGGATTTGTTTTAAAGGTAGAGAAGACAGTATTTCCTAACAAACTGTGTATTGGGAGTGAGAGAGAGAGAGAGAATCAAGGATGCCAAGATTTTTGCACTGATGGATGGAGTTTCAGATTTGAGAGGGATGGCAAGATACTTGTTTTTGTTCTTGTCAAGTAAGGGATGTCCACTAGACACATGAGGATGTTAAACAGATATATTGATCTGGAGTTCAAAAAGAATAGTAGATCTGAGGTATAAGTATTGGAGTCACAAGACTAGCTGGGCAAATCAAGAAACTGAGTGTGGTTAAAGAAGAAATAGATCCAAAGACTCCATCGTGGGATATTCCAAATTCAAGAGGAATAAAATACATGAGTGTGAAGGAAGGTGACAGGATCCAACTTATACCTGTATATTTATAGACTGCTTATTTAACACTCCTGCTAAAGTAAGAAAATGGCTCCTTGTCTGTTTAGAGTATTCTTGGCACAGAATAGTTGCTCAATAAATATTTGTTAAACAAATAAAAACCAAATAAGTGAGACTGTTATGGATTTATGAAAATAGTTTTGGTAATATTTTTGATGCAAAATTGAAAGCTGAGTCCATAAGGTATCTATTTTGAGTTCATAGTGTGAAGTACAAATTTCCCTTACTGACACCAGTCTGGCAGCTTACAGATTAAGTTCTGATCTTGATCTTGGTATTTGACTTAGTCCTTTTTTTTTTTTTTTTTTTTACTAGATACTGAGTTGACTTTTTTCCTTGTAGTTATTTTCAAAGCAAAAATAAAACTCTCAGCCATTTATCACTCCAAAATACGACCTACATACACGTTCTCTTCAAATTGGTTTAATGTAGAATCCAAGCTATAACCCTATAAATTGGCCTACTCAGTCATTTTCTCCTATTTCTCTGGACTGCTGTCATCATGGGTTAGTTGTTTGACCCAAAAAAGGGAAATTAAATACTGGTCCCTGGTTGATGGGATCACATATAAGTTTAGTTTTTGAACGGTGATTCCAATCAGCTTCTTTACGAAGGGACATTGAAATAATTTCTGCAGAGCTGAAAGACTCAAAATGGCCTTCACAATCATTAAGAAGGAGGTTGCAAGAAGTAAAAGATATCAAGAGTTTGACTAGACTTCAGGCAGCAGTGAATGCTTAGGTTTGGTGCTAACATCACAACTCTTGTCATTTCCACAGTGGACTAGATAATAGGCATGAGGATTCCATATGTCGAAGTTGTTTACCTTCTGCTAAAGTCACTTCCTCATTAGTTCTTGTAAGTTGAGAACCAATTTTCTTCTTCATGAGTTGTTATGCCAACCTGTGCATTCACAATTGCAATGCCAAGGTGATGTGAGTGTGTGTGGATATCAATGTTTGTATGACGTGCAGAACACAAAACACAGAAAATGAGACTTACATCAGAATTTCTTGTGGAAGTAAATTTTATCCTGAAGCATTGATTGTAACATGAAATTGCCTTTTCCTCATCTTTTCTTCTATGGCAAAATCTTAGACTGTTAATTTTCAGAACTCTCTGAATTTAAATATATTCATGTTCTTTGTTGTCTAAAAAATAATGAATGTATACATTGACTTATGTGATCCAAGGTTGAGGGTCACACATTAATACTCATAACAAATCTCAGGCATCACTGATCTTGTTTATTGTTGTATTCCCACCACGTGTCTGGCAAATGGTAGGTGGCCACTAAATATTTGTTATTTAATTGAAAGATACAGCAAAGCTGGAAAACTTCCATATGTCATGACTATTCAATGCACAGTGAAACAGGAATTCTAGAGGCAAGGGAAGTCTTGGATTTTTTTCTAGGCTAGGGTATAAAGCAACAAGAAAATTCAATAAATACTTGAGGATTTAATTAACCCATGCTCTTTATATGTGTTATTATCTAATGATACTTCCTCTTTAGCTGAAATGCTTCCAGCGTGAACTCTCAAACCATCTAGGATTCACAGTAAAACCTATAGTTCTGTTATATCTTCTAGTCACCTGCCCTCTTGTAGCTTAGCTTGCCCAGAAGAGTAGTGCCCATTGGGTAACACGTGGATGGACCAGGTAAAGCTTGTGGACCTCAGCTGCTATAAGTGATTCTATTTCTTCCATCGCTGTTGAGCCTGAGGGCTGTGTTTATTTCAGTCATGTCAGCAACAGCCAAAAGCTCGTCTTCGTGCTGTGTACTTTAGATATTTCTGCCAAAATTTGACAGATGAAAATGTGGTTTGTGTCATCACTTTTCTTTTTAAATAATGACAAAAAAGCAACCAAATAACAAACAAGTAAACAACTCTTGCCCTCTGGAGGTATGGGGAAGTTAATTTGTTTTCTTTTTATTTCTTCCGATTAGGCATTCATGAGAGTGTAAACACTCTTTTTCATTCCTTTAAGTCAAGCTGAAGCTATCAGTCATACTTGTTGCTAGTAGCAATGAATTTTAAGCTTTTAAAGCATATGTTAAGTATATATAACATTGCAACACATTTTAAAAGCAAATTTAGGCTAGCTGTTGCTTTTATCTCTATATGGTTATGGAGAAATTCTGTTTGGGGGCCATTTTAGAAATTTATTTCAAAATGCGTATGATTATTTCCATGTCCATGTAATTTTAAACTATTTCACAAAAGTTTAGAATTGGAATATTCAAACGTAATTATACAGGTACTCTCATCTCCACTACATCTTTGAACAATACAAAATATATATTCATTATCTGTTTTTGGTGTTATAAAAGTCTTATACTCCTAAACTTTGAGTTACTATTTATGACTTGACAGTAACTAGTAGAGAAAATGGAAAGTAGTTTTATGTGCAAGTATAAAATAACCCAGCAGCAAGTATAAAATCTTGATGCTAAAATTGTTTGTTGCTTTGCTCCTGTAAACCAGAGGTTAGCTTTAGCCCTTAAGCCAAAATCTCTTAAAATCTGTTTAAAGCCTTTTCACAAACCTAGAGTAATTTACTAGTTAAGAAGCAGATTGTATGTTTATAGCCTTCAGGGTCACGGGAAGTGATTCAAACTACTTTTGAAAAGATGCAGTGAGCAAGAAAATGCCCAGAACAACTTTAGCATTAGATTTCCAACAGGTTTTAGTTTACAGAATAGAATCACAGAATAGAATAACCATAGATATGGTTAAACCATTTTGAACTTTTTCAGATCCATAACATAGTGTAGCTTTCAGAGCCAGTTATCATGTTGTCAGATATCTTAAGATCAAAGGAGAAAGTATGAAGCCGTTTGACACTTTTTACAGTTTGAGACAGCCATTGAGTTGTCCATTAGTAAAACATTTTTTGAGCACCTATGCGGTATTAAGCATTCTTCCAGAGGCTTGGGATCCATCAGTGAACAAAATAGACAAAAGTCTCTTCCTTTATAAAGCATAAACCTTACTTACTTTTGGCTTCCCTTGTGGCCCAGCTGATAAAGAATCCGTCTGCAATAAAGGAGACTGGGTATGATCCCTGGGTTGGGAAGATCCCCTGGAGAAGGGAAAGGCTACACACTCTAGTATTCTGGCCTGGAGAATCCCATGGACCATATAGTCCATGGGGTCTCAAAGAGTCAGACACGACTGAGAGATTTTCACTTTCCTTTTACTTACCTTTACGTTTATAAAATAAGTAAATGATATAATATGGAAGCTGATAAGTGCTTAGGAAAGAAAGAAAAAGTAGAGCCAGGGTAAAGGGAAGTGGGAATGTTGAGTTAGAAAGGCTGGTGGATAAAGAGGAAATTTAGATTTGAAGTAGTATAATCAGGACAGGGCTTATGAAGAAGGTGCTATTTGATTAGAGGCTTGAATGGAGTAAAAGAGATAGCTGTACAGATAGTAGGGACAGACCATTCTCACCACTGGGACAGTTCATACAAAGGGAAGGAAGTGGGAGTTTTCCTGGTGTGTTCAAGGAATACCCAGGAGGCAAATGAAGCTGAAATAGAGTCAGAGAGAAAATTGCCAAAATGATGTTCGAAGGAGGAAGAGATCAACAGGCCACCGTAGGGACTTTGGCTTTTACTGTGAATGAGGTGGGAAGCAGGGTTTGGGCAAAGGAGTGACATGAATGATGTGTCCCTGGGGCTGCTGCGCTGAGAGTAGACAGCAGGGAGAGCAGCAGTTAAGAGCAGGGAAGAGCTGTCAGGGACTTGGTTCAGGGAAGTAACTGACAGAGCGGGAAGTAGCTGGATTTTGGAGGTATTTTGAAAGTAGCATCTACTGAATTTCCTGATGTGATAAAGGGGCATGAGATAGAGAGGTGATTCTAAGGTGTTTTTTTAAATTTTTTTTGCCTGAGCATCCAGAAAGTTGGAGATGCCATTAAATAAGATAGTGAACTGGTCAAGAGCGGCAGCCATGGACAGCAAACACAAAAATAAGTCACCAAACATGTTTCTAACACGAGATCTACTTCATATTCCTATCACTTTTTAGTATGTCATTACTTACATTATTTCACCACTTTAATAAGAGCCATCTGAGCAGATCTCACCATGGCCTAATTCATGTTACCAATAATATGATATCACTGAAAGTGATGTTGGGGAGATATGTGTGTAAAATGCTCTCGAGAGGCAGCTCTGAGTGTCCAAGTTATGTATATCAGAACCCATCCTTACAGGATTAACATTTCTAGGACCTCCTGAGATTTAGGACACATTAGTTTGTTATACATGCGTTAAATCTTTTGCCTGTATATGAGCTAGACTTTGGATGATAATTTATCTGTTACAGTTTGTATAGCTGGGACTACTTTACTTATGGTAAATGCTGTCTTGATCATTGGAGAAGGAAATGGCAACCCACTCCAGTGTTCTTGCCTGGAGAATCCCAGGGACGGGGGAGCCTGGTGGGCTGCCGTCTATGGGGTTGCACAGAGTCGGACACGACTGAAGCGACTTAGCAGCAGCAGCAGCAGCAGCAGCAGCAGCTGTCTTGATCAGAAATAAACTGTAAATAAACTAAATAAAGTGTAAATAAATTAACTGTAGGATAATCCAGGTGCCAGAGTCATTTTTTAATTTTCTTGTTTGGATATTCGGAATAAATTTATATATTACTTTAAGTTGAAACCTACTGACTGTTGATGACTACTGATAACTTTGTTTCTACTTCTAAGACATTTTTGTCTAAACCAGTGGCATTTGAAATCTGTGAATTCTCTTAAATTTTAATGCCTTAAAATACTAATTTTCAAATTCATCTTAGAATTCAATTAACAGTGCCTTGTGGCTTTATAGTATGAAGTCTGACTTTATGAAAAATGCTCATATGTTTAATTAATATAAAGTATCTTTTATTATATGTGAAGGTAGTGATGTTTTTCACCAACTGTACTGTGTTAAATTCTGTCTTGAATATTAGCTTTTAGTCCATGTATTGTTGGAATACACCCTGGTCCTGTAGTCCTTTAAAGACAAATTGGATGATATAAATGTAGTATAAATCTGACTAGCCCTGAGGGTATTGATTATATTTTACAATGAACTCAAGCTGAGATATACATTTCCAAATTGCCATTTTCATGGAACGTGATTCCACAAGGTGGCTAATTACATGAGATACTATAGGTTATTAGGGACTTCCTTGGTGGCTCAATGGTAAAGAATCTGCCTGTCAATGCAGGAGATGAGTATTTGACCCCTGGATTGGGAAGATCCCCTGGAGAAGGAAATGGAAACCCACTCCTGTATTTTTGCCCGGGAAATCCCATGGACAGAGGAGTCTGGCAGGCTGTAGTTCGTGGTGTTGCAAAAGACTTGGATGTGACTTAGTGACTAAACAACAACAGTAATTTATTAGATTTGTTATATTATGAAGATTACTGAAGAAAATAGTTTATTTTTCTATGTTTCATGAAACATATCACATACTATCATTAGACCTTAAAACGTTATTCTTGTATAATTTAAAACTGTACTTGTATAAAAATTTTTAAGTAGAGACAAAGTTGACATATAATTAGTTGTCCAGATATTAAGTGTATACTTTAGTAAGTCTTGACAAGAACCCAAGTAGCTCTCACTCAAAAACATACTGACACTGTACAATAGACTTTCTATAATGGTGGCAATGTTCTATATCTGTGTTGGCAATATTGTAGTCACCTCCCACATGTGATTTTTGAGCATTTGAAATGTGGCTAGTCTGATTAAGTAACTGAAGTCTTGATTTTACTTAATTTTAAATAATTTAAATTTAATTCAAATGGCCACATATGTTAGCGACTACAATATGGGACAGCGCAGCCCTCGGTAGTTCTTGACTGGGATTCTAAGAGAGAATTAAGCCTTAATGCTGATGGTGTATTAACTTAGCTCCTGTTCATCTATAATGGTACTAGCCATCAATCATTATCAAGATAATTAGGAAAATGTCACTCAAATCATGCTTTGCAATGTTTCATTCTGTTACAGCACTCACTTGAAAAAGGACTGTCCTAGGACATTTCCTCATTTCCATTTTTGGTCGATACTGCCCTCTGCCCTAATGTCAAACACAGTCCTTTTGTTTATCTCCATAGATTGTTTCTGCCTGTTCTTTGACTTCAGGTAGATGGAAATATACAGTGCGTTTTCTTTTGTGACTCTCTTTTGTCATTCAACATAATGTATGCGTCAATATACATTCCTTTATATTACTGCGTATCATGCAGTATGTCCATTGTATCAGCTTTACTTACCTGTTCTCCAAATGCGTCCATTTCATTTAAGTTCTCAAATTGATTGGCATACATTTTTCATGACACCTGTTTGTTATCTTTTTAATGTCTTTAGTGTTTATAGTGTTGCCATTTTTTTCATTTTTTAGGTGTTTAGTCTTTTTTTAATGAAATAAAGCTGAATATTTTTAATGATAAAAAGTACAATTCACTTGATTGGTCTTGCTATTATTATTTTTATTACAGAAACAACTTTGGTGTTTTCCATTTTTCATATTTTACTTATTTCTGCTTTTATTTCTTATTATTCTCTTGTTTTATTCATTTTTAAATGAAAATCCATTAAAAATAAGTCTAGTTTTCCTCTTGCCTTTTCATTTTTGTGTCAATTTTTGGCATTTTAGAAATTGATTCTGCAGACATTCATTGAACATCTGTCTATTCCATGGAAGGTTTGGGATAAGCGACAGTGAACAAGACAGACATATTTCTAGCCTTTTTACATTCACAATTCTGTTGAGCAGATAGATATTGGGAAAGAAATGGCAAGAATGATAAGTACCGTGACAGAGAATTTCAAGGAAATCTGGAAGTTTATAACAGGAGACTTACACAGAGTAGGGGCTTGGGAAAAGCATCCTGATCTCAGAGAAGCTAGCTAGGAGTTAGCTAGAGAAAGGAGGAGGAGATAGCAGAAGACTCCAGACAAGAGTAACAGCTTGTGCAAGATACTAAAGTGAAAAGGACCATGGTATGGTTGAGCAACTAAGGAAAGCCAGTGTAGATGGAATGTGGAAATGGAAAGGAGTGCAGACTAGTGTGGAGCTTTAGGAGACAGGGCAAAATCATGTAGTGTTATAGGTCACGTGGATGATTTTAGCTTTATCTTCACTAAGGATGGTTGAAGACTTCTAAGCTGAGGAAATGCATCGGTTTGCAATTTCACAAATGTCACTCTGGTTACTGTGGATGTATGTTGTGTATGTGCTGTGTGCTCAGTTGCTCGGTTGTGTCTGACTGTTTGTGACCTCATGGACTGGGGCCTGCCAGACTCCTCTGTCTATGGAATTTTCCAGGCAAGAATACTGGAGTGGATTGCCATTTCTTTCTTCAGGGGATTTTCCTGACCTAGGAATCAAACCTGCATCTCTTGTGTCTTCTGCATTGGCAGGCAGATTCTTTACCACTGTGCCACCTGGGAAGCCCATGAAGTGTATAGACAGAAGGCAAATATTGATGAATAAGGACTAAATGGGGAGCAATTGCAGTTGAGACATGGTGTGATTATTTTAGATTCAAAATTTCATTCTGGGATTCCAGCTTTGCCCCAGTAGCTAGTTCCTGTTAAAACTCAAAATGATGTAATACCATGCCTATTATAAAATGTTTTGTTTGCGTCGACACCGTTTTAGAGCAGGATATACTTGGCAGTCTCTTTCTTTCATCTGTTGAGTATAATGTAAGAAATTAAGACTTAATTCTATATTGTGACAAGTTAGACTGAGGTGACTGTAGAATACAGATCATCTATATAATTCAACTTTGCAAGTTTGACTTTTATGTGAAGAATACTTCTGAAGTATTCATAAAAACTATGCAGAAGTATAATACTTCTGTGTATGAAGAAATACAAAGAAGAAAACCAAATGCTATTCCATGATGACAATCTCTACTGTATAATTTTTCTGACAGCTTCACTTTTATATGAAGTTTTAATATTTAAAGTTGAAAAGGAAGGTTTTTCAGTGTTTTAAGTCTTAAATAAAAATAACTTTTTAAAATTAGTTTTGAATATGAATTTAAGCATTAATTTTTAAACTATCAAAACTTAATCACTATGCTGGCATAAAATTCAATTATTCATACATATACTTTATCTGTCTCATTCTCTATCTATGTACCTACCTGTCTACCTGTTTACCATCTATCATAAAAAATTGCCAAAAAGTTTGTCATTAATGATTATTTAATAATTGTACTGGGAAGAAATAAAATTTCAGCAGTATATTTACATTTAAAAGTTGTTTAAATCTGATGGTGATTGTAGCCATGAAATGAAAAGACACTTACTCCTTGGAAAGAAAGTTATGACCAACCTAGATAACATATTAAAGAGCAGAGACATTACTTTGCCAACAAAGGTCCGTCTAGTCAAGGCTATGGTTTTTCCAGTGGTCACGTATGGATGTGAGAGTTGGACTGTGAAGAAAGCTGAGCGCCGAAGAATTGATGCTTTTGAACTGTGGTGTTGGAGAAGACTCTTGAGAGTTCCTTGGACTGCAAGGAGATCCAACCAGTCCATTCTAAAGGAGATCAGTCCTGGGTGTTCTTTGAAAGGACTGATGCTAAAGCTGAAACGCCAATACTTTGGCCACCTCATGCGAAGAGTTGACTCATTGGAAAAGACTCTGATGCTGGGAGGGATTGAGGGTAGGAGAAGGAGACGACAGAGGATGAGATGGCTGGATGGCATCACTGACTTGATGGATGTGAGTTTGGTGAACTATGGGAGTTGGTGATGGACAGGGAGGCCTGGCGTGCTGCGATTCATGGGGTCGCAAACAGTCGGACACAACTGAGCAACCGAACTGAGCTGAACTGAAGTCTGATTATTTGTGACTTTAACAATTTTTTATTGATTCTTTTAATTAGAAAATTTATAAGTATCATTTGAATGACTGTTTTTCCTTTTTGAATATGAATTGGGAATATCTAGCTCAGTTTTATTTAGAAAAAGTGGAAGTCAATTAATTTCTCAGTGGTATTTATCATCAGAAATAAATTAAAGCATAGAATGAATGGTCAATTTATATTGTCCTCCGTACTGAGGTAATTTTGATCAGACTTCCAGATTTCATTCATATGGTCAACTTTTTAAAAATTTAGGAGCAGTTAATTAAACTAATTATATATTTTTCAGTCCATGGCTTATTCATCTCATTAGTTCTTAAAGAGCTTCCCATCCTTCTTTATTTCTTTTATCTCTCATACCTCATACGGAAAAATTTCCACTTTTCTGTCTTTGGAAACCGTTTTAATATTTTAAATCTATATGTTTTAATTTAGATATTTCCCTCCAAAGCACATTGTTTTGTATACATATATCCTTAATTTGTGCTTCCTCAATAGCTCAGCTGATAAAGAATCTGCCTGCAATGCAGAAGACCCCGGTTCAATTCCTGGATTGGAAAGATCCCTTGGAGAAGGGATAGGCTACCTGCTCCAGGTCTGCAAGGAGATCCAACCAGTTTATCCTAAAGGAAATCAGTCCTGAATATTCATTGGAAGGACTGATGCTCAAGCTGAAACTCCAATATTTTGGTCACCTGATGCAAAGAACTGACTGACTAGAAAAGACCCTAATGCTGGGAAAGATTGAAGGCAGAAGAAGAAGGGGATGACAGAGAATGAGATGGTTGGATGGCATCACTGACTCAACGGACTAGAGTTTGAATAAGTTCCAGGAGTTGGTGGTAGACAGGAAAGCCTGGTGTGGGCAGTCCATGGGGTCACAAAGAGTGGATATGACTGAGCAACTGAACCGAACCCCACTCCAGTATTCTTGGGTTTCCCTGGTGGCTCAGATGGTAAAGAATCTGCCTGCAATGTGGGAGCCCTGGTTTCAGCCTGTGGGTTGGGAAGATCCCCTGGAGAAGATCATGGAAATCCACTCTAGTGTTCTTGTCTGTAGAATGCCCACGGACAGGGGAGCCTGCCATGCTACTGTCCATGGGTTTGCAAAGAGTTGAACACAACTCAGTGACTAAGCCCAGCACAGTTCATTCTTAACTTAATAAGTAACATTATGTTCCATATATTTTCTATTTTATTTCTTTTACAACTGAACTCTTTTTTGATATTATTCTTGCTGTTACTTGTACATCTAATGTAGCTTCTAACTGCTGAACACTATAGCATGGTGTGTGCTAAGAAACTTGGGAGGATTTCTTAAAAAGCAAGCATAATAACATTACCTCAGTTCAACATTCTGTTCAATGAAGAACTTTTTGGAAAACATTAAGTAACTTGAAGTGGAAAGATATTTGCAAAATCCAATAACAACATGCAAGCAACTCTTGCAAATCAGCTAGAAAAATTCATCCCAGGGAAAAGATCAAAATAGATAAACATGACATTTAGAGAAGAGCAAACTCACACTACTAGTATGCATGTAACAAGGTGGTAAAAATAAAGAGTATTATAAGAAATGTAAATTAAAGCAACAAAATGAGCTATGACTTTAAATCCTTAGGTAGGCAAACATTAGAAAGATGGGTAATAGCAGCTGAGATATGAAGGCATATGGCACTCCTGGTAGTGGAGAACAATGTAGCGTGGCTTATTCAGAGGAAGTACAAATGTACCCTATGAATGCATTATGTTACTTCTTGGTACAAATCTCAGGAGAAATGAGAATTGTATGGAGGTTTTCTTTGTAGAAATGCTGATGGAGGCAAGAGTTGGAAGCAGCCTGAATGTCTGTCACCTGGGCAGGGATGGATGAACCTGTATGCCCATCACTGGACCCGTGGGCATGTGGAGATATAGGTGTTTAAATGCCAGCCATCATAAAGGAGTGTTGCGATTCCTAAAATCGTTTTTTTTTTTTAATTTAAAATTTTAAGTCATTAGAAGTGCTTGTGAGCTACTTAAGGAAATGAAAGTGCTAAATATAGAATTAAAAAAAAATCAAACTCAAAAAACCAAATTCATGGCCATACCCTGTATGTAATTTAGGAAATGTAGGAGTATAGTGTTTTGAGTTAACTGTTGCTCTGAGAAGTAGATTCTGTCCGCTCTGATGATGGGGCAGGATTGAGGCTCTCGTTATAGGCTTTTACTGTCTTAACTCAAGCCATAGTATTGAATCTTTTTGATATGGTACAACTCATCTCTGTTGTTTCCTTTTTATTTTCCTGTGACTCTTCTTCCCCTGGTCCTCTATTTTTGACTTTTTATTTCTGACAGAATGACTTTTTGTTGTCAGTAAATCATTAAGGCATTCACAACCAACCCCCGCCCCTGCCCCCCAAATTCATAGATACAGAGAACAGATTAGCGGTTATCAGTGGTGATAGGTGGGGGATTAGACAAAATACATGAAGGAGATCAAAAAGTATAAACTTCCAGTTATAAAATACTCAAGTCATGGGAGTGTAACATACAGGATGGTGCCTATAGTTGATAATACTGTATTGTATATTTGAACGTTGCTGCCGTTGCTACTGCTAAGTTGCTTCACTTGTGTCTGACTCTGTGCGACCTCCTACCAGGCTTCTCTGTCCCTGGGATTCTCCAGGCAAGAACACTGGAGTGGGTTGTCATTTCCTTCTCCAATGCATGAAAGTGAAAAGTGATAGGGAAGTCGCTCAGTTGTGTCCGACTCTACTGCAGCCCACCAGGCTCCTTGGTCCATGGGATTTTCCAGGCAAGAGTACTGGAGTAGGGTGCCATTGCCTTCTCCGTTGAATGCTGCTAAGAGACCTTAAAGAAAAGAACTGTGAGGGATTTCACCTAGACTTATTGTGAGGGTCATTTTGCAATATGTACAAATATTGAATCATATGCTGTACATCTGAAACTAATATAACTAATACTATGTCAATTATATGTCCATTAAAAAAAGAAAATGAAAATGCAACTTTATCAAATTTTTAGTCTGAAGACTAGGGGATAAGGGCATGGTTAAGGACTCCAGGAATCTGCCTCTTATCTTCATATAATTTCTAAATTAAGAAAAATATATGTAGAAACCTTAATAAAGTCTACTATGTTAAAATAATTACAACTAAAAATACATTCTCCTGTTATATATCTTTTTTCTATCAAAACATCCCTCCTTGTGGCAACCACTTTCAACTCTTTGATCTCTTTTACATATTCCCCTCTATATTTTAAAATTATATACTTACACTGCTCTCTCTTAATGCATTAATTTCATATATTTATTTAAACTTGACAATGCTATTTCAGCTTTTATATTTCAAGAACATCTGAAACTAATATAACTAATACTATGTCAATTATATGTCCATTAAAAAAAGAAAATGAAAATGCAACTTTATCAAATTTTTAGTCTGAAGACTAGGGGATAAGGGCATGGTTAAGGACTCCAGGAATCTGCCTCTTATCTTCATATAATTTCTAAATTAAGAAAAATATATGTAGAAACCTTAATAAAGTCTACTATGTTAAAATAATTACAACTAAAAATACATTCTCCTGTTATATATCTTTTTTCTATCAAAACATCCCTCCTTGTGGCAACCACTTTCAACTCTTTGATCTCTTTTACATATTCCCCTCTATATTTTAAAATTATATACTTACACTGCTCTCTCTTAATGCATTAATTTCATATATTTATTTAAACTTGACAATGCTATTTCAGCTTTTATATTTCAAGGATTTGTGCTATAGTGCAACCCCTTTTTCCCAGTATGTAATATGATTATTTATTGCAATTTCTGGTTATATTAATATTTAGTTTACAGTCTTACGATTTACAATGTTCTCTGCTGAGTCCATTAGTGTACTATGATAATGAAACTGGATTCATTTGGCTAATTATAGAGAACATGTCTATACTGTGCCTTAAAACATAGTTCAGTTTTACTCAGATAATAAGAAGTCTGGGCATGTGCTTAGTCGCTCAGTCATGTCTGACTCTTTGTGACTCCATGGACTGTAGCAAGCCAGGCTCCTCTGTCCATGGTGATTCTCCAAGGAATAATACTGGAGTGGATTGCCATGTCCTCCTCCAGGAGATCTTCCCAACCCAGGGGCTGAACCCAGGTCTCACACATTGCAGGCAGATTCTCTACTGAATGAGCCACCAGGGAAGCCCAGTAAGAAATCTAGTGATAGAACATTAAGTGCTGGTGTGTAGGTTCCACTGTGCCATTAGAGACACAAGTTTCATGCTGGCTCTCAGCTCTTCCTGCTTGGCTTTTGCATCATGCAGGTCACCTCTGAGTTGCAAGATGGATGCTTTATTTCTAGGGTCTCATCTTTATTTCTAGGGTCTCATCTATATTCAAGCAGAAAGAAAAGGAAGGGAATAGGGCAGAAGCCTTGTGCTTGCTACATCCTCTTTCTTATGTTTTCCAAAAGTTCCACTTAACCGACTTACAAATGTAAGTTCAATTCCACAAAAGTGACTTACAAAATGTAAGTTCCACAAAAGTGACTTACATTTATATCGGATTGGCCAGAGCATCATCGAATGGTCTCCCTTTCTGTTGCACATTGACCTTCATCAGTTGGCCCTTTCATTTTCTTTTCTCTCCTTTTGTTCATCTCTCACTTTCTCTTTTGTTTTATACTGCATTTCAGACTCTTTTGTTGACCATGATGGCTACTCCATTTCTTCTAGGGGATTCCTGTCCACAGTAGTAGATAAAATGGTCATCTGAATTAAAGTCACCCATACCAGTGCATTTTAGTTCGCTGACTCCTAGAATGTTGATGTTCACTCTTGCCATCTCCTGTTTGACCACTTCCAATTTACCTTGATTCATGGACCTAACATACCAGGTTCCTATGCAGATGGTGATTGCAGCCATGAAATTAAAAGATGCTTACTCCTTGGAAGGAAAGTTATGACCAATCTAGACAGCATATTCAAAAGCAGAGACATTACTTTGCCAACAAAGGTCTGTCTAGTCAAGGCTATGGTTTTTCCAGTAGTCATGTATGGATGTGAGAGTTGGACTGTGAAGAAAGCTGAGTGCCGAAGAACTGATGCTTTTGAACTGTGGTGTTGCAGAAGACTCCTGAGAGTCCCTTGGACTGCAAGGAGATCCAATCAGTCCATTCTAAAGGAGATCAGTCCTGGGTGTTCTTTGGAAGGAATGATGCTAAAACTGAAACTCCAGTACTTTGGTCACCTCATGCAAAGAGTTGACTCACTGGAAAAGACCCTGATGCTGGGAGGGATTGGGGGCAGGAGGAAAAGGGGGCAACAGAGGATGAGATGGCTGGATGGCATCATGGACTTGATGGATGTGAGTTTGAGTGAACTCCAGGAGTTGGTGATGGGCAGGGAGGCCTGGCGTGCTGCAATTCATGGGGTTGCAAAGAGTCAGACACAACTGAGTGACGGAAATGAACAGACAGCCATAAAAATTCTCTGTGCTTTGCTGACTCATCCTCTCTCCTCCTTTATTTCTCTTATTTTTATGACAGAGAATGGAGAAAATGTAGAAACTTGGTTGGACAAAATAAGGCCAGGAATGCTGCATTATAGGAAAATTAAGTTTTATATAAAATGGAGACATGGCATCAATCCACTTTCACAAAATTATCTAGGTCACAGATTTACAGTGAGAATAAAATCAATAGTACATAAAGATGACTAGTGTCTAGTACAGAATCAAGGTTCATTAAACACACGTTTCCTTACTGCTCCTACCCCTTTACTAAATATTTCCTTTTGGGTTATTTCATTGTTGGGTAGTGATTTTCTGATACCTAATTCATCAGTCAATATAAATGATAAGGGTAAGTAAGGAAAAATAATTTATTTTTAAAAATTGCTTTTTATTATCTGATTTTGAGGAGGAGGAAATTAAGACATGAAAATTTTGGATTAAACTGGAATCATTCTTTGTCATGTTTTCCAACACTCAGAAAATAATTGTTCAGTGGGATATTAAATTGTGGGCTATTATGTATCAGCTGAATTTCTTGTTAATATTCAGATATATTGTGGTATATTAAGAATATAATTTTGTGCAGCATTGTGATAATAAAGTAATTATGATGCTTTTGATGATATATCATTATTCAAGAATGTAAATTTTTAAAATAAAATACCAAATGTTAGTTTTATACAAGTTATTGATCATGGAACTTACAAAACTGAGTAAAATAACTCTAACTCAAAATGGCAAAATAAAAAGAAATGGTGAATAGCTTTCATTAATTTCCTCAATTACTCATTTATTCATTAGGACAAATATTTAATGAATGCCTACTATACCTTGTGGTTCAGCTGGTAAAGAATCTGCCTGTAATGCAGGAGACCTGTGTTTAATCCTCGGGTTGGGAAGATCCTCTGGAAAAGGGAAAGGCTACCCACTCCAGTATTCTGGTTTGAAGAATTCCATGGACTCTATAGTCCATGGGGTCACAAAGAGTTGGACACAACTGAGCAACTTTCACTCTTTATGACTGATACCAAGTGTTGGAAATAAGTAAACCATTAACTCTTGGAATCTACAATCAGAGGTAAGAACTATGGGATTTAAATGAAAAATCCACTTGTTAAGGTAAAGGGAACCAAATAAATATGTATGTGTCTCAGAGTAAGTGTTCAACAAATACTTATTAATTGTATCTACAAGAAAGACAAAAATAACCTTGTTAATAACAAGTAAAATCTCCTTGGGTGAGTCAGGAAAGACTGGCATCGGACCAGCACAAGGCAGATACTGTGACTCTGTAAGACTAAAATTGTCATGTTCACTCTCCTAATTCTCTTATGATATTTGGAAATATGATTCACCATATTAAAAAGTGCTTTTCAAGACAGAGAAATAGAGGTGTTTTCCATGGCATCTGATTTATGGCAAGAAATGCATAAAGGGCATTCTGTTCATTTCTTGAATCCACTTCTTTTCTTATAATTGTGGCTCAGACAGTAAAGCGTCTGTCTACAATGTGGGAGACCTGGGTTCGAGCCCTGAGTTGGGAAGATCCCCTGGAGAAAGAAATGGCAATCCACTCCAGAACTATTGCCTGGAAAATCCCATGGACAGAAGAGCCTGGTAGGCTACAGTCCATGGGGTCGCAAAAAGTCGGACACGACTGAGCAACTTCACTCACTCACTCACTCACATCAAAACAATATCAAAAGATAACAATTATTTAACCTTTTCAACATGCAGCCTAGGTATCAAATTCTAAAGAATAAAAAAGATGATGTAGGCTTTATACTCATTTTATGTAATGAAAACTTTATAATATTTATAAATGTATGTTCTCCAGAAGCTGTGTGCTATGTGGGAAAATATGAGTAGCAATTGTGTGCATACATTTATATTTATCGTCACATGCACACATAAACACACACCCTCAAATTATTCTAGGATTTCTAAACCTGTTTAAACATTTGTTACAATTTTATAAATATTAAAACTGAAACACCCTTTCACTTCTCTAATTTGCCTTTGTTGTTCAGTTGCTCAGTCATGTCTCTTTGTGACCCCATGGACTGCAGCACACCAGGCTTCCCTGCCTTTACTGGAAGAGTAAGCTCACTGAACACACAAAGACTTTACATAGGACAATCCAGGTATAAGACTCCATGAGAGCTGGAAGGGTAACAACTTCAGTTTCCATGTCTTCTGTGCTGTTGTAGGACTCACTCGAATGTCTTAGTCACTTAAAATTCAATGCATTTCTGATGAAAATTCATTTATGGCCTGAAAAACGTTATTCGAATTACTTTAAATGAGAACTAGCAAATGAAAATTTGCTTCTAGACTCACAGAAGCAAGCAGCAACAAGAAAAGTATAGATTAGGGTCTTCACAAGAAAGAAGTTTGTTCCCTGGAGTACAGAGCCAGGAAGGTGACCTGCTGTGCTTGTATTTTTAGAGTTCTGCTTCAAAGATTATCCTAGCATGCTAAGAAAAACATAACATGTTAAATTTTCTTTTCTTCCCCGCTGATAGAAAATAGACAGCAACACTTATTCACAAAGTAGAATGATAATGCATGTTAAATGTACTTGAAAGAAAAAGTTCATAGGTGGATGGCAACAAAATGCTTACACTTTGCCCTTAGCCCTGGTCCCCATAGAAGGGTACAGAATATGAAAAGTAACAGCCTGGATTTGGTTGAATAAATGCTATCAATGGAGAAGTGAGACAGCACAGGTCTCCAAGTAAAAGCTACTGAGCATGTGTTACTCTCAAATGATGCCCTTCAGGCATTTTTCCTCACAGCTCTTGAGGCAGTAAAAATTAGAGAAGGCATACCTATAGAGAATTAGAATGAGAACTTTGGATACTATAGTATAATAAATTTACCTCAAGTTATTTCTGAAATGAAAGGAGTTGAAAAATTCAAATATATTAATTATAAGTCCAGTGTTCAAAGAAGTTCTTTATATGTGTAATGATATAGTTGCTTCCCCGGTAGCTCAGCAGTAAGAATCTGCCTGCACTGTAGGAGACCCAGGTTCAATTCCTGTGGCTCAGAGGGTTAAGAATCCCCCCTGCAATGAGGAAGACCTGGGTTTGATCTCTGGGTTGGGAAGATCCCCTGGAAAAGGGAACAGCTACCCACTCCAGTATTCTGGTCTGGAGAATTCCATGGACAGAGGAGCCTGGCAGGCTACAGGCCATGGTGTCATAGAGTCGGACACAATTGAGAGACTTTCACTTTCACTTTGATCATAAATTTTTTTTTCTCCAAAGCAAAGAAATAAGGAGATGCTTATTTTCCCCACAATCAGGCCAATTAGGTCAGAACTCTTTTTTCTCTCTTTTCATTAATCCGTGGAATCTGTGAGAGGATCGATCATGAAGAGAGCCCAGCAGGATCTGCCAGCATGTTCAGTTAGTTGTTGGAGATCAATATACACCCACGAAAGACCTGAATTCAGAAATTTCTGTGCAAAAGGTATTTCATGTATAGGCTTTCAATAGTGGGACCAGAGTGCTTCAAACATGATAAGACTAAATTTATACATCAAGAAATAAAAGGGTATGGATATTCTCCCAGGATGACGACAGTGAATTTTACCACGTAATTCTTTTCATAAACTCTAAAATATAGCATTGTATAGAATGAAACTGCCTGTAGTGAAATTTTGACAACACCCCTCTGTGTGCTAAAATGCTGTCAGCTGAAAAGTCTGAACTCTTTGTGCAAATTGTTCATTTTTGGCAGGTTTATCCCACTTTTATGTTTGCAGTTTTAATCAAAGGAATTTGAAAAAGTTAGAATTTAGCTTTACACTCATAGAATAGCAAAGCACTATTAGCATAATTTGGAGGTACTTGGCATTTATATTACAATTATCTATGAAAAGTTAAAGTTGTCATAAAAGTGAAAATATTTATAAAGTAAAAGCATAGAGTTTGATTGCTGGGAGAAATATCAATAAACTCAGATACGCAGATGACACCACGCTTATGGCAGAAAGTAACCTCATGCGAAGAGTTGACTCATTGGAAAAGACTCTGATGCTGGGAGAGATTGGGGGCAGGAGGAGAAGGGGACGACAGAGGATGAGATGGCTGGATGGCATCACTGACTCGATGGACGTTAGTCTGAGTGAACTCCGGGAGTTGGTGATAGACAGGGAGGCCTGGCATGCTGCAATTCATGGGGCTGCAAAGAGTCGGACACAAGTGAGCGAATGAACTGAATTGAACTGAACTGAAAGAAGAACTAAAGAGCCTCTTGCTGAAAGTAAAAGGGAGAGTGAAAAAGTTGGCTTAAAGCTCAACATTCAGAAAACTAAGATCATGGCATCCGGTCCTATCACTTCATGGCAAATAGATGAGGAAACAGTATAAACAGTGACAGACTATTTCTTGGGGCTGCATAATCACTGCAGATGGTGATTGTAGCCATGAAATTAAAAGGCATTTACTCCTTGGAAGGAAAGTTATGACCAACCTAGACAGAATATTAAAAAGCAGAGACATTACTTTGTCAACAAAGGTCTGTCTAGTCAAGGCTATGGTTTTCCCAGCCGTCATGTATGGATGTGAGATTTGGACTATAAAGAAAACTGAACACCAAAGAATTGATGCTTGTGAACTGTGGCTTTGGAGAAGACTCTTGAGAGTCCCTTGGACTACAAGGAGATCCAACCAGTCCATCCTAAAAGAAATCAGTCCTGAATATTTATTGGAAGGACTGATGTTGAAGCTGAAACTCCAATACTTTGGCCACCTGATGTGAAGAGCTGACTCATTTGAAAAGACCCTGATGCTGGGAAAGACTGAGGGCAGGAGGAGAAGGGGACGACAGAGAATGAGATGTTTGAATGGCATCACTGACTCAATGGACATGAGTTTGAGTAAACTCCAGGAGTTGGTGATGGACAAAGAGGCCTGGGATTGCAAAATGTTGGACGTGACTGAGTGACTGAACTGAACTTGGTTACTTGGACAGTTCTATCAAATATATCAGAAGATCCTATCAGGATTTTCACTGGAACTTGCTAGTGTTAATAGACAGAAACAACATTCTTTCTAAGAGAACTTGAGCTCCATAAAAAACTTACATTTGGAGATGTCAGTGACCATCTCGCTACATGTGGAGAAAGTATATCTGAAACAGGAGTCAATCACAAGCAAGCTGAGCTTAGGGATGAGTGAGATAGAGCCTTGATAACACAAATGAACACTTTCTTTTTAGGTCTGAAGCAAGCCTCTCTCTTTGGAAATCTACATATGTCAGACATCTAATTCCTTCCTTTAGCTTTAGCCATTTGAGTTGATTTTTTCTTAATTTAAATAAAATCATCTTGTGTGTGTGTAGAAATTTGTCTGGGTAGCAGAAGTATTTTCTTCCCTTAATAAGCACACCTTACAAAAGGAAGCTAATCACTTCAGCTTTTTTCCCTTGGACATTCAAAACCTTATTAACATAGTCGTAATTCAATTAATTCAACCACCTATAACTCAACTATCACATCTTAATTTATCACTTTTTGAATGGGAATATATGGAGAGCTAATATACAATTTTTTTTAAATTGCTCATTATCATACCTCCTAAAGTGCTTATTAACTGGCAATAAAAGGGGGATGCCTTAGAAACTTTAGATAAAAATATCTACAAAAAATAGAGAAACTAGCTAAATCGTTAAATGTTGGTGATGAAAAAGCATTAACTCATTAAGGAGAATATTCATTTCTGAAAATTAACTATATCAAAATACTTTTATATCTTGAAAATGCATTTCTAGGGACATTGGGGTCAATCAATATCGTTAAATCTTATTATGAACTGATGATATTATATAGAAGTGCTGGACTTGTTACTGTATCCTCCTTTAGTACAGAACAAGTAATTGAGCCTTATATTATGATACCAAAGGCTTCCCTGGTGGCTCAGTTGGTAAAGAAACTGCCTGCAATGCAGGAAACCAGTGTTCAATCCCTGGGCCGGGAAGATCCTTTGGAGAAGGAAATGGCAACCCACTTCAGTATCCTTGCCTGAAAAATCGCATGGACAGAGAAGTCTGGTTGGCTACAGTCCATGGGGTTGCTAGAGTCAGACACTAGTGATTAAACCACAACCACCATCATGATACCATGAGGCATCATAATATTTTTACTTTTCTTTTTTTGTATTTCATTACTACAATAACAAAGAATTCTAGAATTCTTCACTTTATTCTAGAATCCAATATCTTATTTCGGTGAAATAAATGTGAAAATCTATTAAAAAATAATAGCTAGAGAATGAATAGAATTCAAATCCTTTCAATTTAATTCAAAGTTTCTTCATGTTTTGGTATATATAAATCATTGTGTCTTACCATTAATATTTTATATCAAGTGCTAGTGCTGTACGCAAATAGCCATTATATGCTAAAGGCTCACAAAAATGTTATCTCAAGAAAAAAAATCACATAAACCTTCCAAAAGTGATTATCTATAGCCTCTACTTTAGTCATGACTTTACCGATTACTCATCACTAATCTTATTTTTGAAAATAAACATATTTTCAAGTAGATTATATGTGCAGAAGAGCATGAGGTCTTACCTACAGTTTTAAAACCAAAAGAGCAATATTGAATATTGATGGGCTGAGTTATCTCCCACTGAATATCAAAGGTGACACTGTGCTAACTTCATGGAAGGTTTGAGGCTAGTGGATCCTCAATTATCTCTTCAGTCTGATCAAATTGTACAGTTAACTGCATAGGACAGGAGTCCTATATGTCAGAATGAAGGAGAACATCAGTATTAGAACATGGCTGAAAAAATAAAAATTGGTCACAAAAAAGCAATTTGACTTATCTGCCATAAAGTGCACTATTAAAGGAAAAACAGTAAGTGGTTATTGCAGAATATGATTATCACATTATCTATATAATATTATACACATGAAAGGACTATTTTCATGAAAATCCTTCTTAGAATTATGTTTGATGGCCTACAACCAGCTCCAGAGGAGTTTAGTCCAAGCGTGAAAGTGAAAGCTGCTCAGTAGTGTTTGACTCTTTGCCACCCCAAGGACTATACAGTCCATGGAATTCTCCAGGCCCGAATACTGGAGTGGGTAGCCGTTCCCTTCTCCAGGAGATCTTCTCAACCCAGGGATTGAAGCCAGGTCTCCTGCATTGCAGGTGGGTTCTTTATCAGATGAGCCACCAGGAAAGCCCAAGCCTAGATATTCATAATTCATTAAAGAAAATTATATTATTAAAATATGACCAAAGATGTTTAAACAAATATCTTCAATTATAGTTCAAGAGAACTCCAGGGGAACTTCTTGATCATGCAGGGTTACTTATCAAAACATATGAAGGGTTTCAGTTATATATTGAATTTTTGTTGTCATTATCTCAGCTCTTAGTTAATGATTTTCAATACACCAGTGACCAGACACATTATAATTTTTTCTGACCTGAATTTATCTCAGTTGAGGTTGGGAACTTTACAAATTATCCTTATCTAAATACCACTCTTCTTATCGAGCAACAGCCAAAAAGGGTGCAGGCAAGAATGGACCCCCTATAGCAGAATTAATATGAAGTAATATGAAAATCGGAGAAGGCAATGGCAACCCACTCCAGTGCTCTTGCCTAGAAAATCCCATGGACGGAGGAGCCTGGTAGGCTATAGTTCATGGGCTTGCTGAGGGTCGGACAAGACTGAGCAACTTCACTTTCACTTTTCACTTTCATGCATTGGAGAAGGAAATGGCAACCCACTCCAGTGTTCTTGCCTGGAGAATCCCAGGGACAGGGAGAATCCCAGGGACAGCCTGGTGGGCTGCCATCTATGGGTGTCGCAGAGTCAGACACAACTGAAGTGACTTAGCAGCAGTAGTAGCAGCAATATGAAAATAATTAGCTAATGAATTTTGACAAGTTGCTTAAAGTATCACTCAATATCCCTATACAACAATTATTCCTGCTGAATCTCAGGTTGACAGCATATGTCTTGCTTCAATTGCACTAAGGGAATCTTAAAAAAAATAAATATACATGAATGTATGTGTGTATTTTTTCCCTATATTGCACTCCCTAGCTTATTGTTACTAGATGATTAAGAAGCTTAGTCTTTGCTAGACCTCACTTACAAGGCTGAGCTGAGATATGTTTCACTAATTCTAATCAAAGCCACATATCCCAGAACACATAGGTTTCAGCAGTGAGGCAGTGTAGTACCATGGTTATGAACACAGGTTGTAGAGACATAAGACCTGTGGGTACTCATACAGTTATATCACTTATGGATTTTGGGGAGTAAGTGTATTAGTCTTTTAGTGTCCATTTCATCTACAAAAAGCAAACAATAGCATTGCCATTTCTTAGGATGTAGTGAGGGTTAAAAAAAAAAAATCACAAATATGAAGCAGAGTGCCTGCCACATGATAAGTCCTGAATGTTAAACTTTTGTCATCATTACTATTTGTGTCATGGCTATTTTACATTTGTTTTCTCTGAGACAAAGGAGACAGTATCATTACTGTTCGTTAAACCCTTTGAGTAGCTCCAGTACTTTGGCCACCTCATGCGAAGAGTTGACTCATTGGAAAAGACCCTGATGCTGGGAGGGATTGGGGGCAGGAGGAGAAGGGGATGACTGAGGATGAGATGGCTGGATGGCATCACGGACTCGATGGACGTGAGTCTGAGTGAACTCCGGGAGTTGGTGATGGACAGGGAGGCCTGGCTTGCTGCGATTCATGGGGTTGCAAAGAGTCAGACATGACTGAGCGACTGAACTGAACTGAAACCCTTTGAGCATGGAGTAGTTTAACTTGGTGATTAGGGGATGATAGGAACTGAGAATTCATATTCATTGTGGTCAAATTTGAGCTTCCCTTGTGGCTCAGCTGGTAAAGAATCCGCCTGCAATATGGGAGACCTGGGTTTGATCCCTGGGTTGGGAAGATCCCCTGGAGAAGGAAAAGGCTACCCCCTCCAGTATTCTAGCCTGGAGAATTCCATGGACTGCATAGCCCCTGGGGTCGCAAAGAATTGGACAGGACTGAGCAACTTTCACTTTCACATTCATGTTCACGTGGTCAGATTTAATCTAAAAAGGAATACGTGTTTTGGGTTTTTCCCTGATAGTGTGAACATTTGGTTAAATATTCAATAAACCAATTCAATTGGTTTATCAGTTGGTTTGGGTAATGATAAACTGCTACAAAAGATAATATAAAAAAAGGATAATGATAATGTTGGTGATATTTGTTGAATATTTAACACTTTGCTAAATTCTCTGTTAAGGACTTTATAAATCCATTTTTATCCTTACAACAAATCAATACAGTAATTGCTCTAGTTATCATTGTTTAACAAATGAGGCAACTAAGTCTCAGTTTAAATAGTTTTGCCCCCACATTCTCTGCCTCAAATTTGTAGTGATTTCAAAGAAAGTATAACCTTCAAATTAAAACTAAGGACTTTAACTTGGATATATACCCTTTTGTAGGGTACTTAACATTGGTCTAAAATTAAACAGTTGATACTTTAAAACATTCTTTATCATGTGGCATAGAGTCTGAATATGTCTAACTCTTCTTAGACACCAGAGTTCTGAATTGCTTCTGTTATAAATTTACATTGCTTAACTTCTGTGTGGATGAAAAGCTATCAAAGAACTGAAAAAAGGAAAGCAGTACCAAATTTCATTTTAATTGTCCATGTAAGAAAAAAAGGCCAAGAACTTCTGGGAAATCCTTTTTAATTCTTTGGAAAAGCAAAGGGTGCTGTGTTTTAGAAGAAAAAATAAAGTGATCCTGAGAAAAGAAAAAAGAAAAAACACAGGCTAAGTGCTGACCTTTTAAAAATTCTAAAGAATAGGGGAAAACAACTCTACCACAAAATCAGATTGTTCGATTACAAAACTGAAAACACCAGAAGGGATGCAAACTGTTTTCTTTTTTCCTTTTGAAATCTGTTTCTACTTTGTTAGGATGAAATCTATTACTGTTTAAACTATTCTAAGGATGTTACGGAAAAACCTGAATGAACTTTTTGGCCAACCCAATACAATGTGCTAAGTGCCATAATGGAGGTCAACAGCAATAAAAACAGGAGACAAACATTTCTGTTTGGGGAGAAACCATCACAGAGGAGCTAATGTTTTAGATGGCTCTTAAGTAATGGTTCCATATGGCCCTGTTGACATCTATTTTAACACTTCCTGTCTCACTAGCTCTCCTTTTCTTCTCAAGTGTCCCAATTCCGGCGATTAATTCTGTGATCACCCCAATCTGAAAAGGTACAGAGGACTTGGCTTCCTGAGTGAAGAAAGAAAGGCAGCATCAAGGTACCAGAACATGGGGAAGTTCATTTACATAAAGTAGCACAGGGCCATCTTTGTATTGAATGCCAGCTGCAAGGAGTAGAATTTGGACGTGGGATAAGAGACATAAGCAGGAGCAGATTTTGGATATATTTTCTGAAAAGGTCACAGAGTAATCTTTTGGGGGAGTAAAAAAAAAATCCTTTTCTAAAAAAGATCTTTGGGTTTTTTTTCTGAACTACATATAATTCTAAGAAACAATGAAAATCCCTACGAATAGCTGAAAAGTGTTCCTTTGAACAGATTAGCTGATAAGCTGGAAAAGTGACTTCCATTTACTGTGAGTAGCTGTAAAGTATTCACTTGCAGACATTAGCTGATATGCTGGAAAAGTGATTCATTTCCTTTATGTTGCTATATTTTATTTTCAAATTTTGCATAATGTATGTACTCTGTAGTCATAGTTAAACAGGGATGAGTTCAAATGATTTCCTCAAGGTCACATATAAACTGAAAGAAATGAAACTCAAGAATTCTAATCAGTAGTTACTCTTTAATCATTCTTGATCCATTCTTTTTTTAAATCTAGGTTGAGCTCACACTGATTTTTTTTTCACTTTTAGAAAATAGCTATTATTGTTTCAATTTGATATACAGAAAAATCCAATGAATAGCTCTTCAATTTCTCCTCAGTGGCCTGACATAAAGCCATTCATGTAAAATGCATTTATTGCATATGAATTTTTTGAGCTGCTTAGGCATGAAAAGAGGTTAAGAGATAAGAAGTTATTCATGTGGAAGTAATTGTGAATGCAACCGTGATGAGTGACTTTCTTTAGAATAATTTTCAGTTAAGATCTATGCTTAAAATGGTCATTAGTTCACAAGCAAACATGACAGAAAACTGAAGAAGCCATCACCTAATGGTTTTCCTCATTTAGACTCTACGACTTACAAATGAGCAAGTGCCTCTTAAACTCTGCTACCTTATTCTTAAAGTCAGTCAATCATCGCCAAGTGCATTTGAGTTCCTCTTCACTAAGAATATCTCCACAGGCAAGTGAACAATCACTTGTCTTTCCTTTCCAGGAAACTCAATAACAGGAAGCTTTCATTTGTTTCAATTGGAAGAAACAGACAACTAGAAATGAATCATGGCTATTCAGATTTGCATTATCTCAAACTGAATTCATAGGAAAACATCACACTATTTAAGAAAAGACAGGTGTTCTCTTTTTTAGATTAACTGGTTTAAAAACTAACCAATTTGTTCTTTTTAGAAAGGATTACAAGCAGAAATTTCCTTCTTGTTTTGAAGTTAGTAATGGACATCACAAAAGTATAAACTTCTACAGTGGAAAAATACTAAAGACTGTATGCTGTAATAATTCATCCACTTACATCTTTATTTTTCTGAGGATAAAATTACCCCCAGCCAATGTTCAGGTGACAGGGAATCCACTCCCATTCTCCAATGGTAAACAAACTTTTAAGTAGGAAAAATGGCCAATTTTGTGTGGATATTGTCGCCTGGAGTATATCACATGTTTAAGACTCTTTTAGCTACAAAAATAAATATGATCTACTTGGTTCTCTAAAGGCAATATAAATTTATCAACTATGACTGCCTGCAAAATAGGTTATGACATCATGGAGATGGCACCTAGCATCCTTTCTCGTAAAACATATTTCCTATGAAACGACAACCCACTCCTGGATTCTTGACTGGAAAAATCCCGTCGACAGAGGGATCTGGCAGGCTCTAGTCTACAGGGTGGCAAAGGGTTGGACATGACTGAGTGAGCGTGAGCACAAAGAATATGCAGATCATTATCAGGGAACTATTCTAGCTTTTCCAGCTCTTTAATGTATTTAAAATCCATTAAAATAAGCTTACCTTAATATTCTTATTTGAGGTGAAGTCGCTCAGTCGTGTCCGACTCTTTGCGACCCCATGGACTGTAGCCCACCAGGCTTCTCAGTCCATGGAATTTTCCAGGCAAGAGTACTGGAGTGGGTTGCCATTTCCTTCTCCAGAGGATCTTCCCAACCCAGGGATCGAACCTGGGTCTCTTTAGAAGCTAAAAATATAAGATGTATTCTAATTTACAGTATAAATTTAGATGAAATTATGACAACACATTGTTATGATGAAGACTATATATTGAGGTTATATTTCTCATGATATGGTTCATAAGGTTAACCATAAAAGCAATAGGAATTCAAGAAAATAAACTATAGGATTTAAATAATTATTTTGAGTTTTAAATTATCTGGTAGCTGTGTGGAGGACAGACTGACAATGAGAATGAGGGTGAAGAGGAGTCTGTTGAGACTAGAAGTTGAAACATGAATCAGTTGCTACAAGATGATAGGAAAGTGATGTTGGGAGCCTCAACCAATCTCCCACATTTCAGTCTCTAAATATGTAAGGAAGACACGCTTCCATCAAAAACAGTGATTCACCCAGCAATGATTCTCAACAGGTGAAACTCTGGAGGATGAGGTGGTTTTGGAATCTTCATGTGTTCAGGTGACTGTAATACATAATTTGTAATATCCCTACTCCCACCTGAATAGAGGATCAATGGACTGAAGTAAAACAGTGACAGTGGGGTAGAAGGGGGGATGCCAAGGTTATGTAATTTTAAAAAATATAAATAAATCTGTGAAGTTGCTCAGTCGTGTCCGACTCTTTGCGACCCCGTGGACTGTAGCCCACCGGGCTCCTCCGTCCATGGGATTTTCCAGGCAAGAGTACTGGAGTGGGTTGCCATTTCCTTCTCCAGGGGATCTTCCCAACCCAGGAATCGAACCCGGGTCTCCTGCATTGCAGGCAGACGCTTTAACCTCTGAGCCCCAGAACTTAAAGAGAATGGATGCAAGTGAGGTAATTCACTATAACAATACTGTTCTAGCTTCAGTTTTTTATTATTTTAAATAATATGACAATGCATTCATTCAGTGTAATCCAAGTAATTTATGATTACACAAATAAATGCACAGCCATCTACTGTCATAGGAGCTGTCAAAGTTTAATTTAGAACTATAAATGTTTGTAATGAATATATATGTTTTTAGTTACAGGCACTTAATTTTCCACAGTATTACAGTAAAAATAACCCACTGACTTTGAAACCAGGAATTTATATAAGAAATATATGTAAGCAGGTCAAAAGCCACAAACATAATGATAATCTAGAACAGTCAATTCAAGTTGAGCTAGCTTGGCTACAGAAAAAAAAAAAGGGGGGGGTGTTCAATATATATAGTGTACAGAAGAATTTACAGAAAGAATCTCTTCAAAAAGATTAAAATGTGTCTTAAATGTTCTGGCTACTTAAACATTCTCATTTAGATAGAGAATTCAGCTATTCAAAATGACTCATTTTCTGAGAGATTCAAATAGGAAAACTTTTATCGGGTGCCGATAAAAGGGCATGGTTCATTTATGCATTTATACTTTATACTGCACATTCCAGTTTTGATTATGCAACACTTTTTCAGTGTCATTTGGAATCTTTACCACTGGAGTTATGGAATATATATTCTAGTCTATGAATATATCTTGGCAAAAATGGAAATAATTTAAAATTAATTACACCTTGCTGGTAATGAAGACATTTCATCCCTTAGAGAATTCTCTAAAAGTGGACTTTCAGTCATTTTCATTATGAAGTACCAATTAAATACTTAAAGTTCAAACCTGTCAATTAAAGGGAAGTTTAGCATACTACTTAGTTATATTATCTCATGCATAATTAGAAAATCTAAAACAGTAATACATTTTAAATTCTGAAGAAAAAATAAAGCTTAAAATGTATAAGATTCCTGAAATATCTGCCCACATATATGATAAGCCTTAGAAAAAGTGATGTGGAATGCAAGATTTTCCTTTAGCAAGTGACAAAGCTATTACTTTACTTAGCACATTTGACAATTAATTGGTATGTGTTTGTGTCATATTAAGTCCTCAAAGGACATTTGAAATTTTCTTCCTTTGTTAATAAATATTAACATATCTATAATTTTATTTGTATAATTTAGTGAAAAGTATTCCAGGAAAATATAAATTCACTATATAAACACTTGCTTTTCATTCCAAAAATAGATAAAATTTAAGATATATTTTAACAAAAATATTTTGAGGAAAAACTAAAAACATAGTCAAGATAAATAGCACAGCTTTATGCATGTGTTCATGCCATAAATATATACATTTCTAATATTCTGAATCCAAGGTGAAAATTTAGTAAAATGTTTTCTATTCTCTACCTATGTTTTTAAAGTGAAGAATTCCTTCAAGATCTCATAATTACTCTGAATTTGTTTTAAAATGTGGATTGTACATGTATATTTAGGATTCAGGAGACATACTTTTATATTTCAGATAAAGAAATCATATTTTGGAAAGTTTTATAGTACTTGGTTTCTTAACCATAAATTCATCATGAACCAATGGAACAATATAGATGCTTAAACTCTGATATACTCAGTCTGCATTATAATGATTTAGTATTCTGTACAGAGGAGCCTGGTGGGCTGCAGTCCATGGGGTCGCTAAGAGTTGGACATGACTGAGCAACTTCACTTTCACTTCTATGCATTGGAGAAGGACATGGCAACCCATTCCAGTGTTCTTGCCTGGAGAATCTCAGGGACGGGGGAGCCTGGTGAGCCGCTGTCTATGTGGTCGCACAGAGTCGGACACACCTGAAGTGACTTAGCAGCAGCAGTGGCATTCTGTACAAAGTTAAATGTAGATTGAAATCTCAATTCTTAAGCTGAGTTATGTGATCACAGAGATATAGTTCACTCTTTGTAACTTTCAGTTTCTTTATATATATAAAAAGGAAAAAAACAAAACCTCACAGTTGATTGGAAAAGCTCAATGAATTTTAGTGGTGAACCACTGATGATAGTCAAACCACCTGCATATTGGTGGTCTCATTATATCTCTATGTGGTGCCCAGTTTTGAGAACAGAAAGAGAAAAGGAAATAAGGAGTCTTAAGAACATTGTTACGATGATACATGAACACTAAGGATATTCAGACTGGAGAAGAAGACTGAGAATAAGCAATTATTACATTTGTGATGAACATTATTTTTAAAGGGAAGTTGATTCTTTACATCCTGCTCCAAAGGGAAGTAGAACACATCTTTTAAACTGGTAAAAGAAATTGATTTCATATAAGGAAAAATTATTGAATGAAACAATAGAATCAGTTCTTGACAGTGGAATCCATTTTCAGAAATGGAATATATATATTAAATACATGATATATATAAAACATTTAATGATTTTTGATATTTGATAATTCAAGTTACATAAATACACATGAATAATTTTTTATGATATTCTCATCAATAGGAAAAGATCTTTATGGTCAAATTTGTGGCCAGATATTAGGTTGTGTAATATGTCTTTTTAGACATTCTTTTTTTAAATTAATTTATTTATTTTAATTGGAGACTAATTATTTTGTAATATTGTAGCGGTTTTTGCCATACGTTCACATGAATCAGCCATGGGTGTACATGTGTTCCTCATCTTGAACCCCCTCCTACCTTCCTTCCTATCTCATCCCTCAGAGTCATCCCAGTGTACCAGCCCAGAGCACCTTGTCTCATGCATTGAACCTGGACTGGTGATCTATTCCACATATGATGATATATATGTTTCAATACTATTCTCTCAGATCATCCCACCCTTGCCTCTCCCACAGAGTCCAAAAGACTGTTCTTTACATCTGTTGGACATTACTTTTTTCACTGTATTTTTTATTGTTTTTCTTAGTCCTTTTCAATTTTTATTTATGTGCTCTTAAATATATATACTAAAGAGCCTCTTGATGAAGGTGAAAGAAGAGAGTGAAAAATCTGGCTTAAAACTCAACATTCAAAAAAGAAAGATAATGGCATCTGGTCCCGTGACTTCATGGCAAACAGATGGGGAAACAATGGGAACACAACAGATTTTAAACATTGTGGATGCTGACTGCAGCCATGTAATTAAAGGATGCTTGCTCCTTGGAAAGGAAGCTATGACAAGGAAAGGAAAGCTATGACAAAGCTAGACAGCATGTTAAAAAGAAGAGACATCACTTTGCTGACAAAGGTCCGTATGGTCAAAGCTTTGGTTTTTCCAATGTCATGTATGGATGTGAGAGTTGAACCATAAAGAGAGTTGAATGCCAAAGAATTGATGTTTTTGAACTGTGGTGCTGGAGTGATTCTTGAGAGTCCCTTGGACTGCAATGAGATCAAACCAGTGAATCCTAAAGGAAATCAACCCTGAATATTCATTGGAAAGACTGAAGCTGAAGCTCCAATATTTTGGCCACCTGATGCAAAGAACCGACTCATTGGAAAAGATCCTGATCCTGGGGAAGATTGAAGGCAGGAAAAGAAGGGGACGACAGAGGATAAGATGGTTGGATGGCATACTGACTCAATGGACATGAATTTGAGCAGACTTAGGGAGATAGGAAGCCTGGCATGCTATAGTCCATGGGGTTGCAAAGAGTAGGACATTATATAGCAACTGAACAATAAAAATTCTATATCTTGATTATAGCAGTGAATTTAAAACAACATTTTATAAAATTTACAGAAACCTATACTAAAGTGGTGAATTTGACTGTATATAATTTATATATTTATATAAATATATAAATAATTTATAATTATAAATATAAATATTTTATAATTATAAATTATAAATTTATACTTTATTTATAAATGTATATAATATATAAATTATATAATTTATTAAATTCTTTAGTTTAAAACATAAAAATATCTGTTTAAAGTAAGGTAGGGCCTTAATAAAAAAAAAATAAGGAATATAACATACAAAGAGTTCTGGCAAACTTTCAATGAATGATAAATTTCAAGAAAAACAGAATTATTTGGAATGGCTTTGTTTTCGATATTAAATTTCACTAGATTGTTTTCTTCTTTCACAAGCTTAAGCTAATACTGAAATCTGTCAAACACTTTTTATGATGTTACTTTATAATACTGAAGGCGCATACAGTAAGATTTTCAAATAACACACTGGCAAAATATTATTTAATCCAAATTCAGTGTTATATGGTCCTATGAAAAAGTGAAATGTGTTCGCTCTCAGTCATGTCCCAATCTTTGTGACCGATGAGCTTGCCAGGCTCCTCTGCCCATGGAATTCTCCAGGCAAGAATACTGGATTGGTAGCCATTCCCTTCTTCAGGGACTCTCCCTTACCCAGGGATGAATCCAGGTTTCTTGCAGTGCAGGCAGATTCTTTATCATCTGAGTCAAAAGGGAAGCCCTATATAGCTCTATACTTTTTAAAATCCATTATTTTTTTTTTATTTTAAATCTTATATGACATATCAATCAAAGAGAAAAGATACCTTCTATTGTGAAGTTAGTCAATTATTTACAAATTTTGACATTTATAGGATATTACAGCAATTTCCTTTCTTATAGCAACCTCACAGGGCATATCTAGTATGGGAAATAAAAAAATATTTTTTAGGGGGCTTCTCTGGTGGCTCAGATGGTAAAGAATCTGCCAGCAAAGTGGGAAACCTGCGTTTGAAATCTGGGTTGGGAAGATCCCCTAGAGGAGGGCATGGCGACCTGCTCCAGTATTCTTGCCTGGAGAATCCCCATGGACAGAGGAGTGTCACATGCCCCAGAAACCTCCCAGGGCATATCTAATATGGGAAATTAAGAAAGCTTAATGCATTTTGTAATTAATTAATTTATATTCTTGATTTCTCTTTATCTTTTGTATACTGCTGCTAAGTCACTTCATCAGGTCCGACTCTGTGTGACCCCATAGACGGCAGCCCACCAGGCTCTTCCGTCTTTGGGATTCTCCAGGCAAGAGTACTGGAGTGGGTTGCCATTTCCTTCTCCACTTTTGTATACTGGCGAATGCCAAAAGAATTAGCATCACTTTGTATGACAAACTTTGTTTTTTTCCTTTTTTAATACTAAAGAAACTCAAGTAATCAGGATAAGAATTCACAAAAATCTAATTGGTGTTATTTATATTTAAAATCAAAGTTCTTAAATAAAAAACATTTGCTTTTATCAATAAAGGACTATTTTGGATGTAAGGCTTATCATAGTCACAATATAAGGAGCATTTGGGAGATACCACATGGTGGCTCAGTCGGTAAAGAATATGCTTGCATAACAGGAGACCAGGGATCTATCCTTGGGTCTGGTAGATCTCCTGGAGAAGTAAATGGCAACACATTTCAGTATTTTTGCCTAGGAATCTCCTGAACAGAAGAGTCTGGTGAGCTGCAGTCTATGGGGTCCCAAGAGCTGGATACGACTTAGCAACTAAACCACTGCCTATTTTATTCAGATAGCTGAATGACTCTCAATAAAAGCATAAACTGAGAAATCATATTACAATAAATACATGAAAAAATAATGGGCAAGCCTTAGAATATTTTTGGATCAAACTAGTGGAAGTGGAAGCTTTTTCCAGTGGTCATGTACAGATAGATGTGAGAGTTGTACTGTGAAGAAATCTGAGCTCCGAAGAACTGATGCTTTTGAACTGTGGTGTTGGAGAAGACTGAGAGTCCCTTGGATTGCAAGGGGATCCAACTGGAAGGACTGATGCTGAAGCTGAAACTCCAATATTTTGGCCACCTCATGAGAAGAGTTGACTCATTGGAAAAGACTCTGATGCAGGGAGGGATTGGGGTTCAAGAGCAGAAGGGGACAACAGAGGATGAGATGGCTGCATGGCATCTCTGACTCAATGGATATGATTTTCAGTAAACTCCAGGAGTTGGTGATGGACAAGGAGGCCTGGTGTGCTGTGATTCATGGGGTCACAAAGAGTTGGACACGACTGAGTGACTGAACTGAACTGAGTGGAAGTGATGCAATTCCAGTTGAGCTATTTCGAATCCTAAAAGATGATGCTGTGAAAGTGCTGCACTCAATATGCCAGCAAATTTGGAAAACTCAGCAGTGGCCACAGGACTGGAAAAGGTCAGCTTTCATTCCAATCCCAAAGAAAGGCAATGCCAAAGAATGCTCAAACTACTGCACAATTACACTCATCTCACATGCTAGCAAAGTAATGCTCAAAATTCTCCAAGACAGGCTTCAGCAATACGTGAACCATGAACTTTCAGATGTTCAAGCTGGATTTAGAAAAGGCAGAGAAATCAGAGATCAAATTGCCAACATCCACTGGATCATCGAAAAAGCAAGAGAGTTCCAGAAAAAACATCTATCTCTGCTTTATTGACTATGCCAAAGCCTTTGACTGTGTATTCACAATAAACTGTGGAAAACTCTTCAAGAGATGGGAATACCAGGCCACCTTTTCTAATCTACCTCTTGAGAAATCTGTATGCAGGTGAAGAAGCAATGGTTAGAACTGGACATGGAACAACAGACTGGTTCCAAATAGGAAAAGGAGTATGTCAAGGCTGTATATTGTCACTCTGCTTATTTGACTTACATTCAGAGGACATCATGGGAAATGATGGGCTGGATGAAGCGCACGTTGGAATCAAGATTGCTGGGAGAAATATCAATAACCTCAGATATGCAGATGACATCACATTTATGGCAGAAAATAAATAAGAACTAAGAGCCTCTGGATCATGGAAAAAGCAAGAGAGTTCCAGAAAAACATCTATTTCTGCTTTATTGACTATGCCAAAGCCTTTGACTGTGTGGATCACAGTAAACTGTGGAAAATTCTGAAAGAGATGGGAATACCAGACCACCTGACCTGCCTCTTGAGAAATCTGTATGCAGGTCAGGAAGCTGTCTCTTATACACATCTCAAAGATTTTTATTACTTGCTTTTATTTTTCTGTTGTAGAATCATTCTAGTCTAATTATGCTTACCTTGAACTTTGCTATCTGTATCTCTGAATATAGGAATGCACTTGAATTTTATATAGATATTGCAGTTAAATCTGAATAAGTGCATTTATTTCAGTATGTTTATAGAAAACACTATATATTTTTGTTTATATTCCAGTATACAAAGTAGATGGAGAAGGCAATGGCACCCCACTCCAGTACTCTTGCCTGGAAAATACCATGGACGGAGGAGCCTGGTAGGCTGCAGTCCATGGGGTCGCTAAAAGTCGGACAGGACTGAGCAACTTCACTTTCACTTTTTACTTTTCACTTTCATGCATTGGAGAAGGAACTGGCAACCCACTCCAGTGTTCTTGCCTGGAGAATCCCAGGGATGGGGGAGCCTGGTGGGCTGCCGTCTGTGGGGTCGCACAGAGTCGGAGATGACTGAAGCGACTTAGCAGCAGCAGCAGCATACAAAGTAGATATTAGGCAGATAATTATTTTAAAATAACTATATATCCACTAACTGAAATGACCAAATGCTTCCTTTAGCAAACGTACACACACAATAAACTTCTCTACATAACTAATTCACAATAGTTTATATCCACGTACAGCAACTAATATATTTGTGTGGTTATCAAGACATATTTTGTAGCTTTTCCTGAAAATTTCCTCAAAACAGTAATTCACCCATNGAGTTCAGAGCAGAACTTATTAACATATAACTCTCATTTCAATAATCACAATAGCTTCCCCCTGAATCCAGTTTCTTGTCTTGTCTGTAGGAAATCTGTCCTTACTGCCAGAGTGATCTGAGCCTAGACAAGATGCAGCAGTATACTCAGAGTATCTCTGCTTAAAAATATTCCTCTTATAGGGTCTTATCAAGTTAAGTTGAGATTCCTTAGCTTGGTACAAAGAAGATCAGGTCTAGACTAGGATTGAAACCCAGCTTACCTATAAAACCTGTTATACTATTATATATTGTAAAATCAGTCAAATTAGAGAAAATCTTTGGATGACTTAAATATAGGCAATGCTTCACTTGTGGTATTCTCTTTATTTTAGTTTGGCAATTCCTTTTTTCTACTGTTAAAATGCAAATCCTAGTTCAGTGGCATAGTATCCTGAAAAATATTTTTTGGCTGATTGGCTGATTTATCCATTAAACTTCTCATGTTCCTTCAGTAAAATGTATCATCTCGTCATTGGTATATTCATGATACTTGAATATCTATGATAAGGTAACCGTTCTGTTACAAGAAAAATAATTATACACACTTAACTCTTTTGCTAGGTTTTAAGCTCTCTGGGAGTTGACCTCTGTCTTGATCCTGAAAAATATTTTTTGGCTGATTGGCTGATTTATCCATTAAACTTCTCATGTTCCTTCAGTAAAATGTATCATCTCGTCATTGGTATATTCATGATACTTGAATATCTATGATAAGGTAACCGTTCTGTTACAAGAAAAATAATTATACACACTTAACTCTTTTGCTAGGCTTTAAGCTCTCTGGGAGTTGACCTCTGTCTTGATGACTTTTGGGTGCACAACGGCATTAAGAGTGGGAATATACATATAGTTCCCATGGCCAGGGCAAAGCCTATTGGCATACCTTTTGTGATGTGAGATTTAAATTTCAGAAAATATTGTTGTTTTTTTTTTCTATGGGCCTGGCTTATGCAATTCAATTTGGTACAATTCATAGTACCCAAACTCACCAGAGAAGGTTTTATAAGTTGTAGAGCTAGCTTATTAATTTATATGGAGATATGCTTATGACCTATATCTGGGGCATCACTTCAAGATATGAAGGGCATTGGAAATGAAATTAGTAATCAGAAGAATACTCTAAAAAATAGGAGCAAGGGATTTGAGATAGCTTGAGGGAATATTTCATTCAGCCTATGGGAAAGCATGAACAAGTGACTTACTCTGGTCTCCAATATAGCTATCTAGTGGCTGAACAGTTTTTTTCCCAGAAGCAAGGTCTATATCCCTTATTATTATATGGACCATGGTAGACATAAACTTTCCTTCTTTGCTCTCACTGTTTTTTTTTTTTCCTAGTTTTTAAAGTTCTTTTATTTTAATAAAATAATAAGTATCTCAGACATGTTAGGGTAAAATTAGTAGCTGCTTCTTTCTCTTTTTATATTAGTGAATTGATTTGTATTGGAGTTGAGGGGCCAGACCTCTTCCCTGAGATCTGGGGTTCCTGTTGTGTCATTTGCAAATATATTCTCAGAAAATAAAAATCTGTTGCTTCTGGGGGTGACTACATTCATCTATTTCATATTGGATCTTCTTTTGCATCTCAGAATGTTATCCCTGATTCTTGAATGTACGTACCTTCTGTGAGGCTTTTAGACAATGGGTTCCTTTTCATACCCTCATGGCTTATGGCCCGTGAATTATGTCTTATACACCATGGTTATTTGAGTCATAAATATATACTACTAGTTGGTTTATATTTTGAAACAAGGAAATAATTACATATATTAAAAATATAAAAACAAAATGTGTTTGTATAAATTTTTTTTTTTTCCTAGTTTTTAAAGTTCTTTTATTTTAATAAAATAATAAGTATCTCAGACATGTTAGGGTAAAATTAGTAGCTGCTTCTTTCTCTTTTTATATTAGTGAATTGATTTGTATTGGAGTTGAGGGGCCAGACCTCTTCCCTGAGATCTGGGGTTCCTGTTGTGTCATTTGCAAATATATTCTCAGAAAATAAAAATCTGTTGCTTCTGGGGGTGACTACATTCATCTATTTCATATTGGATCTTCTTTTGCATCTCAGAATGTTATCCCTGATTCTTGAATGTACGTACCTTCTGTGAGGCTTTTAGACAATGGGTTCCTTTTCATACCCTCATGGCTTATGGCCCGTGAATTATGTCTTATACACCATGGTTATTTGAGTCACAAATATATACTACTAGTTGGTTTATATTTTGAAACAAGGAAATAATTACATATATTAAAAATATAAAAACAAAATGTGTTTGTAAAAGTTCAAACTATATGATTTTTTTCTTAAAGGAGAAGGAGCTCCAGGGAAGACCCAAGAATATCTTTGAGCACTTTTCTTTTTTGCTGTATGTTGTTGTTGTTCAGTTGCTATGTCATGTCTGACTCTGCAACACCGTGAACTTGAGCATGCCAGACTTCCCTGTCCTTTATATCTCCCGGAGTTTTCTCAAACTCAAGCCCATTGAGTCAGTGATGCCATCCAACCATCTCATCCTCTGTCACCTCCTTCTCTTCTTGCCTTCAGTCTCTCCCAGCATCAGGATCTTTTCCAAAAAGTCGACTCTTCACATCAGCTGGCAGTTTAATACAAAATCCTTACTGTTGAAAGATTTCTTTAACCTTCTCCTACTGAATTAGGAGACCAGGGTTCGATCCTTGGATCAGTAAGATCTCCTGGAATAAAAAAGGACAACCCATTCCAGTATTCTTGCCTGGAGAATCCCATGGACAGAGGAGCCTGTCAGGCTACAGTCCACAAGGTTGCAGAGTCAAACATGACTGAGTGACTAACACTCATTCACTGAATTAGTTGGCATGAAACTAGAAGATGCTTGTTCCTTGGAAGGAAAACTATGACAAACCTAGACAGTATATTAAAAAGGAGAGACATCACTTTGCCAACAAAGATCTGTAGAGTCAAAGCTATGGTTTTTCCAGTAGTCATGTATGGATGCGAGAGTTGGACCATGAAGAAAGCTGAGCACCAGAGAATTGATGCTTTCATCTTGTGGTGCTGGAGAAGACTCTCGAGAGTCCCTTGAACAGCAAGGAGATTAAACCAGTCAATCCTAAAGGAAATCAGTCCTGAATATTCATTGGAGGACTGATGCTGAAGCTGAAGCAGCTCCAATACTTTGGCCATCTGATGTGAAGAGCTGGCTCACTGGAAAAGACGCTGATGCTGGGAAAGATTGAGGGCAGGAGAAGGGGACAACAGAGGATGAGATGGTTGGATGGCATCACCGACTCAATGGACACAAATCTGAGCAAACTCAAGGAGACAGTGAAGGACAGAGGAGCCTGGCGCGCTACAGTCCTTGGGGTTACAAAGAGTCGGCATGACCTAGCAACTGAACAACAGCAACAAAAGCTGAATCAGTATGAATTTGTTTTGCTTGTTTGTAACATCCTTGTTGTATGTACTTATATACTTTCGAGCTTTTTAAAACTCAAAGGATTTTTGAAGTTGAAGACAGCCTTTTTCTTTCATAAATTTAAAAGGATATAAGTATTGCTGATTTGCTTGAAACTAGTTAACATATAATAAGTAGGACTTCATTTTTACTCGTAGCTTTATCAGAAATATCAGCAGTAACTCATAACGCTGAGAAATCCCCTTGAAGCATTTAATAATATATCTACATTATAAAGCACAGCCTAATGAAAGAACAACAAACAAACAAACTTCTGTTCCCATCTGTTAAAACCTCAAGTTTATTTACATATAATGAAAGAAAAACATCCTGTCTTACTTGACACATGTCATAGTTGTATGTTGATTCATTCAGAATGGACATTTCTGAGGCTTAGACTCTTGATAGAGAATGCTCTTCCGCTCCCCTTAATAAGAAACCACAAGCTGCAATTCCAAAGGACTCAGAATTGTCATGACAGGGCATGGAACAACAGATGGTCCCTGAGGCAGACTAATCCTATGTTATTTAATACCAAAAGCAAAACTGTCAACTGTTTCAGGGAAAGCATAGAGCCCGGAACCAAAGAATTGATGAGTAAACACGAAAGAAATTGATTCTGAAATATTTAGCTTGAAATGTATTTTAATTTTTCAGTCTAAACACACATTGTGACTGATTTGGAATCCTAAACCTCTGTTTGGATTTAAAAAGTAAGTTCTTTGAAAACTTCTGGGAAGAAAATTCTCTCAGGAAATCTTTTACTAATAATTTTTAAATGAACCAAAACAAGTATAATAGATTACTTTGGGTTATTAGAGTGTATGAGCAACAGGTCAAAAGAAGCAACCTCTTCAGAAATTTAGTAAATGCACCTGAAACCTGTGGCATTTTTGGAGTTTGAATATGTATAGTATACATAGTAGGTTTGAATATATATGTAGTAGGCTCATCCTGGACCTTCTCTCAGGGAGTTTAATTGCATATTTAAGAGGGGAATCACATCATACACATAATGCTATGGTGAGCTTCCACTTGAAATACTTTTTTCTGTACAAACTGAAGTTCTTCTTTTCATTAAGACTTCTTAATCACAGTATTTAAAATAAAAGGAATACACGTTCCTTATAGAAAAAAACAAGTGCTATTTATATCTTCCAATGTCTTCCAATCCTACTCCCCAGAAGTCATTACTATTGCCAGTAGTATGAATAGAAGGAGATCTATATAGTTTGAGAGTCATCAGCATTTACATATCAGATGAAACTATAGATGTCAACCACATGAAATAGAAGAAGAGTATAAAGTCCGAGGCTAAAGGGAGGACACACTGTTACAGAGGTGTAGGTGAAGGAGATGGAACCTCGAAAACCACTGCTGAAGAGTGGCCTGAGAGGGAGGCTGAAAAATCAGTAAACAGTTGGATTCATGTAAATCAAGGATGAAGAGAGTTTCAAGCAATGGTTTACTGATGTCAGATATGACAGAAGTGCAAAACTGTATAGTCAGCAACAATTCAATTTAATTTGGAAACTAGGATGTTGTTAGGAAGAAATGCTATTGGAAAGGGATTGGAGGCAGATGGTCATGGGTTGGGAATGGAAAAAACAGAGAAAGCTACTAGTAGAATGATCTGAGAATCTTGTAGATAGTAAGGGGAACGGAGGGCAGCTGGAAGGCAAGGGTAAGTTTTGTAGGATGTTAGAGACTTGCGCATGAAGAAAAGAGAATGGAAGAGAGTATGAAATTAGTGAAGCACAATCTGAGAGGAGGAGGGTAAAGATTTATTTTTTCTTGAGCAAAGAAGATGGATTGAAATATAGATAAAGATGAAAAAGCACAGTCGGCCCTCTGTACTGATTCCTACTGGCCTCCAGGTTCTGGATCCTCTAATACAGAGTGTTTGAGCAGTCACAGGTGTTGATATCCGCGGCGGGTCCTGGAACCAATTCCCTGCACATACTGAGTAATGACTGCACAAGCTAAGGACGCTTCTGTTGCACAGGTTAAAAAAAAAAAATTTTTTTTTAGTGGTAAAGACCTTGCATTTTATGACATACATAAAGATTTCAGGCTGAGGAACATGAGAGAGCTGTATGACCAAGGACAGTTGGGAAATGTTTTATCCCTGATCGGTGACCCAGATGACTTTGGAGACCCTGACTTTGTCGTGAAACAAATCATTAGGGTTGTGTGGTTTTGTCCTGTTGTGCTTAGGAGCCTAACTATAGGAACTGAAACACAAATCTTTGAAACACAGGTTAAAAAAAAAAATTTTTTTTTAGTGGTAAAGACCTTGCATTTTATGACATACATAAAGATTTCAGGCTGAGGAACATGAGAGAGCTGTATGACCAAGGACAGTTGGGAAATGTTTTATCCCTGATCGGTGACCCAGATGACTTTGGAGACCCTGACTTTGTCGTGAAACAAATCATTAGGGTTGTGTGGTTTTGTCCTGTTGTGCTTAGGAGCCTAACTATAGGAACTGAAACACAAATCTTTGAATTTATTCAGGCTTAGGATAGAGTGGAATGCAGTAATGGGGAATGATGGATCATCCCATAGACTATATGGGAAAGGAAATGAGAAAAGTAGAATGAGAGTGAAGGAAAAAGAAGAAAGAAAAGGAGATTAAGAGACTGGAGGATGTGGATGATGAGGAAAGACTTCTGTAATGAAACTAAGGTACTGAGAGAGTAAAATAATGAGATATTTGGCTCAGAAGAAGATAAATAAGTTTGTGATTCCAGAAGTATTAACATTCTGGGTGTTGGTAACCTGAGTAAAGCCTGCTGAAGGGGGAGAAAGTCAGAGTTCTGTAAATTGGCATGAACTTTAACTTCTAATAGGAAAAGTCCACGAAAGAAGAGGATTTATTTACAAAACTCTGCTGCCCACTGCTTTTTGGCCCTTTGGCTAGGATCAAGTGTACTCTGGGGGCTTCCCACATGGCACAACGGTAAAGAATCTGCCTGCCAATGCAGGAGATGCAAGAGATGCGGATTCAATCCTTGGGTCAGGAAGATCCCCTGGAGTAGGAAATAGCAACCCATTCCAGTCTTCTTGCCTAAAAAATCCCATGGACAGAGGAGCTGCTGGGCTACAGTCCATGGGGTTGCAAAGAGTTAGACACAACTGAGCACATACATTGTCTTTTGCATTTCAGATTGGGTACTTCCTTTAAAGAAAAGGAGAATAAATGCACATTTTGGTGATTGCTTAAGGGGAGGTACTTATTTACTTCTGTATTTTGTGTTATTAGCGCCCAGTCCAAGGGCTGCCAATAGAAGAAACTTGAACATTTGTTGAATAAATGAGCAAATTAGTCAGTAAAATAAAGGCTAGAACTAAAACTCATTAATACTAGTTCATGATCTAAGAATTCTCTTATATTGCTAACATTTCTTTTGGTTTGTTATCATGGTTGGGAATTCAGAAGCTTTTTAGAATTGTAAAATATTATTTTTTCATTTAAGCTAAAATTTTCTAAAATATAGACTTACTGAAACCAATAACCATTTATGTTAATCAATTGTAAAAACAAAATTACCTATAATCCTATATGTGCTTGGGTTAGATAGTCTTCTAAAATGCACAGATGTGTCATGTAAATGTCCCATCCCACTCCAAAGAAATAAACACTCTCATAAGTTTGACATCACTGCCTTGAATCTAAACAGAAGGATTCAGGAGTAAAGAGTAATTAGAGCAGTATTTATAAAAGTTTGCAAATGTTGCACCCAACTGCTTATTTTACTTGAGACAGAATTTACAAATGCAGAATACAAGTGAGATAGAAGAAATTTTATGGATATTTTAGAATGTGCCAGAGCTTGTTGTTGCTATGCTTAGTTGCTCAGTCGCGTCCAACTCTCTGCGACCCCACGACTGTAGCCCACCAGGTTCCATCATGGGGGTTCTCCAGGCAAGAATACTGAAGGGGGGGTTGCCATGTTCTCTTCCAAGGGATCCTCCCAACCCCAGGATTGAACCAGGTCTCTCACACTGCAGGCGGATTCTTTACCAGCTGAGCCACGAGGGAAGCCTGTGCCAGAGCTTATATGGCTATAAAATGAGAAAGTCCTTAGAACACAGTTTAGTAGTAAATATATGGTTAACTTTTCTCTCTCTTTTTTCTTTCCTTCTTTATAAAAATTTTTTATTGTTTCCAAAATATATCATTAAACATTCCAGAACTTTGATTGAAAAATTCCAGGCTTGGAATACTAACATGAATAATTATATTTTTCTTCTATTGAAAAGTGAAGTGAGGTGAAGTGAATTTGCTCAGTCATGTCTGACTCTTTGCGACCCCATGGACTGTAGCCTATCAGGCTCCTCCCTCCATGGGATTCTCCAGGCAAGAGTACTGGAGTGGGTTGCCATTTCCTTCTCCACTATTGAAAGGTAGTACACATTAACCTTTTCTAGATGCTTCTAAACATCTAGAGCTTTTGCTTCAGTGGTCTCTTCCAGTGTTCTTTGCTCTGTCAGGCAGGTCAGGGTTTTCTTTTTCATTTTATTTTCTTTCTTTTTCTTTAGAGAGAGGAATCAGGGTTAAGTTCTTCCCCGAAGTTGCTGAGAAAAGAGTTAACAGAAACTGTGCACATATACATGTGTGAGTAAATGCTGAAATAATAGAATTGCTAAAGTGAAATTGTTAGTCGCCCAGCGTGTCTGACTCTCCATGGACTGTAACCCACCAGGCTCCTCTATCCCTGGAATTCACCAGGCAAGAATATTGGAGTGGATTGCCATTCCCTTCTCCAGGAGATCTTTCTGACTCAGGGCTTGAACCTGGGTCTTCTCCATTGCAGGCAATGTCTTTACCGTCTGAGCCTTTAGGGAAGCCCAGTAGATTTGCCAATTATATCTTAAATCATTCTTTAAAAAGTTAAAAAATCATTTAATGTACATTTTTGTCCAGGAATCTTCAAGAAGCAAAATACTTCTTTCAGTCAAAACTGAATTGACAGTAATTTTCTACTGAGCTTTTCAGCAAAATAGCTAATATTCTGTCATCATTGAGCTGATTTCCCATTTGACCCAATACATATCAGCTCTTAATAGTGCTTATAGAACATTTCGTTCAATGGGATAAAACACCATATCCAAATACTTTGAAGAATTCCTCCCATTTTTGAAGGATTCATCAGTTGGGCTGGCTTAATGATTGTTATATAACAATAATACTTTCTGTGTTTGCACTGTAGACATTGAAGTTCTTGTTTTAATGTTTTATATTCTACTTGCTTCCAGAAAGGTTGGAAGCAAACTGTGAAATCTGAAGGAAGGAACAATAACACTCAAATATACAGTAGCCAAGATTCTTATTTGTAAGTAACACAAGCAAAAAACCTAGTTCATAATTTTGGATGGTTTTCATGGATAAATTTCACAAAGGTGAATTTTTATTTATGTTTAAAATTTTCTTTAAAATATTAAGTACAAATCCAGTTATAATTTTTAAACTTAAAATTCATTTATATTTTTAATAATGACATATTTAAGCATTTAGAACATGATTCTAATATTTTATGATACAATTTAGTATTTTTACTAATTAGTTTGGCACTATGATGCTTTTACAATTGAGTTTTGAAAGTAACTCTAATCATCCTCATAGTAATTTACAAGTAACTAAAGCTATTATTTAGATTTCATGAATTTGGATTAAATGTAAAGTGTCCTATTAAATTAGGCACAGAAATGATGAAATATGTTTATTTCAATCAACATTTATTACTCTAAAATTAAATATGAATAGGCTATATACTAAATCTGGAAAACTCAGATTAATTCTTCCAAAATCCTTTTATGAAGCAATTGCATTTTCTTTGAAAATACCCTGGATCCAAATGGCTTTCTGGATTTCCTTAACTCTGTGATCTAAATTCTCATGTTTAAATTCTTTGAATTAAATTCCCTAAGCACCAGTTTCTTTTGTAAAATGACTAACAATAGCTATCTCTTAGTGCTGTGAAATTAAATAAAGGAGAACTTTTTCAGTGACTGATGCACTGTTGGTCTTCGGGCAGTGTTAGTGTAGCTAAAGTTTAAGGGACAGATTGATAGGAAGGGAGGACCATAAGCCATCACTCCCTGCTATTGCCTACCATGCCACAAAAGCAATAAGATACCAGACTTGAGCCTTCTGAGCATTTATTTAACAAGGGCCTCACACAGTACTTTCCAGCTATCTTCCAACTGTTGGTGACTGTGTTTCTGTGCCTGAGAGTTTTTCTACACTAAGGGGAAAACTGTTCTATGTGTAAAGTTGGCTAGAAGTTCAGGGGAATTAACACCTCTGGGTGCAGCCATTAGGTACTACCAATGGAGTTAGTGTACTTCAGCTGCCTCACTCTAATGCTCTAAATTCTGATTGCCCAAAGCATTGTCTGGCTCTATGATACAACATTATCGGCTCTTTTCCTTCCCTAGTCTCACTTCCACACTTTGTATCAGTAATTTCTGCACTTCTCAAATGAACCATTTGCACACAAATCCTTTTCTCAGAATATATCTGAGGATGTCCAAACTGAAAGCAAATTAATGTTAAGTTAAACAATCACTTCTTTTTCCATTCAGTTAAGCTCAATATGAATTTGAGAAATTCTTCGAGAAAGTTAGACATAAAAGTCAATCAGGACACAGATGAGGGAGAAATCAAATTATTACTTTTGTCCAGGACTCACAGAGATCTGTAGGGAGGTGAAATATTTGAACTGAGTTTGAAGGGTGAGTAAGATAAACATCAAAACTAGAGAAAGGCATCCCAGGTGGAAGAAATAGCATGAGCAGAGAATAAGAACTGAAAAAGCATGCAGCATTTTGGGAATGATTAGCAGCCTCATGTGGCTGAAGAGAAGGGCAAGATGGGCGCAGGGAGGAATGGCTGTTGCTGAGGCCGGGACCACACTGAAAAAAAGCTATGCGTGCTAACTAAACGCAGGTGCTAGTTTTATTCTTTTGGCAGTGAAGAGGCATGAAAGCTTTTTATAATAATAACTTGACTATAGTTGTATCTTAAAAAGAGTAGGAATGAATTGGGCTATGACATGACATGGATAGGAAAACCATTTACGAGACTATTGCTGTAATGTAAAAACAATTAATGAGGCTTTATCTAGTACAGTGGAAATTTAAATGGAAAATAGCTTAATGATTACTAAAGGATATAGAGGATTAGGAAATAGTGATGAGGGATGAGAAGGGTTTAAGATGACCCTAAAGTTTGTAGTTTAAATGAATATTTGGATTGTGATATCTTTATGGTTGTGTTAGGGAATTCAGAAGAAAGTGAATATGTAATCCTGATTTGATAACGAACATTGTTATGGGTATAACATTTACATGTAGAGTGAATTAAAGGTGGCAAAGTGTGTGTGGGGAATCCCATGTCACTGATAGATCAGGGCCAAGAAGTCCCCTGCCCTGGGCCCTGTGTTTACATGGGCCTTCTTTAAACTGTTCTTGGCTTATGCTTTCTCCATGGGGAAAGGAATTGGACCCACTACAGTGTATATCCCCTGCTCCTGGGTGCCTGGAACACTGGGATTTTCAGTTCGGAGGGCCCCAAACACACTTCCAGGCCTTTACCCCATGTCTCTCCTCTCAAGGATGGACTCTTTTGCCTTGCTACACATACCTGTGCCCAACTGGTGGCCAATGGATAGCTAATTACTGTGGGCAAGAGACAGGGCTGGGGCATGCTGGCTCCAGTGTCCACGCAGGGCACTCAATGTACGTACTGGAGCTGATGGTGGGAGGGAAAGGAGGGTGGACCGCCAGGCTCTATGCCAGAGAGTGAGGATTAGGAACAAGTTTTTCCTGTGCTATCAAGTTCTGTACAAAACTTCAAGGAATCCAAAAATTCTAAATTCAAACTTGCTTATCTGATGATTATGAAATGTTTTTTTCAAAGAAGGAAGACAGTACACATTTTACATAATAGTTTGTTAGCTAGATTTATGACCTTTAAATATTTAGACAAATGGTATATAGGTTTCCATTTGCACTCTTGGCTCAGGCCCCACAAATATGAAGAGCAGACTTAGTTAAATCATCAGATTTGTGTGATGATACAAGCTCAGGTTAGATTATAGCAATTGAAAAAGAGCTAAAAAGAACCTAAAGGGCACTTTTTAAAGTGCATTTAACCGTAGTCTCAGATTTATTCAAAGATTAGTTTGGATACTTCTCTGGTGGTACAGTGGATAAGAATCTGCCTTCTAGTTCAGGGGTCACAGGTTTGACCCCTGGTCCGGGGGAATTCCACATGCTGTGGGTCAGCTAAGCTCATACGCCACAACTCCTGAGCCCAAGGGCCATAACTACTGACGACCATGAACCTAGAGCCTGTGCTCTACAGGAGAAGCCACTGCAATGATAAGCCCACATGTTGTAGAAACAGTGGCCCCTGCTTGCCACAACTAGAGAAAGCCTGCAGGCAGCAACAAAGATCCAGTGCAACCAAAAATGAATGAATTAAAACAAAGATTAAGTTGGGCTTCAAAAGGATCCTCTGTTCATGGCCAGCAACAAAAAAAATACAATGATTATAGAATTTAAAAGCAATATATATTAATTTCAGTTCACTTTTTCTGTCCTTAAGTTACATAGTATGTTTTCTGTTTCAGGTTTCTATTAATTAATATGAAACAGTATTGAGCACTGTGGCTAATATGATAAAGATGTCATTCACTTTGGGCTCTTTTCTTTGTATACCAAGGGAACATTTAAAAGCTCCTATCATCAAATAATTAATGGAAAAGAGATTTTATCAAGCTAGAATCATAAATTGGATCTAAGAATATAAAATAAAAATATTATCTTCTTTACCTTTATAGGATATGCCTGGCTAAGAACAAGTGAGGAGACTACCTTTCTACTCAGAAAAATACATATATCATATCTGATCCACATTTAGTTCATGGGAGAAAAAGCACAGCAATACCACAAAAGTGTCCTTAAATAGAATGAAGTTTCTCTCTTAAAAAGTTGCAAGTTATTTATCATCATTAGAATCTGTATTGCTTGGAAAATTTTTTAGTGTTTCATGGAACTCATTTTCATCATATTGTATGTCTAGTTTTTGTAGATTTGCACATTTACACATCTGAGTTTGTTTTCTTGGATTTGACTTCATAGAAGGTACCACTAGACCTTCAAAAAAGCTCTCATTCTGAGTAAATTAAAGCAGGCTGCCCAGCTTACTGTGTGTCCAGCTGGCTAAAGGCTTAAACAGGAAAAGGACGCAAGGAGATTCTGTGGTAGGTATAAGATAAACATGTTCTTGTTTATGTTTTGCTGATACTCTGGTTGTTTAGAAGTTGGGGAATTTTTTTTTTCCTTGCTTTGGGCTGTTCTTTTAAAAAGCCAAACAATCATCTTGGGCGCCTCATGGCTTTGATCTTTGTTTTTATATTTGGTTATACAAGGCTCAAAGTCTTACAGTTTGTTGTGTTTCATACTTTGTCAGATCATCCCCTCTCTACACATATTACCCACAGATGGCTGGAAGTAAAAAACAGAGGAAAGGTAGAGTGTCTTAAAAATTGACATCTCCCATAAATCCTGGGAGATCATTGTATAAATACTGGCATACTTTTGCAGGTGCTAAAATAGAAATCTGTGGGCTCTCACCTAGTATAATCAACTTTCTTTTATTCCTCAGTGTTTACCATATCTTTTCTTAACCTTTGTTTTTCACAAGAGTGCCCTTGGGACCAAAGTGAGTAAGTCATCCAGACACCTGCATGCCACAAGGCAAACACCAACTTATTCTAGCCCAGGACAAATGTCCCCCAAGCTGGCTCTGCAGATTCTCTCTGATGCTTTTTATGCTAGAGAGATAAATCATGTGAGTATATGAAATCAGTCTCCAGAGGAATGCTACAGCAACTTGCTAATTATGACACTCACAGAAACACTGGTACATTGAATGACTTAAAAATGCAAACTTATATTTTTAAATTCAATTATAAAATACTGTGTGTATATATTTATGTGTGTGTCTACTTCACACACATTTTAGTAGTCATTGGAACACTGTAGTTCCAGGAGAATGTGTTACTTGGAACATGGATAGGCACACTATACACTAATACGTTACATGAAAGCGAAAGTCACTCAGTCGTGTCCTACTCTTTGAGACCCAATGGACTATATAGTCCATGGAATTCTCCAGGCCAGAATACTGGAGTGGGTTGCCTTTCCCTTCTCCACAGGATCTTCCCGACTCAGAGATTGAACCCAGGTCTCCTGCATTGCAGGCTGATTCTTTACCAGCTGAGCCACCAGGGAAGCCCAAGAATACTCGAGTGGTTAGCCTATCCCTTCTGCAGGGGATCTTTCTGACCCAGGAATTGAACCGGGGTCTCCTGCATTACAGGCAGATTCTTTACCAACTGAGCTATCAGGGAAGCCCATAATATGTTACATGGTGTTTTTAAAATCAAATGAAGACTGTAGATCCTGATGACTCTTTTGAGACAATAATTGGTGCAAGGTGCAACAACTGGTCTTTTACTTTAGAAAGATTTCCAAACGTGTTCCAGACTACTGAACCTCTAGGAGCCTCATGTTAAGTCTCTGAATTTTCGTGGGCGTATTTTCCAACTTGTAGCATGCTTGTGTCTTTCATCTATACTTGGTACTTTTTGCTTATCTGATTCACTAGGTATGATGTCATCAATGGAATGGACCTGGTTTTCTGTGAGATCCCAAGATGATTAAGATCTCTGCAGAGATAAACTAGGGGTTGGGACTTCCCTGAGATGAGGCAGGCAGGTGTGATTTTGCCATTCCAGGTGAGAATGGAGTATGTCATATCATACTTTCAAATTGGTATAGAGAAAAACGTTTGCCAGATCAATGCTGTCTACCAGGTGCTAGGATATGTGTTCCTTTGTCTCAGTAAGATACTCCAGTAGAATTTTACAGCTGCAACTCACTAACTGATCAAATTTTATTCTGCAAGATCCATCCACCACCTGCACAAACCAAAAAGGAAAGTTAAATGTGGATGTAATACATATCACCACCTTGCATTTTTCAAGTCTTTGGTGGTAGCACTAATATATTTGGCTTTCTCAGATACAGGGGCTATTATTAGGTTTTCTAATCTGATGGGGAGAAAGAGTTTCAAGAGCTTCTACTTGGCTCTTTCTACCACAGTAACTCTCCAACCAGTATCCACAAAAGTGGTGATTTCAGTTGACAAGGATGTGTATTTCAAAAAGGTATTAGGAACTAAGAAATAACTGGGGAGAAAGGCTATGGTTTTTCCTGTGGTCATGTAGGGATGTGAGAGTTGGACTGTGAAGAAGGCTGAGCGCAAAAGAGTTGATGCTTTTGAACTGTGGTGTTGGAGAAGACTCTTGAGAGTCCCTTGGACTGCAAGGAGATCCAGCCAGTCCATTCTGAGGGAGATCAACCTTGGGATTTCTTTGTAAGGAATGATGCTAAAACTGAAGCTCCAGTACTTTGGCCACCTCATGCGAAGAGTTGACTCATTGGAAAAGACCCTGATGCTGGGAGGGATTGGGGGCAGGAGGAGAAAGGGACGACCGAGGATGAGATGGCTGGATGGCATCATGGATTCAATGGACGTGAGTCTGAGTGAACTCCGGGAGTTGGTGATGGACAGGGAGGCCTGGCGTGCTTCCATTCATGGGGTCGCAAAGAGTCGGACACGACTGCGCGACTGGACTGAACTGAACTGAACTGAACTGAAATCTTATCAAACCACCATTCTATTAGCTCTATTTTCATGAACACGGTAGCATTTTGAGTGTTTTAGATCATCCCACAGTAGTGAGATAGCATTCCACTCTTCCCTCAATAACTGGTTTAAGTATTGAGATTGATGACATTTCCCACCCCAAACCCCAAGCATAAAAATTGCTTTGAAAGGATTATTACTCACAATTAAAGGTTTCTGGGGGAGAGCATAGCAGGTTCCTTACACTAGTATGGAAATGACTTGAAGGGTAAGAAAAGGAGATTGGCTTGAGTTTGCCTGGAGGCTATGAGATGGGATCAAAGTAAATGTTCCAACCTGTGGTTCGAACTTCCTGCTGGTGCCAAAGCAAAGAGCACCTTGAGATTGTTTAGCTTGCACAGATTCAGGGAAGAAGGGGGTAGAGGCAGAGGTGAGGCATTAAAGCTGCAGAAGTCAAACATTGAAAAATGGAGTTAACCATAATGGAAAAAGAATATTTAAAAAGGAATGTATATATACATATGTGTGTATATATATATATACAAATCAATTTACTGTACAGCAGTAATTAACACAACATTGTAAACCAACTGTACTTAAAATAAATGGAATTAGAGAATTAGACTGTTTATTTTATTGAGTCTCTGGGAATTAGCTTCCCCAGTGGTTCATATGGTAAAGAATCTGCCTGCAGTGTTGGAGACCCAGGTTCATTTCCTGGCTTGGGAAGATCCCCTGAAGGAAGGCATGGCAACCCACTCCAGTATTCGTGGCTGTAGAATCCCCATGGGCTGAGGAGCCTGGTGGGCTACAGTCCACGGGGTCGCAAAGAGCAGGACATGACTGAACTACTAAAAAAAAAAAAAAGAAAAAAAAGGTATAACAATTATTATTTTCAGTCAATCTACCAAGAAAATTGTAGAGCCATTTGTCAGCTACTTGAACTAGCACATTAATTTCTAAGTGTATCCATGTCAGGTCAGTTCATTTCAGTTCAGTCACTCAGTCGTATCTGACTCTTTGCGACCCCATGAACTGCAGCACGCCAGGCCTCCCTGTCCATCACTAACTCCTGGAGTTTACCCAAACTCATGTGCATCGAGTCAGTGATGCCATCCAGCCATCTCATCCTCGGTCGTCCCTTTCTCCTCCTGCCCCCAATCCCTCCCAGCATCAGAGTCTTTTCCAATGAGTCAGCTGTTCGCATGAGGTGGCCAAAGTATTGGCGTTTCAGCTTTAGCATCATTCCTTCCAAAGAAATCCCAGGGTTGATCTCCCTCAGAGTGGACTGGTTGGATCTCCTGGCAGTCCAAGGGACTCTCAAGAGTCTTCTCCAACACCACAGTTCAAAAGCATCAATTCTTTGGCGCTCAGCCTTCTTCACAGTCCAACTCTCACATCCATACATGACCACAGGAAAAACCATAGCCTTGACTAGACAGACCTTAGTCGGCAAAGTAATGTCTCTGCTTTTGAATATACTATCTAGGTTGGTCATATACTATCTAGGTTTGGGTCTTTTCTTCCAAAGAGTAAGCGTCTTTTAATTTCATGTCTGCAGTCACCATCTGCAGTGATTTTGGAGCCCCTAAAAACAAAGTCTGACACTGTTTCTCCTGTTTCCCCATCTATTTCCCATGAAGTGATGGGGCCAGATGCCATGGTCTTCGTTTTCTAAGTGCTGGGTTAAAATTTAATAGGTGGAGAGGGGAGAGGAGCACTTCACCAAGCTGAAGAGCAAGTCGGAAGGTGCTAAGGCATGAATTGTTGATCAGTCGCTCACTTGTGTCTGACCCTTTGAGACTCCATGGACTACAGCATGCCAAGCTTCCCTATCCTTCACCATCTTCCAGAGGTTGCTGAGACTGAAACCTTGTAATTGTAAAGGAACTGAGAGAATGCCAGTGTTTCTAGAATAAAAGAAAAAAGCAAAAGGAATTTAGTTGGGAGAGGTAGGCAGGAGTCAGAGTCTGCGTGGGCCATAGATATGTTAAAGAATTTGGATTTTATCCCTAGGGCAGTTTGAAGTTAATAAATGGTTCCATTCAGAGGAATGATTTCAAAGTTAACACTTTAAAATATCATCTGACTGTGGTGTGGAGAAAGGACTGAAGAGAGCCCAGGCAAAAAATGGATCCAGGTAGATAAGTTAGATAAGAGTGACAGTAATGGGATCAATAAACAGCTGAGTTTGAGTTGCCCCTTGGAGGGAAAATCCACAGGAACTGGCAACTGATTGGATGTGGCAGATGCTGGAGGGGCAGCTTTGAAGATCACTCTGGATTTCTGGCATGAGCATCTAGAAGGATGCAGATGCCAGTCACTGCCATGGGGGAGGACTATAAAGGTAGCATATCTGAAGCTTGGTGTATGAGTTTTCTCTTCAGATGAGATATCTGGGTTGGAAATGTAAATCTCTAAATAGGTCAGATTATTTAGCCTGGAGAGAGGAGCACAGGTGGAACGGAAGAGTAAGTGCTATGTGTATGGACTGTTTGATTTCGCTACAAATGCATCAGCAAAAGATCCCCTTCTGGTATGCACCCCATTACATCACCTCTCAAAGATGACCTGGTCCTTTGCTTCCCTGAGGAGCAACCTTCTTATATCAGATCTTTTTTCTAGTCTTAACTCCAGTCAGCATCTTCATAGAATCAAAACACATTTGATGCTTTTCTCCTTAAAGCTCGCTCTACTCTTTGCATTTCATGGAATTTTTCTCACCAGATCAATGAGGTTGTTTGCCTTGTGTCCAGTAGAGTAGAACACCAGGATATAATATAACTAAACATTAGGTACCATATTTATTAAATACTATAGTGTTAAAGGGCTTCCCTTGTAGCTCAGTCGGTAAAGAATCTGCCTGCAGTGCAGGAGACCTGGGTTTGATCCCTGGGTTGGGAAGATCCCCTGGAGAAGGAAATGGCAACCCACTTCAGTATCCTTGCCTGGAAAATCTCATGGACAGAGGATCCTGGTGGGCTGCAGTCCATGGGGTCGCAAAGAGTCGGGCACGGCTGAGCGACTAACACTTACTTACTGTGTTAAAAGTAGGAAAGTATTATACATGATACCATATTTATTAAATACTATAGTGTTAAGGGCTTCCCTTGTAGCTCAGTCGGTAAAGAATCTGCCTGCAGTGCAGGAGACCTGGGTTTGATCCCTGGGTTGGGAAGATCCCCTGGAGAAGGAAATGGCAACCCACTTCAGTATCCTTGCCTGGAAAATCTCATGGACAGAGGATCCTGGTGGGCTGCAGTCCATGGGGTCGCAAAGAGTCGGGCACGGCTGAGCGACTAACACTTACTTACTGTGTTAAAAGTAGGAAAGTATTATACATGTTGAAGGTGTCTACATTTATAATGTGGCTCAGCTAGTAAAGAATCTGCCTGCAAAGCGAGAGACCTGGGTTTGATCTTTGGGTTGGGAAGATACCCTGGAGAAGGGAATGGCTACCCACTCCAATATTCTTGGGTTTCCCTTGTGGCTCAGCTGGTAAAGAATCTGCCTGCAATGTGGGAGACCTGGGTTCTATCCCTGGATTGGGAAGATGCCCTGGAGAAGGGAATGGCTGCCCACTCCAGTATTCTTGCCTGGAGAATTCCATGGGCTGTATAGTCGCAAAGAGCCTGACACACATGAGCGACATTCTCTTTCACTTTCAGAAAGGCTAAAATAGCTTGCCCTTCTGTGTGTGTGTTTTCTTTTCTTTTTTTTTAGAGCACAACATTTACCATTGTAGTGTCTGGCATGCTTGGTATAATTCATTAGGTTGGTGTACAAATTAGCATTTTCAATAACTCATTGTTGTGCCATTTTCAGTAACTCATTGTTTATAGATGTTTTGCTCTTGATTTTTATTTAGTATGAATAATGTTGAAGTGAAATGATTGGTTTTTTATATTTTCCTATTTGCCTATTCCTTGGAATGCAAATCTGTAGCTTCATCTTACTACTGTAAATGGAGCTATTTATATTTACTACCTGGAAATGCTTTGTGTAACAGTGAAGGTTTAAAATGCATCATTCTTTAGGCACAGAGACATCAGTGGCAAGCCTGAAGTCTCCCTCTCTCTAAGAATTTATGGACAGTTTTTAAGCTGCCAGTTTTAAAAAAGGAACATAGGTTTATTTTCTTTTTTGGTGAATGTTGAAAATTATTTTAGTGTTTTATATTACAAAGTATTTTAGATTGATTGCTATGGAATCACATCAACCTACAATGACATAGTGGTTGCCATAGTCCTCACATAGCCTGACCCTGTCTTTTATCATCTGCCTGGAACCTATAGACATTTGATATTTTGGCCCCTATGAATACCTCACTCTGAATATGACATAAATCTTCCTTGAACACAAAACTACTAGTACTTTCAAGTTGTTTTTTTTTTTTTGAGCCATTTTCCCTCCTTAGAAATTTGTATGTTTGTTTGCTTCTAATGGAAAATTCTTTTTGACTTTAGTGTCATTTTTCCTTTATTGTAATTCATTGATGGATTTGAAACATTTACTCATGAAAAATACTATGTGAAATTCAAGAGATGGTTATTTGAGTGTATGTCAAATATAGAGGATAAGAAAAATGTGTTTTTATTTAGTGCAAAGTGAATGAATGCACAGAAAAATAACAAGAACAATGGAGGGTCTATATTCATTATATACACTATATGCAATGATATCTGTACCAGAGGTACTACTTAGAATTCTAGGCATTTGAAGGATAGTAACTGGGTAAATCTAATTCTTATCCAATATATTTATATATATAATTTAAGTGTTATGGATATATTTTAGATTCTATTGTAATGATTAAATTGCATTAGCATATGCTATAGTAATTATTTCAAATATTTAAATCTAAAACTGGATCAATTGGTTTCTATACTTGCCCTGAAAATGCAGATGGTTTTCTATTTATACTCTAACCTCAATGAATTTTCCCCCACTTTCAAAAAAATATTATTTTCTTCTTTTAATATTTATGATCTTTAATTTGCTCCTTTCCTTTCTGGAAGCAAAGATGATTTGTTTAAGCATGATATCTATGTGAGCTTTTAAACCACTACACTATATCATAAAATTATTTTTAAACATATGCAGTTTCTGTAAGAGGAAATCATATGTCTCTAAATCATGTAAATTCTTCACTGAATATTGTTGTCAAATATAGAGCATTAAATCATGTTTGGTTTCTTTCTTTCAGAAAGTACAGGAAGTATTCTTTAGACAGGGTGGGTGGAGTAGAGATGACAGCGATGTGCAGGGCCTGCAGTTTCTTGCTTGTTAACCCAAGCTAAAAGTAACCAAAGGACACATTCCCCTGAAGACCCTATCGCTCGGTTAGGTCTTCTCTTACGGAAAACTCCCACCTCATTTCTTATGTGCATGCATGCCTAATCACGTCTGACTCTTTGTGACCCCCATGGACTGTAGCCTGCCAAGCTCCTCTGTCCATGGGATTTTCCAGGCAGGAATTCTGGAGCAGGTTGCCATTTCCTCCTCCAAGAAATCTTGCCTGTCCAGGGATTATACCCGCGTCTCCTGTGTCCCATGCATGGGCAGGCAGATTCTTTACCACTGAGCCACCTGGGAAGCCCACCTGATATCTTACCCTTTATCTTTTTTAGAGTAAAGGTTGAAAATGACCATATTTATTTGGCAATATGACATCAAAGTTCAACTTACACTCCAAGTTTTTGTTTCTCACTAACTTATTGGTAATTAAAGCAAGTGTTTCCATATTCGGGACTCTATTCTTTCTTAAAACAGAAACCATGTCCTCATGGGCAACATAACACAGTAGTTAAGAGCAGATTTGGGGACAGATTGCTAGAGTTTGAATCTTTGTGCACCACTACCCAGCTGGAGGACCTTGGAAAAGTTACTTAAGCACACTGTAGCTCAGCCTCAAATGATGGTTGTACAAATTGTATGAATTAATAAGTATAAGTTACTTACATAAATTCCTGACTAAGTGGTAAATGTGTGGGTTTTGCAACTCTTTAATTGACTTTTGTGATCTCTCAGCCCACAGTTATCTCTAGCACTGTTCAGTTCAGTTCAGTTGTTCAGTCATGTTGAACTGTTTGCAAACTCAGCATGCCAGGCCTCCCTGTCCATCACCAACTCCTGGAGCCTACTCAAACTCATGTCCATTGTGTCGGGATGCCAACCAGCCATCTCATTCTCTGTCGTCCCCTTCTCCTCCTGCCTTCAGTCTTTCCCAGCATTAGGGTCCTTTCCAGTGACTAGGTTCTTTGCATCAGGTGGCCAAAGTATTGGAGCTTCAGCATCAGTCCTTCCAGTGAATATTCAGGACTGGTTTCCTTTAGGATGGACTGGATCTCCTTGCAGTTCAAGGGACTCTCAAGAATCTTCTCCAACACCACAGTTCAGAAGCATTAATTCTTTTGTGCTTATCTTTGTTTATAGTCCAATTCTCATATCCATGTATGACTACTAGAAAAACCATAGCTTTGACTAGACAGACCTTTGTTGGCAAAGTAATGTCTCTGCTTTTTAATGTGCTGTATAGGTTGGTCATAACTTTCCTTCCAAGGAGTAAGCATCTATTAATTTCATGGCTGCCGTCACCATCTGCAGTGATTTTGGAGCCCCCCACAATAAAGTCTTTCACTGTTTCCATTGTTTCCCCATCTATTTGCCATGAAGTGATGGGACCAGATGAAATGATCTTTGTTTTCTGAATGTTGAGTTTTAAGCCAACTTTTTCACTCTCTTTTTTCACTTTCATCAAGAGGTTCTTCACTTTCTGCCATAAAGGTGGTATTATCTGCATATCTGAGGTTATTGAGATCTCTCTAGCACTGAGTAGGTGCCAAAAAAAGATTATTAAAACAAAAGGAAGAATTGAACGCAGATCTCCTTTGTGAGAAGCAAAAATCAAAATTAGACCATTCCATTTCCCATGGTTTCCTCTCCTGGATCCTCTGACTCACACTTGCCTTACCAAGAGGCACTTTCAAAAGCCCAGGTGCTGCTGCCTCACACATTCTCTGTATAGCCTCTTCCCTGGAAATGTTACTGAAGCTCATGACATTGAAATTGGAACCAGTTGTCTGAAGTATCTGCCTTTATCCTAGTTTCAGCAGCTAAAATAGAGGTGGAGAAGGGAACTAGCTGATTTCTGATTCTAAGAATTCTGTGAATTTTTGTCTTCTGATATCAGACACATATTCCCAATAGCTTATTGCATCTTTCATACCCCATATTATTATTGAATTCATCATTGTATCACTCAAATAGCCTGTTTTGCTGTTTCCTTCTAATATTGTCTTAATTCAGCCCATATCTTCCTCACTTGTGGTTTCATAATAGATTTACTTGCCACTTTTTGCTCTTCCCTGCTCTTTGTCTCCCACATCAGACATTGTCAGAGTCCACTACCAGAATTGGTCTTGAATCATAGATTTGATCGTGTAAAGTTTTTAATCAGTTCCCAATGTTGAAAAATATAAACTTTCAAGTCAGAATTTTAATTCTTCCAGTTCTATGCTGTTTGTATGTATTGCAGTTATTCATGAATTTATTCACTGAAAAAAATATATTCAGCATCTGGAATATAACATAAATTGTGCTAGAAATAAAAAAGTGAATGAATGGAAAATACAGCTCAAATCCTGAAAAGGCACATAATTCCTGGTGATCCAATGAGTACAGTGCTGTGATGAATGCTATACAACATGTGAGCTAAGAGCGTAGCAAAGACATCTGCAGGGGCACACAGAACCAGACAAGATCATACAAGCAGTGGCCAGGTTGGACATAGAAATATTCTAAGTAAATTCCATAAAAGATATGAAAAAGGATACTAAGAAGCGTTGGGTACTCGAGCAGGGATACAGGTCTGTTTGGGGACTGATTTTTGGCAGCCTGGGTATAAAAAGAGCTGACTTATGGTTGGATAAGAATTTTGACTTTGAAAGGTATGTAGAATGGAAAACAAGAGTGTGACATTTTTTGAAAGAGAGGGATGGAAGTGGTGTCTTGATATCTGTGCTAGTGAGGAAGGTAGTGAAATTGAAGGGAATGGTATCATGAACTGAGTAAAGGATGTGGTTAAGACATTTGACATGTTCTTATTTTACTCCGTGCTTATTCTTAGTTTTCCTTATTTTTCATGTACCAGCTGGCTATTTCCCAAATGTAACCCTTGCCTTTTTTAAGGTTTTGGCCAAATTATTACCTTCCTAGAATGTTTCTTTCCTCTGGAACCTTTGTTAAAGCCAAAGGCTACCCCAGTTTAAAAAAAAAAAATCACCCCCTCCAAGAAACCTCTGGTGTTATAATGATTTACTTTGTCTTTTTCTTCACATGGTGTATATGCTATTTTTATACTGATTTTTATTCGCTTCTGCTGTTTGAAAGGCTTTTTATGCAAGTGGTTGCTTCTTCCATCATTGCTTCCTGGTAAGTAGAAACCTGGCTCATTCATCTTTATTTCTGCCATGGCAGACTCTATACCATACAGTGTAGTAAAATAAATAATTATGATCTCTGCCTCATGGAACTTATACTTTGGTGGGAAACATAGACAGTGATTGAACAAGCAAATAAAAAAAGATGATTTTAGATTATGGTAGCGGTATGCTGGGTTACCCAGGTGGCACAGTGGTAAAGAATTGCCTGCCAAAGCATGAGATGTGAATCAGTTTCAATGCCTGGGTTGGAAAGATCCCCTGCATTAGGAAATGGCAACTGTTCCAGTATTCTCGTTTGGAAAATTCCATGGACAGAGGGACCTGGTGGGATGTACATAGTCCATGGTGTCACAAAGAGTTGGGCATGACTTTATGACTGAGCACAGCTGTATGCTAGGAGAAAGGGGTGGGTAATTTTGGTTAGAGTGGTCTGGTAAGGTGTCTCTGGAGAATATCTGAATTGAGAAGGAACTTTAGGGAGACCCAGGAGGAGGAAAAGGAATGGTGGGATTAAAGGTCCAAAAAAAACATGGCAGAAAAGAATATGGCAGATTGCAGACTGCCCACTGGGCATGGGCAGATCACTTCCCCAGAAATGCAGTTTGTGCTTCATGGTGCCAGTGGAGCAAAAACAAGTGAAGACAACATTGGACTGGGAAATGAGAGATCTTGAACCCTTAACTTTATAGCTTTGAGTTTAAATTTTCTTACCTAAAATTGAAGCAGTGGATCCAGCGTTAAGACCGTCTTGGTATCTGATTCCTCTTTGTTCTCGTAGACATAGCAGATTAGGATTGTTGGTAGTGCCTGGGCAGGACAGAGATTATTTCTCCTTCTCTTCACAGTAACTTTGACTTGCTTGTGTTTGAACATGCTAACACCTCTGCCCCTGCAGAGCATGGAGAGAGAGAGGGAAAGGGAAGCCAGGAGTACTTTTCTTAGTCTCAAATAAAGCTTCCTTTTGCCCCACAGAGGAGAGTTTGGCTCTTCCACAAAGACACGGATTTCTTCAGAACAAAAACAGTAACTTCAAAGAATTTGAGCGTAAAGAAGAAGGGGGAGACATGATCTCCACCTTTGTGTTACTGTAGACACCTTGCTACCCGCAGAGATGAATTGGGGTAGGGGGAAAACTGTGAGGCTGACTGTTTAAATTTTTAAGTCTTCCATATCTTTCTTTCCCTGATGCACCAGACTGAACTCCTCATAAGGTGTCCTGCCACTGCGTTGACAAAATGTTATCACACCTTACCTTTAATGGAGAAAAATATTTTCCCAGGACAGGTAACATCATATTTAGTTCCTTCTCACAGACTTTTTAAAAATTAGATCTGAGATGGTGCTTTTGCTCAAGAGGATAAACATGAGTGATTGCAATGTTTTATAATTTTGAAGTCTGCAATGGATTTTTTTTTTCCTTCTGAAATTCAAATTGCAAGGGGACAGAGAGGCTAAGTTCTCATTAAAGATTAATATAAATTCAACCATAAATTGAGTTTGGACATTTTTTTTCCCAGAGAATGGTTACTTTACCCAGTTAGTATTTTAACTGTTATTTATGCTAAAGTTGACTAAATGACAGTAATAGATTGTGTGAAAATGACTTATGAAATGTGAATACAGATTGACTTTATTTTCAGACATAAAGAAAAACACTTTGTGTTTGAAGTGAAAGTGATGAATTGAGATTTTTATACTATTATGGTTAAAAAGATGAGATATAAAATGATTTTATTTAACTTTAATTTTCAAAGTGAGGTTAACACTCTAGACTATAAATTATCATAGCAATGATAGACCTTTTTAATTTGGTGTCATTTTCATGCAAATCAGTTAACTATGGGGTAACAAGAGGACACCGTGAACATAATTCAATGTTAAGGAAGGTATTTTGCGAGAAGGAATTTTTTCACTCATTTACACAGCCCTTTGTGAGCACTAAAGATATTACAACATTTTAACCTTTTTTTCAACAAACAAAAGTTTCCTATTACCCATTTGATCATAAGATAAGTATGTTCAAATATATTGCACTAAATTATTTTTATGGTTAATATGACATTTTGTGGAAAGGTGGTTTACAAGGAGATTTAAAATTTCCCTGTGGCAACCCTAGCACCTTAGTTATCCAGCAAATGGGTGTTTTGTGAATTTTTTTTTTTCATATCTTAATCTTTGAATTTAAGTTAAGCAATGAAATTGCCCAAATATTGTGACTTTTAAAACTTAGGTCTCAGTGAGTTATTTTCTGAAAGAGATGTTATCAGTCCTAAGCTTTCCATCAGAACTAGCTGGACAGTGGCGGTGTCAGTGCACTCTGAGCAAGACTTCATAGACAAACAAGTTGAAGGCTATCATTGATGTTAGCCAAGCAGAAAAATATCTATAAGGGAAAAAACAATTTCATTCCTCAATTACTGAACAATGAAAACATTAGCAGGCTATGAAAAATAATGTTTAAAATTTTTAACTAAACACAGTTATTGAAATCAATGAGAAAAATAGAAATTACTTAATAACTCAGAGTTGTCTGTCTTAATAAGATCTTATTAATACAATTATTAACACAATTTATCTTCACTTTGATATAGAGAGTTGACAGGCCACTGAATTAAATCAGACACATGGTTATCTTAATGAGATCAGCCTCAAATGAATGATTTGCCTATCTTTCAATGTGTTTCCAATTCTGTCTCATCTTCCTTTATGACTCTTCAACACATGTAACCTCTGTCAAAAGCGGTATATCTAAGGTTTTTAGAAAAGCAACTTTAGAGGTCAAATTATCTTCTCAGTATCTAGAATGAACTGCTTGGTTCAGCAGCAGTGGTTGCTTTATGACACCACTTAATTAGCATGCTAGGAGGCTTTTAATCTAATACTGTTAGTCACTCAGTCGTGTCCAACTCTTTGTGACCCCATCGACTGTAGCACACCGGTCTCCTCTGTCCGTGGAATTCTCCAGGCAAGAATGCTGGAGTGGTTTGCCATTGCCTTCTCCCTTAATCTAATATAACATGGCACTCTTGTGTCTCGTGTCCACTTTAACTTGAGGTTAATATTGATGAAGGATATCCCTACTTATCAAATTTAAAGAAATCTTTTTAAGTTATGTGATTTTCCCCAATGATTATATTAAAAATATAATGGTTTTAGAAATTTGGTTTTATTAAACTCCAAGATCTTACCCACTGTATCTAATCTATTACTCATTCCCTCACAAATTTCCTAATGAATAAACAATATTTGAAAGGGAAATGCCATTTCTGCCTCATCTTGATAAGAGTGAAATATTATTTTATGTATTTTGTGAGGACATGTGTTTTATATATGGAATTGGTTTCTGTTTTTCAAAGGAATATTTTGAGATGATATTAGGGTATATGATAGAACCATCAGGCTTTGGGAATGGGAGGGCAAGGCTGCTCTGGGACTCTTAGCAAAGAAAATTTGCAAACTGTCCCTTAGCGCTCCTGGTTACTATGCTCACCTGGCCCAGGCCTCCTTCCTTCAGTTCTGTTTCTCCAGGTGATTGAAATTCCTGGATCAGTGATCCACACCTGGTCCAATTAGCACTGTGTAAAAGAAAGGCTGGGAACAATAATGCAGAAAAAGGTCAGGAGGGGCTGTTTCCAAAGAAGAGGTAGGCTGAAGGCAACATATGTACCTGTTACAGGCACATGATCAACTTTTAAGACCTCATACCTTTTCCCTTATATTTGCTTCAGGTGTAGGCTTGAAATAAAACTGTTAAATATTGTACATTACTTGGAATCATTAGCTATTACTGCTACTTGTTAAAATAGTATTTTTCTATTTACAGCCACAGATTTGAGAAAAAATATTTAAATTAATGTTCAACAGAATGCATATGTAAACACTTAAATTGGCTCTATGAGAATATACAACTTGAAGTCAAATAAAATAGCACATTAAAATATTGGATTAAATGTATTCCATTATTAGTACAGATGTAATTTTTGTTTTATACCTATCTTGTGGCATGTAAGATAAAAGATGAGATTTGAAGATAAATTGTCTTTAAGCATGAACAGCTAACTTGTCATTTAAGTTAGCTTTACCTATTTCTGAAATGTTATGTTCTGCTACTCCTCTGCCACTCACTGAATTAGACATGAGCTTACTCTGTACTGTGTCTCTAAAGTATAAGCTCTCTGAGAGGAAGCACTATAGTTTGTATTTCTCTGTTATCCAATAAGTAGTACAGTTCTCAAGCTATGGCAGATGTTCAACCATTTTTGGTATTGATGATGAGGCTAAAAATAAAAGTATGGAGGTCTTGCTAATAATTTTCTTCTGCTTGTAGTCATTTATTCATTCATTCACTATAGTGCCTAAGGTGCCTCCCATGGGCCTGACATTGAGTCATTGCAGATAAAATAAGATGTAAGACTCAGTGCTCTCAAGAAATTTGTAGAAAAGGAAAGGAGAGAGACTCATGAGCAGAAAACTATAACATTATGGGGGACCAAGGACAAAGATAGTTACAGTGCTCTAGAAAGGTAAATCTGATTCAGACTTGGTTCTCTTGAGCATGAGAACTGTAAATTTCTCAGTATAATAAAATAGTTTTGCAATTAGAATTTTGAATGCAAATGAAATTAAGATCAACATTGAATATTCAATATGAAATATAGCTCTCAGTATTTTGAGGACATAAATTTAGTACATAGAAAGTTTATGACTTGACAATAATAATATGTCATGGCATTTTAAATTTGAATTCACAGTATTTATTCCTAGTTAGTAACTATATATTTATTTCCATGTGATTTATTTATTTATTATTTTTTTTAAATTAATTTTTATTTTTTAGTTTGTTTTGCTTTACAATACTGTATTCGTTTTGCTATACATTGACATGAATCAGCCACGAGT
>SJXQ01003677.1:129566-160897 GCA_006408695.1 Aepyceros melampus | reverse complement strand
GTCTCTTGTAGGCAGCATATATAGGGGTTTTGTTTTTGTATCCATTCAGCCAGTCTTTGCCTTTTGGTTGGGGCATTCAACCCATTTACATTTAAGGTAATTATTGATAAGTCTGATCCCGTTGTCCATGTGATTCAGTTTAATGCCCTTATCTCCCATTAGGCTGTACACTCTGTGAGATGAAGAACTGTGTTAATCTTGTTTTTCACAGTTTGTCTCTGTCCTGCCATGCTGGGCATTTACATATTTGCAGAATGTTGTTTGAATAAATAATTTATGAACAATTGGAAGAAATTTGTGGTGTAGACTATTTTATATTGCATGTTATTGAACCTATATATAATTTTTCATTTTAATAATATAGTTATTAGAACTTTGTATAATTTCTCTCACCAAACGTTGCTTTTTGTCCCTTGGAACACTCATTCATATTTGTAGTTGCAAATATCAACTCTGTCTCAAGTTTTAGAGCAACATATTTGGTTAACTCTGATAGGCCTTTTATCACTTAAACTTGAAATATTAAAAATCTAATTTATTATTTCTTTTCAAATGTACTCCAATAATGATGTCACACATTTCCTATGCTCTAGATCAGAAAACTGGATGCATCTTACATTTTTCTTACTGCCCCTCGTGTGTCAAGCTGCTGCTGCTGCTAAGTTGCTTCAGTCGTGTCTAACTCTGTGTGACCCCATAGACGGCAGCCCACCAGGCTCCTCTGTCCTTGGGATTCTCCAGGCAAGAACACTGGAGTAGGCTCTCATTTCCTTTTCCAATGCGTGCATGCATGCATGCTAAGTCACTTCAGTCTTGTCTGACTCTGTACAACCCCATGGACAGCAACCCACCAGGCTCCTCTGTCCACGGAATTCTGCCATTTCCTTCTCCCATATGTCAATAAGTATGTCTAACTAGCCATAAAATTGTTTTGTTCTGTCCATTACTATATGGATTTCCCAAGTGGCGCCAATGGTAAGGAACCTTCCTGCCAAAGCAGGAAACATAAGAGATGTGGGTTCAATTCCTGGGTCAGTAAGATCCCCTGGAGAGGAAATGGTCACCCACTCAGTACCCATGCCTGGGAAATCCCACGGACAGAGGTGCCTGGCAGGCTACAATCCATGGGGCTGCAAAGAGCTGGACACGACTGAGCAGGCACACACTTCTTTCTCATTACTGTCTTTGAAGCCCTTACTTTCTCACATCCACCACACCCCGGTTTCCTTGGCTTCACTTTATTTCCTTTTGAACCTCAAGATATTTCACTGCTGGATTAAATTCTCTGAAGCACCACAAATCATTGACTTCCTGCTCCTCCTGTATTTTACTGAACAGTTCTTCAGTGAATGAACAATTTAGGTAACTCACTTACTCCCCCATGAAAAATGAAAAAACAAATTTGGGACTGAACCATCTTTTTAATATCTTCCAAAATTGTCTTGAAATTTTCTAGACTTGTGTTTATTTCTTTTAAACTATTACCCCTTACTCAGATTTTTCTTTGCTTCCATAGGTTGATGTTTAAATTTGGCCTGGTAGTCAAATCTATCTCCTGGTTTAATCATTTGTTTGAGCTTTATTGTTGGTATAATTTGGTTCAATCATTGAACATAGATCCTTGCATATAATGGATATTCAACAAATATTTATTAGTTTTGTTTGACCTGTGAAAGTTAACATGTATTGACTTGGGATATTGTTATAGAACACATTTCTATTTTCAGTTGGTTAGGATAGAGATTTCTAATCTCTATATTCAAGAATTCTTTATTTATCGACTGATGTACTTATCTCCTCAGCCCTGGGGCAGCCCATGGTGGTTGGAGTTGCGGAGTCAATTATCTTTCTGTGCTGTACAAGTAGCATCATTTTCTATGTGTGCATGCTGTGACAAAGATTGAGAAATGCTTCATAGGAATGCTCTGATGTATTCAGCTTATAATGATTCAAATGTTAATTACTATTTCCTTTTGATTTTATTACTAAGGTAAAGCAGAATAGAAATTTAATAAGACTGTAAACTTGCTGACAAATGTGCCAATTCTGGTCTTTTTCCCCAGAGACATAATTGTGGCTACTTGTATTTGTTCCTTGGGGGTTGTTGCTGTCACTAGGTTAGCATTTTCTCATTTTTCTGACAAAATATTTCACATGATTTCATGCTCAGGGAGAGATCTTGTGGAAAATATGTCCATGGCTCTTAAAAGTGAGGTAATATCAGGAGAAGTTTATATATTTTTTAAAAAAACATTTTATGTTTTTTTGAATATTAGCAATTTCACCTTGGAGAAGGCACTGGCGACCCAACCAGTACTCTTGCCTGGAAAATCCCATGGATGGAGGAGCCTGGTAGGCTGTAGTCCATGGAGTCGCTAAGAGTCGGACATGACTGAACGACTTCACTTTCCCTTTTCCCTTTCATGCACTGGAGAAGGAAATGGCAACCCACTCCAGTGTTCTTGCCTGGAGAATCCCAGGGACGGGGGAGCCTTGTGGGCTGTTGTCTATGGGGTTGCACAGAGTTGGTCACGACTGAAGCGACTTAGCAGCAGCAGCAGCAGCAGTTTCATCTACATATACCTAAGATTATTCTGAGGAAGGAAAATATACTCCCTATATTTTGAAACAATCTGGTCTGTTTATACATTAAAAAAATAATACTGTTTAAATAGTATCTTTTTTTATATTCTGTTTATTTAGATCCATTAGTTGCAGCCCCAACACAATTGCTGGGAGATATTGGCAGTAGATAGAAAGAGCTGTCACATCCAGGTTTCCAGTAAAACCCTAGAAACTATCACTGTTAGTCAATTGTGATATGAGGAAAAAGTTTCTTTGATTTTTACAGGCTCAATATTTGTTGACCTGATTGCTACAGTAGAAAAAGCATGTATATTTGTTACCAAAAAAGCAAACATCAAGTATTCTAATCCTTTTCCTACTTCTATATAACTTGGTATGTATCAGGCTATAATAGTTTTTATATGGTGAAGAAGACTTTAAATATTCACTGTTTGTGGAATAAAAATAGCCTACAAATATCCCTTAATATAATGTTTCCAATTTCAGCTAGATAAATCTTAACATAGAACCAAAAAGTCCCTTTAAGAGAAGTAGTTTGAGAAAATGTTTTTTAAAGGACAAAGAGGTGTGTGAGAGAGATACACACAAAGCCAGTGGAAAATTGTTTATTTCCTCTTGGGTTCACATATGTATTTCTTACTTTTTATCTACTTTGGAACCTAAGATGAGTGGTCTGTGTAAGGTCTGCAGTCCAAGTGGATGAATATTAGTCACATGAATGAAACACTGCATAAATTCTTCATGAACATGAGCTGCAGATATTAGGTAAACCATTTGTGGAATAGAATTCTGTTCTTCATTAAAATATGGTTAATAAGCCAGATGGATCCTTGATGGGCAGAATGATCATTAGTATCTGAATCTCTCCAAGTCCGAGGACTTAGTCCTGACTCCACACTTTACGTAGTTAGTTAGTTAGTTAGTTTAATCACTCAGTCACATCTGCCACTTTGTAACCCCATGGATTGCAGCATGCCAGCCTTCCCTGTCCATCACCAATTCCTGGAGCTTGCTCAAACGCATGTCCATTGAGTCAATGATGCCATCCAACCATCTCATTCTCTGCCATCCCCTTCTCCTCTTGCTTTCAATCATTCCCAGCATCAGGGTCTTTTCTAATGAGTCAGTTCTTCCCATCAGGTGGCCAAAGTATTGGAGTTTCAGCTTCAACATCAGTCCTACCAATGAACACCCAGGACTGATCTCCTTTAAGATGGACTGGTTTAATCTCCTTGTAGTCCAAGGGACTTTCAAGAGTCTTCTCTAACACCACAGTTCAAAAGCATCAATTCGTCAGTGCTCAGCTTTCTTTATGGTGCAACTCTCACATCCATACATGACTACTGGAAAAACCATAGCTTTGACTAGCAGACCTTTGTTGGCAAAGTAATGTCTCAGCTTTTTAATATGTTGTCTATGTTGGTCATAGTTTTTCTTCCAAGGAGCAAGTGTCTTTTAATTTCATGGCTGCAATCACCATCTGAAGTGATTTTGGAGCCCAAGAAAATAAAGTCTGTCACTGTGTCTATTGCTTCCCCATCTATTTACCTGAAGTGATGGGACCAGATGCCATGACCTCAGGTTTCTGAATGTTGAGCTTTAAGCCATCTTTTAAACTCTCCTCTTTCACTTTTATCAAGAGGCTCTTTAGTTCTTCTTCACTTTCTGCCATAAGGGTGGTGTCATCTGTGTATCTGATATTTCTCCCAGCAATCTTTATTACAGCTTGTGCTTCATCCAGCATGGCATTTCTCATGATGTACTCTGCATATAAGTTAAATAAGCAGGGTGACAATATACAGCCTTAACGTACTCCTTTCTCAATTTGGAACCAGTCTGTTGTTTCACGTCCAATTCTAACTGTTGCTTCTTGACCTTCATGCAGATTTCTCAGGAGGCAGGTCAGATGGTCTGGTATTCCCATCTCTTTCAGAAATTTCCACAGTTTATTGTGATCCACACAGTCAAAGGCTTTGACATAGTCAATAAAGCAGAAGTAGATGTTTCTCTGGAACTCTCTTGCTTTTTCAATGTTCCAACAGATGTTGGCAATGTGATCTCCACTTTTCCAAATCCAGCTTGAACATCTGGAAGTTCATGGTTCATGTATTGCTGAAGTCTGGCTTGGAGAATTTTGAGCATTACTTTGCTGTCTTGTGAGATGAGTGCAATTGTGCGGTAATTTGAGCATTCTTTGGCATTGCCTTTCTTTGGGATTGGAATGAAAACTGACCTTTTCCAGTCCTATGGGCGCTGCTGAGTTTTCCAGATTTGCTGGCATATTGAGTGCAGCACTTTCACTGCATCATCTTTTTGGACTTGAAATAGCTCAACTGGAATTCCATCACCTCCACTAGCTTTGTTTGTAGTGATGCTTCATAAGGCCCACTTGACTTTGCATTCTAGGATGTCTGGCTCTTGGTGAGTGATTACACCATCATGGTTTTCTAGGTTATGAAGATCTCTTTTGTATAGTTCTTCTGTGTATTCTTGCCACTTCTTTTTTTTCCCCTCCACCTTCATCTTTTTTTAAAAAATTTATTTATTTAGTTTTTGGAGGCTAATTATTTTACAATATTGTATTGGTTTTACCATACATTGACATGAATCCGTCATGGGTGTCTTGCCACTTTTTAATATCTTCTGTTTCTGTTTGGGCCATACCATTTCTGTCCTTTATTGTGCCCATCTTTACATGAAATATTTCCTTGGTATCTCTAACTTTTTTTAAAGAGATCTTTCCCATTCTATTGTTTTCCTCCATTTCTTTGCATTGATCACTGATGAAGGCTTTCTTATCTCTCCTTGCTATTCTTCGGAACTCTGCTTTCAGATGAGTATATCTTTCCTTTTCTCCTTTGCCTTTAGCTTCTCTTCTTTTCTCAGCTATTTGTAAGGCCTCCTCAGACAACCATTTTGCCTTTTGTTCATTTCTTTTTCTTTGGAGTATGTATTTACTGCAGAGTTTTGGCTCAGTAAAATAGTAAAATTCTAAGCATTTCATTGTAAACTGTATAGAATCATATTTTCTTTGTGCCATTCACAAAATTATGTTTGCCATTGATATTTTCCTTTAAATAAGTTTATCAAACAAAGAATAATATATAAAATTTAACCAACCATTTCATGAAAAGTTTGTCCATTTACACATTTCTGACTTAAGGAGCTCATACTCTTGAGATATTGTTTTCAACTAATAACTTCTGAATCACTTTAGGTAATAAATATAAAATGTCATTATTACTCTCAAATTGGTTACAGTGAAGACAAAAAGTAAAATATTGGGTTTACCAGAAAGATTGTTCACAAAATTTTTGGTCAACACACAGTATTTGATGGAATGGTTGGCAGTAAAATTCTGCTACAAAGAACTTTTGGGCAAAGGTTTTTCAATTAGACAAAAGTAACAATATATTTAACTTTTAACCCCTTCGATATTATGGATTCTAAAACACTTAGCCATTTCTTGCTGTAAATGGATATACCGAACACAATTCACTATATTTGAAGATTCAAGGCCTTCATTATGAGCATTTACTCTTTGGCTAATACACTCATGTCCTATTGAAATGTTTTTCATCTGTTTGCTCATACTTGGAATAACTCCAAACTATTCTATTGTGATCTTTGTGCTCTTAAGTGCGCGCGCGCGTGTGTGTGTGTGTGTGTGTGTGTGAGAGAGAGAGAGAGAGAGAGAGAGCGAGAGAGAGGGAGAGAACTTGTCACTGATGCCCACTTCACCGTGGTACTGTATCACCTTACTTGCCTAACTTATATCTCCCAGTGTTGCATTTTACTTTTGCTTGGACCTAGAAACCTAACTTTCCCTTCCTTTGCCTTCTTTTCCTTTCTTTTTCCTTCCTCCTCCCTCCCTCCTGTCTCCCTCCTTCCCCCCTTCCTTGCTCTCACCCTCACTGTCCCCTCCCTTTATCTTCCTCCTCCTTCTTCTTCCCTCTTCTCTGTTTTCTTTTTTATCTCTTTCATCTACTCACTTATTCAACAGTTATTTGACTGCTTTTTATGTACTTAGAAAGTATGTTTATTATATTATGAATAAAGCAGAAAAAATGAGCTTCAGACAAGATCCTAGAGAAATTTCCTATAAGTAAAATGCACTGCTTTTAGTGTGTGGGATTTGTGATTTCTCTTTAGGCTACTCAGATGTCTTTCATCCCTACATAGTTTTGAAGTGTGTTTCATCTGGGTGAAGTGTCACAGTAATGTGAAGAACTATTGGAAGTTATGTGTCAAATGAGTTCATTAAAAGGAGAGTAATCAATGTGAATTATAGAATTGGAGAAAATCTCACGAAAGAAGTGGCAACTGAGTGACTCAACATGAGCTAATAAAATTGCAATGATATAAAAAGATTCATGATGAAAAACTGCCACATTGGGAGGTTTCTCGTTTGGAGCACTGGTAAGATTTCAGACGAGATGGTAAATACTTGTGATTAAATAAATGATTACATGATTACACAGATTATTTGTCCTAACTAAGAATTTAATGGCCATATGTAATGTGGTAAATAATGAAATTACTTCATAACGTAAGATGCCTACTGCGCAGTGATTCATCATGGAGGCCCCATAATACCTGTTACATGGGAATGGATTTCTCAGATTGTTGTAGGAGGGTGTGCATATAACTGTTGGTTCTGGAGAATGTTTATAAAGTTTATAAAGGACAAAGTTTCTTCAAACATTTTCGTATCATAACCTACATTCACACACCAGGCACACAAACACACATATGCCTCATATGTATCTAATAAAAAGACATTTCATAAACTTCCTATTTGCTGTGTTCTGTTATTTTCTGCTCCATTTAGTTTTGCTTTTAAATAGATATGATCCACAAAATTGATTTAATGATTCAATAGTATGTTGTGATCTTCAGCTTGAAAAAGGATAACCTTAGAGTTAGGGTATAAGGCAAGAGAGGAAGGCATAATAGGCACTAAATGTAGTCAGTTGCAGTGAATATTTCATTGTTGGTTGCTCAGTAGCTACTCCCACTTGTAATTGTGCCCTGATTTTCTTTTGGAGATTGGCCTTCTTGCGTTATTAGTGTTCATTGTGGGTGCATTTTCTAGATACCAACCTCTGCTCCTGATAGCCAAGGGACAGTAACATGACATAATTTTGGCTCACAGCACTCTGTCCCTCTAGAGACTTTAAATCTTGAGAGAGTTATGAGGGAGGACATGGTCAGAAATGACTGATCTTGGGTGCAGTGTCAATTGGCATCATTCTTGGTAAGGCTGTGCCAGGGATCTCTGTATTCCTGCTTCTTGCAGCTCCCTAGGTTCTGCCAACCACATCTGCCCCTCCATTCTTGGCCCCTAGTGAGTGTCCTATTGATCACTGCTTGGCCCTACTTACCACACGTTTGTAATAACAACTCTTGTGCTTTAGTTTAATAACATCTATTTTGCTTAATTTAGCTAGAATTAAAGTTCTTACTGGAAAAAATGAATTCTAATTGCTTCAGTTAAACAGGAAAAGCTATTGGTTAGGTTGGTATTAGGAAATCAGTCTTGAATATTCATTGGAAGGACTGATATTGAAGCTGAAAGTCCAATACTTTGGCCACCTCATGCGAAGAGTTGACTCACTGGAAAAGACTCTGATGCTGGGAGGGATTGGGGGCAGGAGGAGAAAGGGACGACAGAAGATGAGATGGCTGGATGGCATCACCGATTTGATGGAGATGAGTTTGGGTGAACTCCAGGAATTGGTGATGGACAGGGAAGGTTGGCATGCTGCAATTCATGGGGTCGCAGAGTCGGACACGACAGAGCAACTGAACTGAACTGGACTGAACCAGTAGACTAATACATGTGTTATGGAGAGGGATGAGAGAGTATTAAAGTTCTTACTGGAAAAAATGAATTCTAATTGCTTCAGTTAAACAGGAAAAGCTATTGGTTAGGTTGGTATTAGGAAATCAGTCTTGAATATTCATTGGAAGGACTGATATTGAAGCTGAAAGTCCAATACTTTGGCCACCTCATGCGAAGAGTTGACTCACTGGAAAAGACTCTGATGCTGGGAGGGATTGGGGGCAGGAGGAGAAAGGGACGACAGAAGATGAGATGGCTGGATGGCATCACCGATTTGATGGAGATGAGTTTGGGTGAACTCCAGGAATTGGTGATGGACAGGGAAGGTTGGCATGCTGCAATTCATGGGGTCGCAGAGTCGGACACGACAGAGCAACTGAACTGAACTGGACTGAACCAGTAGACTAATACATGGGTTATGGAGAGGGATGAGAGAGTAAAGGAGAACTTGAAAACGAAACATTTGATATAGCTGTGCTAGTTAACAGCACTAATACACAGCAGCATTTCACAATGCGCTGTATTTTACCAGTAATCTAAATAGAAAAGCCAAGTGACAAGCTGGCCAGTTGGAACTGGGTATCTTATTGAAAGGAAAAAGGACCAAGAGGTATTTGTTTCACTTATATAAATATCCTCTCCTGAATAAATAGCTGTTTCAATTAATTCAGCTCTTTTATCTTGTCTTACAAGAGTAGAGTTGGATCAGGTTTTCATATGTAGATAAATTTTGTGCTTATGGGAAGTTCTTAGAAATCGTAGAAACTGTCAGTTTGATTATAGCTAAGAAGAAAATGAACTGATGCCTTTAACTAAATGCTATTCAATAAAATTAGAGCTTCTACTATTACTGTGATTGCTATCATTATTGTCAACATATTGTTATTTTAATTTCTGGTTCCATATGATGGATAATATTTTCAATGAAAATTAAAAAAATCTGCTACATATTTTTTATAAATAATTTTGAAAAGCAATAAGGAAATTTCAAAAGAAAAGTAAAAACTTACTCAAAATTTCTACCACCTTGAAATATTCATCATTAAAATTCAATGAACATTTTTTTCAGATATATTTTTGTGCAAATACTGGAAACCTAGCTGAAGATGACCTTTTATGAATAACATATCATACATGTTATCATCTTATTAAAAATATTTTTACCTGTCTGGATGATTTGACATAATTATGAGTTGCTTGAGATCTTTTTAAAAAGTAGCAAGTAACAGTTTTTTTGAGTATGCAACCATCTAACATAATTTTCTACAATACACTTGAAAGTCCTAAAAATATTCATGCCTTCTAGGTAAAAATCAAAGTAGCAAATTATTTGGTCCATTAAAAAATCAGAGATGCACCCAAATAATTAGTGTAAGAATATTTACTTTTGTGCTATTCATAATAATAAAAATTCATTTCACTTGCCCCAGCTGGAGTATGATAAAATACATCATCTTATTAGTCATTCTATGTAGTACCATGCAGCCGTGCCAAACAATGTTGAATAAGAATCTAAAAGTTCATACACTGTGAAGTGAAAAAACACAGGTTACAAACAGGTATGTATATATATTATTGTATACATATGTACATACACATTTTTTCATATTAATATATTTACACATATTTATATATATTTATAAATATATTTATATATGTACTTGGGGTTCACCGGTGGCTTAGCTGGTAAAGAATGTCCCTGAAATGTGGGAGACTTGGGTTTAATCCCTGGTGTTGGAAGATCTCCTGGAGGAGGGCATGGCAACCCACTCTAGTACTCTTGCCTGGAGAATCCACATGGACAGAGGAGCCTGGAGGACTGCAGTCCATGGGGTTGTGAAGAGTTGGACACTACTGAGCAACTAAGCACAGCACATATATATTTACACATATGTGTACTAAAGGGTATGAACTGAAGTGTTTGTTATAATTTTTATTTTCTTTTTAATTAAAAACTATTTTATAGGTATTTTATGTACTTTACTTGCAAATTAAAAAAGAATGTTATTTTACATCTTTCTATATCTTGCTGTGCCCAGAATTGGGTTTATAAACACCATTGCATTAATTCTGTTTCAGGTATGCTAGTTTATAGACCAAATTTCAAGCAGGAAAATTTTAAGCAAATCACGTCTGTACTTGACTTCTTTATATTCTTCCTCAGGTAATTTAGGACAAATCAAAATCTATTGACTAGTTCTTAATTTTCTGAAGCATAGAAATCAATAAAGCAGAGCATCTACTTTTTTTTTTTCTTTTTTTAATGCTATCTAGAAGAAAACAAAGGTCATATGCAATCCCTCTGTGCTGTGCTAAGTCGCTTCAGTCATGTCCAACTCTTTGTGACCACATGGACTGTAGCCCGCCAGGCTCTTCTATCCATGGGGTTCTCCAGGCAAGAGTACTGGAGTGAGTTGCCATGCCCTCCTCCAGATTTCATGACCCAGTGATTCAACCACCTCCTGTCTCTTATGTCTCCTGCATTGTCAGGGGAGTTCTTTACCACTAGTGCCACCTGGGAAGCCCCATGCAATCCCTCTACCCTTATATAAACATGTATTACTATTATGAATAACACACACACACACATACACACATATATATATTTTGTTTTCATAAATGGGTTTGTATCATATCCTATCATCCAATTTTTACCAATGGACTCTTTTCCTCTCCCTTCACCCCATCTCCTAAGCACCTCATGCTCCACATTTGTTATGCTAATATTCCTTTTTTTTTCCCCCTGTGCTTGTATGGTGATATCCCACTAAACAATTTGTTCCTATAACAATTGTGCCATGTAGAATTGACTGTTATTACTCTGTGTTATGTGTCTTACATATAAATGAACAACTCTTCCTTCACTCCTTTTCATGTTTCTCTTAGCAGATGTTGGGCATTTTCTCATACTAATTGCAAGATTTACCTAAATTTAAGAAAATTCTTGGTAAGGTGCTACATTTAATTGGATTGGATTTTTACATGAAAGATCAGCACTTTTTAATTTCTTTATCACCTTTTATCAAGAAATTCTTCATGATTACTTTTTATTATGAAAAATACTCTCAAAAAATGAGAGGACTGATTAAGAGGGAGGTTCTCATTAAGGTTGATTTACAAATTCCCATCTCTCTAAACTGTAATCTGCTTACTAGTAACATAAGTATTGAGGAAAGTAATTTCTAAGGTCTGTTTTAGTTTTTAGGCTCTAAAATTTATATTAAAATTATTTATTACAATCTACACACACATATATATGAAAGTCTATTTTTTCTGGATTCTCCAGAAATCCAAACCCATAGCTACTTCATGACCGACAGTAAAAATGACATAATAATGTACTGGTGGAGTGATATAACTGTCCTGCTTCAGTTCCTGAACTGAAGGAGCTTGTAGGATTGGGGATATTAAGTGTCAAAAGCTAGATGGATCTCGGCAAATGAGGATGGTTAGTTATCTAAGTGGTCTTGTGGTTTCTTTAAAAGTACTTTGAAAGTGTCCATATTCTTATGCATAAACTCATTGAAATTTCTGCTTTGGTCTTTAAAATTTACTTTGAAGGTGATTTCTCTCATAAATTTTACAAAGATTTTTGGCTCAAATAAACTTTAATGTTAAAGATAAATTATTTGATATATGATTACTATTTTTATTTATTTAAAAATATTTATTGCAGTATAGCTGATTTACAATGTTGTGTTAATTTCAAGGGTACAACAAAGTGAATCTATTATATATATATATATATATATATATATATATATACACATACATATATATGTTAGGTAGTTAGAATAGGAAATAGGAGTCCAGGATGGTGGTGGCTAAAAAGCAAAGAAGGGAAAAGCCTGCAAAAATAGAACAAAGGACGGTCTGAGGATAGGAGTGAGAACCTCAGATGAAACAAACAGCCCTCCTGGCTAGCCCAATTTGCATAGGGCAAGCTCAAGGGGAGGAGAAAAAACATATATAAAGAGGAGCCAAAATGGAGCAGGGAGCTCTCTTCTCTTTTGGGTCAGCTGCCCTCACACTTCCAGGATGTATTTTCCTTTACTTGCCAAATAAAACTGAACTGTAACACTGGGTCCGTCCATTGCTTCTAATTTTTGCTGTGGTGAGACAGAACCAAGGAAATTACACACTCCCCATGACATATATGGGGATATATAGATTCTTTTCCTGTATAGGCCATTGCAGAGTACGGAGTAGACTTCCCTGTGCTATGTGGTAGGTCCTTACCAGTTTTTTATTTTGTAATATATTTTTCTGGGCTCCAAAAATCATGGGAGATGGTGATTGCAGTCATGAAATTAAAAGATGCTTACTCTTTGGAAGGAAAGTTATGACCAATTGAGACAGCATATTAAAAAGAAGAGACATTATTTTGTTAACAAAGGTCTGTCTAGTCAAGGCTATGGTTTTTCCAGTGGTCATGTATGGATTTGAGAGTTGGACTGTGAAGAAAGCTGAGAACCAAAGATTGATGCTTTTGAACTGTGATGTTGGAGAAGAAGACTCTTGAGAGTCCCTTGGACTGCAAGGAGATCCAACCAGTCCATCCTAAAGGAGATCAGTCCTGGGTGTTCATTGGAAGGACTGAGGCTGAGGCTGAAACTCCAATACTTTGGCCATCTGATGCGAAGAGCTGACTCATTGGAAAAGACCCTGATGCTGGGAAAGATTGAGGGCAGGAGGAGAAGGGGATGGCAGAGAATGAGATGGTTGGATGGCATCACCAATTCGATGGACATGGGTTTGAGTGAACTCCGGGAGTTGGTGATGGACAAGGAGGCCTGGCATGCTGCGATTCATGGGGTCGAAAGAGTTGGACACGACTGAGCGACTGAACTGAATATATAGTAGTGTGTCTATGTTAATCCCAGTCTCCCCACTTACCTTCAGTAACTATACGTTTATTTTCTATATCTATAACTCTGTTTCTGTTTTGTCGACAAGTTCATTTGTGGCCTTGTTTCAGCTTTCACATGTAAGTGATATCATATGATATTTGTCTCTGACCTGCTTCACTCAGTATGACAATCTCTAGGTCCATCTGTGTTTATGCAAATGGCATTATTTTGTCCCTTTTATGGCTGAGTAATATTCCATTATATTCCATTGTCCCACATCTTTATCTATTCCTCTGTTGACGGACATTTAGGTTACTTCCATGTCCTGGCTATTTTTCATAGTGCTTCAGTGAACATGCAAGCAGTTTATATAGCTCAATATAAAAAAAATCCATTGAAAAATGGGCAGAAGATCTAAATAGACATTTCTTCAAAGAAGACACACAGACGGTTAGAAAGCACATGAAAAGATGCTTAACATCACTAATTATTAGGGAAATTCAAATCAAAACTACAATGAGGTATAACCTCACACAGGTTAGAACAACCATCATCAAAAAACTTTCAAGCAATAAATGATGAAGAGGGGTGGAGAAAAGGAAACCCTTCTACACTGTACAGCCGCTATGGAGAAAAGGGAACCCTCCTCAATGGTACAGCCACTGTGGAGAACAGTATGGAGTTTCCTTGAAAAACTAGAAATAGAGACACTGTATGACCCAGCAATTCCATTCTTGGGCATATATCTGGAGATGTAATTGGAAAAGATGCATGATTAATATTTATAAATGCTGGTATATAAACAATACAATTAATGCAAACATTTTTCTCACATGTCAAATCTTATAAAAGTAAAGTGAAAGTGAAATGAAAGTTGCTCAGTCGTGTCCAACTCTTCGAGACCCCATGGGCTATACAGTCCATGGAATTCTCCAGGACAGAATAAATTGTATGTGTAAAAGATGATATTAATATTAGCCTTAAAGATCATGACTGTGTCAGAAGAATGGTTGAAAATGAGCATGAGGGGAAGCCAGTAATTATTTTGATATACTCCTATATATTCTGCAGAAGTTATGTTCTTTTAGGGATCTTTTATTAGTCTTCTTGGGCCACAGTGACAAATATACCACAGGCTGCATAGCTTAAACAATAAAAGCCATTTTTTAAAGTTCTAGAGGCCAGAAATCCAAGGTCAGCGTGCCAGCATAGTCGGCTTCTAGTGAGGGCCCTCTTCCTCACTTGATATGACTGCCTTCTCATTCTGTCTTCTGATGTTGGAAACAGAGAGAGAGACAGAGGAATCTTTCGTGTCTCCTTTTGCAAGGGCACTAATCCCTTCATGAGGACCCCACTCTTGTAACTGTCGAATTATCTCTCAAAGACTGATCTCCCTATATCAACACATTGAGGGTTAGGTCTTCAACATATAAATTTTGGGGACACACAGTTCATAGCAGCTTTCATGAAAACATACAAACCATGACAAATAGTGATTTCTTGCTGTTAGTTCAGCCTAGTTAATAATTGCTTGAGGGCCTCAAGTCTGATTAATCGCTGAAAAACTATTGCCTTTATGAAGCACATTTTAGCACATTATTGTATAAGCATTTCAGGGAATCACAATTTTGACAAAACAAAACACACAAAGGTGACTATATATAAAAGAATGTCAACAGTTAGACAATAAAAGGCTTTCCAGTCATCAGAATCTTTTATAATGCATTTGCATTTTTATTGGCTTAGGAAAATTTTTAATGCACTGTAGTATAGTGTATTAAACAGATGACTATTTGGCCTTTATAATATCATTTATTTTATGCAAGTTTTTATTCTCTCTTGCTCTCCTCAAACCACTTATACATTGCTGTGTTATTTGTGATATGGGGAGGTTGCTGGCAGTGTCACAATTTTGGTGCCAAGCCACTGAGTTGTGACAGTGCCAGCTTTGTATTATGTATCTATTCCTCTCAAAGATGAGTCTAAGGCAGATAACATGCTTCAAGCATACAGGGGATTGTATACCTTTGGATGATGATATAACTAAAACATGATTATTTGGTAATTTATATGCATATAAATATTGGCAAATGAAAATAACTGAGTCTCTTGCTCTTCTGAGATAATGTAATCTAGATCCTTGCTTTTAGATTTGAGTTTCTTCTTTAGTCTGTTAATATTATTTTGAAATTGCTTTGCATCATTTTGTCAGCCTGCATTGTATAGGTCTGTTTGAACAGCTTATTTTATGTTGATCTATTCTGGAGGCCTTTAAAAATTGTTTGGATGGTGATGGATCTCTTTGTTTATTTGCTTGTTTGTGGTAATAAGCTGATTGAATAAATACTAACATTTTCAGGGCTTAGAATGTTTTTGTGATTTCAGTTATTTCCCTGTGGCTGTTTTTCAGCTATTAATATTTCTGGCATACATAGCTATTTGGATGATGGAGATCTAAGTGGGGACAGAACTAATTGGGGGTGGAGAGTAGTGGTGATTGTAGAGAGAGAAAAATCACCCACTATGTGGGTAATTCTGTGAAATATAAGGCTACATTAGTATTCAGATTGCATCTGATGTTCTTATAAATAATGTGTTTAGAGAAAAACAACCATTTGCTCTAAGTAAATGGTGGTACATACAACATTTTTTGTAGATGATTTATGAGGCATATAGGGGTAATATTGCTTCTCCTCTGAGCATATATTGCTTTAACTATGTATTCAGGAAAATGTATAAATCACAAGTGCAAATTAAGCAAAATATAGCGACTAACATTTGCTTTAAATATGTGGTATTGAAATGGGTACTCTTTAATATTTTTCATAAGAGATGGCTTGCAGAGGTAACACAGAAAATAAGGTTAAGCTTAACTATTATATAATTATGCGCCTTCAGCCTTGCCTGTACGTATAAGGTGATAAAGTATATTTGCATTACTTTTGATCTCATTTTATTCTTTTGTGATTGTTAGCTTTTCGTCTGAAATTTGTCCTAAACTGAATTTCGACTGCATTCTGCAGTGTCAGGAAAATTGATAATGTTTATTTCTTAACACTGTGCAGTATATGATTTTACTAACTCTGTATTAATATTTCCAAAGAAGAGTAACAAAAAGGGCTTTTAGCATTCACCCTTTGTTCAATAAATCAAGCATAAACATGGTCTGCACATGGCTTTTTCAGCATACTCTGCCATTTTATTTGTCTTTTATCTTAAGGTTTATTACTTTCCATTGCTTAAAATGATTCAGGGTCTGAACTGTTTAACTTGGGATGTTTAGGTTATTGATGTCTCAGCCAGAGTGTGTGAGAAAGTCAGACGCTAAAACTCCTTGACCATGTACAGTAGATGAAGTGTATGTGTTTGAATGATTCATTCCTTGGCACATGATCCTTGCTCTGCCATCTTATTTTTGAAATTCATCGGCATGTCTGAATAATTACCTGAAATTTTGATTCTTTTCTGTAGGCTATTCTGTCTTCCTCATGCTCAGAACTTGCCATAGAGCATGTGCCAGCTCGTTTCCAGATTTTCCTGTAGGAACTTCCAGGGAAGAAACAAAGCAGTACCTAGTAAGGTTAAAATCTAGTAAAGTTGAAATCTACTAAAAACGAAAAATGACCAATCCTTCCAAGTTGATTATACAACAAAAAATTTTGTTTTTATTTAGAGTGTCTTTGTCATTTGCTTTATTTTCTTTTAGCATTGCCAATTAAAATTTTCTGTTGTTTAAGTATATGCACAATTGTTTCAGTAATTACTGATTAAATGCCTATTTTTTTCTCCACTAGGTTAGACCTGGGGTAGATTCTTAGGGAAGGGAGAATGGGAACAATACTACTATGAACGTGAAATTGCACCCTAGAGAAAGAAACAAATTTCATATTTATTAAGTACTTATTTTGTGCTCAGTTCAGTTCAGTCGCTCAGTCGTGTCCGACTCTTTGTGACCCCATGAATTGCAGCATGCCAGGCCTCCTTGTCCATCACCAACTCCTGGAGTTCACTCAGACTCACGTCCATCAAGTCAGTGATGCCATCCAGCCATCTCATCCTTGGTCGTTCCCTTCTCCATCTGCCCCCAATCCCTCCCAGCATCAGAGTCTTTTCCAATGAGTCAACTCTTCACTTCAGGTGGCCAAAGTACTGGAGTTTCAGCTTTAGCATCATTCCTTCCAAAGAAACCCCAGGGCTGATCTCCTTCAGAATGGACTGGTTGGATCTCCTTGCAGTCCAAGGGACTCTCAAGAGTCTTCTCCAACACCACAGTTCAAAAGCATCAATTCTTCGGTGCTCAGCTTTCTTCATAGTCCAACTCTCACATCCATACATGACCACTGGAAAAACCATAGCCTTGACTAGACAGACCTTAGTCGGCAAAGTAATGTCTCTGCTTTTGAATATGCTGTCTAGGTTGGACATTGTTTAAGAAAGTGTGATATATGCCTGGTACTTTAAATCTGGTTGAAGATACACGTGTGCCACATAACTGCTATGTGCCGCATATTGGTACATGTATATACTACCCTTCACTATTATAATTATAAAATTTAAGACTAAAGTTATTTTTATGTGAATGAAACATGAGAGTTCAGAGGGAAGAGCAGTCAATATAGAGCTGGTCTGGGCAGATAGGGCTGAGAGGCTGCCTTGAGTGAGACTCATGGAAGGCTAGCGCATTTGTTATCATTTGTTTAACACAGAACCTGAAAGTCCTTTCACACATTTTTCATTTAAACTTAAAATAGCCCTTTGAAACAAGCAGTTGAATCACTTCCCCTTTGAAACACAGTGAGTGGAGTTTAGAAAGATGAAGTAAATTTGCCCCCAGGTGCCCCACTGATGCAGCATTAGCCTCTGCTCCCAACACAAACGCAATTTATCTCACGTTGCAGTCCCGTCATGCTACTCTTCTACTTAAAACATTCTGACAGCGTTCAATCACCCTTTAAATAAAATTTATACTCCTCATCTTGACCCATGAACACTTACAAGAGTTCACCTTTGTCTACCCTGTGACATCACTTGATGTCACTTTCCCTTCCCCAGTAACACCTTAGCCACTTAGAACCTCCTTTCTCTCCTTTAACTGATAAAAAAGTTTGCATGAACTGTTGGTAGTGGACGTTGTGGGCTACCTGTGTAGCTTCTATTCAGTATCAGCTTTTCCCTGACAGCATCCCAGCGTTTGTTTGGGTGTCCCATCTCCCTGGTTATATTGCAGACACATGGTTTCTAGGACGGATGACTGCTTGAGGTATAATTCTAGTAGTCAAAGCCAATCATGGTGTTCCCAACCCTTTGTTAGATATTGACTGAGGGATCAGTGCCCATGTCGATCAATGCAAAAACATTTCCTCAGTAACAGGAATTGAGTGGAGAATGAGCAGATGACCATATTCAGGCCAGTGACACACAGGGAAAGCTTGGTAAAAGTTTCTGGGAAATATTTTATTGTTCTTAGAACAAAATCAAGAGGAAGTATCTTTGTTGGCTATCTGTGTGAAACCTGGAACTTTGACATCTCTCTTGCCAGCATCTCTGGATTGAGGCTGACACACAGAAGGCTGAGTTGAAAAGATCTCCGAGGCACTGGATTGAGCATCCCTGAACTATGCTAATATTTGAATTTCTACTTATCTTAACCAAGATCTACCCTTCTTTTTTAAAAATTCATTTCCCTTTTTCTTTTATGATATGGTGAAAACTTCCAACCCTTGTGAACCTCTTTCCCCTAGTTGCTAACTGTTGACTTATGAGCGTTTATGTGATGTTCAGAGCTCAATTCAGTTGTTTCCTCTATAGAGAATTCTTTCCTGGTATACAATTGAAAATACTCTTCTCTGTAAATCAGTGTTTATCTCACTACTCTTGTTTTCATTTCTTCATAGCACTTATTCCTATTCTCTTATTAGTGTATTTGTTTAATGCCTGAGTCTTTACATGTAATCTCCATGAGAACAAGAAGGTTGTCATCTCAATTACAGTTGCATCTTTAGCAGTTTGAACAGTGGGGTCTTCCTTACCCAGGGATCAAAACTGGGTCTCTTATATCTCTGGCTTTGGCAGGTGGGTTCTTTACCACATAGTGCCACCTGGGAAGACCTTGTCATTAATAGCAGCTCAGTATCTGTTGGAAGGATGGATAGGTAGAAGAATCAGGTCACAACTTTGGCTTCAAATGCCATGCTCTACTCACTTCACTTTGTTGGCTGACAAGGAGGAGGATGATCATATCTGTAGAAGGAACAGCAAAAGCAAAGGACAAATGGAGGGCATTCCAGAGAGGCTCCATCTCTTTTCTATTGATTGAGAATAAATTGATGCAAATTATAAATCAATAGGTAAATATGTCAGTTAAAGAGTTTAAAAAATCCAAATCAAATGAATTAAAATGTTGGATAGTAAAACTTTGATATGGTATATGCTTACTCCTTGGAAGGAAAGTTATGACCAACCTAGATGGCATATTCAAAAGCAGAGACATTACTTTGCCAACAAAGGTCCGTCTAGTCAAGGCTATGGCTTTTCCAGTGGTCACGTATGGATGAGAGAGTTGGACTGTGAAGAAAGCTGAATGCCAGAGAATTGATACTTTTGAACTGTGGTGTTGGAGAAGACTCTTGAGAGTCCCTTGGACTGCAAGGAGATCCAACCAGTCCATCCTAAAGGAGATCAGTCCTGGGTGTTCATTGGAAGGACTGATGCTGAAGCTGAAACTCCAATACTTTGGCCGCCTCATGCGAAGAGTTGACTCATTGGAAAAGACTTTGATGCTGGAGGGATTGGGGGCAGGAGGAGAAGGGGCTGACAGAGGATGAGATGGCTGGATGGCATCACTGACTCAATGGACGTGAGTTTGAGTGAACTGTGGGAGTTGGTGATGGACAGGGAGGCCTGGCATGCTGCAATTCATGGGGTTGCAGGAGTCGGACATGACTGAGCAACTGAACTGACTGAACTGATGCATATAAAAAATTCAGGTCATTGCACAGAGTTGGGCATTCAATATATAAAGGTTTGCTCCATGATTGCCAGTGACTTAAGTCATCACACGATTTTATCTGTAACGAGTGGCTTGTGACTTGATGAGTTTTATAAACTCAGACTCCAGATGCTCCAACCAAAGGGAGACTGCCAAGTCCAGAAGAGCCTTGGCAATGGGAAGAAACCAGTGAGTGGAAGCTTCTCAGGAGCTTCAGTGATGGAGCACAGATGATGTCAAGGATCACGCTCTACTCTGTCCTCAGCATTGATTTACATTGGCAATGGAATGGGGGTGGCTGGACTTCAGGGAAGTAAAAGGATCATCCTGACACCTTTGTTCTCTACTTAAGACCCTAAGTCAAATTTTTTTTTTTTTTTTTGCTCTGCTTTTCAGATACCCACCAAAGATAGTCTTAGAGTTGACTATAGTGGTTAAAAGCATGTCTTGATACTAGCTAGAATACTTGAGATTGAATTTCTGCTCTGTCAACCTGCTGCGTAACCTTGCTTAACCTCTGTGTGCCTTCGTATCTACATCTCCACATGCAACTAATAATAATAGCACTTTATAAAGTCATTGTAAAAATTAAATGAGTCGATATACACAAAGGCATGCCTTCCATCCTATCTGCGGTGATATATCTTGTACTATTTTTTTAAAAAATATTCCAATGTTACTGATAATTTTGTAAAAAATAATACAATGGATCATTAGAAAAGTGAAGTAAAGACACAAAACACTGGTCTCAATTCAATAAAGCAGATTAAACAGAAAAAAATTACTGCTATAGTTTACCATAGCAGTTTCTGAATGTTGCTCTCAATTTCTGTATTTGATAGTAAACTGCTAACCACCACCCAATGAGTAGCTGGTGTGTAAAGAGCTTAAAACAGTACTTGGCATATATTATGTATAGCACAACATTGCCTAATATTGCAGAACTCACTTTACTTTAAGAAACAGACCTAGGAAGGTTTGTCTACTATAGCTATATGCTAAGTTGCTTCAGTTGTGTCCGACTCTTTGTGACACCATGGACCGTAGCCTGCCAGGCTCCTCTGTCCTTGGGATTCTCCAGGCAAGAATACTGGAGTGGCTTGCCATTTCCTCCTCCAGGGGATCTTCCTGAGCAGAGATCAAACCCATGTCTCTCATGTATCCTGCTTTGGCAGGCAGGTTCTTTATCCCTAGCGCCACCTGGGATTTCCTCCCAAATTGTCTACTGCTGCTGCTAAGTCTGGAGAAGGCACTGGCACCCCACTCCAGTACTCTTGCCTGGAAAATCCCATGGGTGGAGGAGCCTGGTAGGCTGCAGTCCATGGGGTTGAGAAGAGTCAGTTGCGACTGAGCTTCTTCACTTTCACTTTTCACTTTCATGCACTGGAGAAAGAAATGGCAACCCACTCCAGTGTTCTTGCCTGGAGAAGCCCAGGGACAACAGAGCCTGGTGGGCTGCCATCTATGGGGTCGCACAGAGTTGGACATGACTGAAGCGACTTAGCAGCAGCAGCATACTGAAATGGGCTTCCCTTTGGTATGATCTCTTTGGGGACCAATTGAAAGGAAGAAAAACCAGGAGTTTAACTGTTTTGATTCTGAAAATTGATGTGTCTTTTTGAAATAAAGGACCAGTCTCTCCAGGAAAAAAAAAAAAAAAAAAGAGATGAGAACAGCAAAAAACAAAGCAAAAACAAAAACAACAGAGACATATGTAGTTGATATAAGATGGTAAATGATTGCTTGGTTGCTCAGTCATGTCTATTTTTGTGACCCCACAGACTGTCACCCACCCATCTCCTCTGTCCATGAGGATTCTCCAGGCAAGAATACTGGAGTGGTTGCCATGCCCTTTTCCATGTGAATGATTAATTGCCTTTTAAAGGTATAGCTTTTTAGGAAATGGGCTTCCCTGGTGGCTCAGACAGTAAAGCGTCTGCCTGCAATTTGGGAGACCCAGGTTCGATTCCTGGGTCGGGAAGATCCCCTGGAGAAGGAAATGGCAATCCACTCCAGCACTCTTGCCTGGAAAATCCCATGGACAGAGGAACCTGACAGGCTACAGTCCATGGGGTCGCAAAGAGTCGGACACGACTGAGCGACTTCACTCACTTTTTAGGAAATATATAGATCATTTTAGACAGTGGTGATGGAATGGATGTTATATTCTGATGATTAAGTAGCATATGTATTTTGTTTCATTAAGTAAGAATAAAATCCTACCAACAGTCACACACATATATGTGTGTACCTGTTCCACTCCACACATACCCCAAACTAAAGAGGAATCATATGTAAATCTATTACATTTTAATCAAATTCTTCTGACAGGTATTTTATGACCTTTCTGAAGCGTTGCAGTAGAATTGTCAAGCAACCTAAACTTGTTCTTCTTTTAAACACCTCAATGCAAAATTTGAAGCAAATTCACTGGAGCTACATGTACAGTTTTGAAAGACAGTCTAATTTTTCTGGGAACATTGAACATAGTATGATTGACCTCAAAATTGACATTCAACAATTTAGGTGTGCAATTTAACTTTACCTTAAAAGAGAGAAATTTTGAAAAGTTTAGTTAACTTTAAAAATTAGTACCTTTTCAGATTTGAAGCCTATCAGGATGTCAACATATTTTAGCTGCCAACTCTCTTTAACCTAATGTCTGAAAAGTTTGGCATTAATTAAACCTTTATTATTTATCCAGTCAGTCTGTGGACTTCTCAAATTTGAGGCTCCTAATTAGTTAGCTGTCTTTTGGTGGTTCCATGACAAGCATTAAGAACATGTTATTCAGTTCAAATTATGACTTATTACCACCCTGTGATTAGAATGTCAGTCCGTTTACCATTAGGGGAGAAAAGTGCTAAACAATTTATATAAAATGTTGTTCTAAGAACTTGATTGAAAAATCTGTGGTGTTTTCAAGCCATATTTTGAAGTAGCACATTCTGTCTCTAATGATGATTTCTCAGCAGGACCTGGTTTCCACTGCAGCTATATAAGGGGGAAATTAGCCATGTCTTCTGGCAGTAACACATGAAATTAAACACATTTTTCATAAGGTGTATTTATCCAGAGGACCAAACATACCATGAACAAATATATTCTTTGGTTAGCCACTTACACTTGAACTCATTGGAATGCTCAAAACCTGACTGTCATTCTAAGAATGTTTCAATTAAAGAGGTTAGAAGAGTCAATACAGTCTTTTTAAGGAAATAATAACCAGAAGCTGTGTAAACAATCCCAAATCTTCCTAGATTATTTAAATTTAATTTTGAGAAAGCAGAAATTATGACTTAGTGTTAACCAAAGGTATCTGTGCCTTTACAAATTAGTTAGCAGTTAAAGAAATTTACTTAAGACCTGTACTTATGTCAGACTATTGCATACTACCTTGTTCAGATCAAGTACAGGAATAAAAATGTATAAATCTGAAAATCAGCTATTTTAGCTATAATGTATATCTTTAAATTTTTCTGTTTAATAAATTAAGTATTGTGTTTTAGAGTGAAGCTATTCAATTCAGTCTAGTAATATCATTCAACACAATAAATGAAGACTCTTACTAAGCTGTTAAAATATAGAGAAAAACCCCCAAAACAAAACAATAACAAAAAACAAAACTATAGACCCTGTATTTAAAGAACAAGCAGTAGTTCTTACATCTTTTGATTATTTTAATTATGGACATAGCTTCTCAAGTGGAGATCAGCTAACCTGTTTCTTAATTTCTTTGGCTAACAGTTTATAGACTGATTTGTGATATTCTATTTATGCCTATAGTCGTGAAAATAAAATGGCTTGAAAATATATAATGGAAATAGCTTAAAACAGAGTTTATCAACAGTGGCATTATTGATGTTTCCAGATGAGTAATTCTTGTTGTGGGGATGCTCTGTCCTGTGCATTGTAGAATATTTAGCAGCATCACTGGTCTCTTCTCTGCTAGATGCCTGCAGCATCCTCCCAGCTGTGGTAATAAAACATGTCTCCAAACATTGTCGGATGTTCTCTGGGGAACAAAGCTCCTGGTTGAGATGCACACTCTTAAGAGCACCGCATACTGGGATGAACGAAGCTGTCTTTCTTGTCATATCATGCTTTTCTCTCTCTTTTGTGTGTGTGCATGTTTTATATTCTGCATTAGATTATTAATCCTCTGCCTAGGAAGGACTTAACAGAAACATAACATTTATATTTGTTTAAAATGACAATAAAATTGTTACCAAGGCAGGAATGTTACACATAAGAGCTAGCTCTGAGGGTGAACATTCAGGCTGCCCATCAGAAAGTGGGAAATAGAGCAATTATCCAAGAGAGACTGAAGTTTTTTCTTGACAGTAAATTCTAAAACTGATATTTCATCTGGGATATTTTTCCCTACTTGGTTGTGGAAAGATACTAATTGCAAAAGTCAAAGTATACAGCTTATTTATATTACCTGACTTTCTCTCTCTCTTTTTTTTTTTTAGCAATCTTAGCTTAACCATGAAAGTATATGGATGATATGCAATTGAATTCATGTGTTCTTGTGAGGTGTTAACTATGGTCAGTTATCTATTTTATTTCAGCTAGGAGTTTTAGTTACAGTTTTAGTTAGCACTAACTGACTGGCTACTAAAGATCATAACCTCTGAAGATTTAAACTGTTGATTTTTTGTTCTAACTGAGATTACGGCCACAGGTTTGAAACTATATAAATAGGATCAAGCAAATAAGATCACACCTAACACATTACAAAAAACTGCTGAAAGCCAAAAACAAAAAAAACAAAAGAGAAAAACATTTTCCTCCCCCAATTTATTTAGATATAATTGACATATTACATTGTGTAAATTTAAGCTGTATAGTGTGATGATTTATGAGAAAAATCTTACCACTCACAAGAAAAGATACATATAGTTATTTTATTGAAGTATAGTGATAGTATACTGAAGTATAGTGAAGTATAGTGATAGTGACTGAGCGACTGAACTGAACTGAGTGATAGTGAAAGTGAAGTCGCTCAGTCGTGGCCGACTCTTTGCGACCACATGGACTGTAGCCTACCAGGCTCCTCCCTCCATGGGATTCTCCAGCAAGAGTACTGGAGTGGGTTGCCATTTCCTTCTCCAGGGATCCTCCTGACCCAGGGATCGAACCTGGGTCGCCCGCATTGCAGGCAGACACTTTAACCTCTGAGCCACCAAGGAAGCCCCTTATTGAAGTATAGCTGATTTAAAATGTGTTGGTTCTGATGTACACCAAAGTGATTCACACACACACACACACACACACACACACACTTCCGTTTTGATTTGTTACAAGATATTGGATATCCCTGTGCTACATGTTGTTGTTCAGTTGCTCAGTTGTGTATGACTCTTTGTGACCCCATGGACTGCATCACACCAGGTTTTCCTGCCCTTCATCATCTCCTGGAGCTTGCTCAAACTCATGTCCATTGAGTTGGTTATGCCATCCAACCATCTCATCTTCTGTCATCCCCTTCTCCTCCTGCCTTCAATCTTTCCCGGCATCAGGGTCTTTTCCAATGAATCAGCTCTTTGCATCAGGTAGCCAAATTATGGGAGCTTCAGCTTCAGCATCAGTCCTTCTAAAGTATATTCTGGACTGAATTCCTTTAGGATGGACTGGTTGGATCTCCTTGCAGTCCAAGGTACTCTCAGGAGTCTTCTACACCATCACAGTTCAAAAGCATCAATTCTTCAGCGCTCAGCCTTCTTTATGGTCCAACTCTCACATCCACACATGACTACTGGTAAAACCACAGCTTTGACTAGATGCACCTTTGTCAGCAAAGTGGTGTTTCTGCTTTTTAATATGCTGTCTAGATTTGTCATAGCTTTTCTTCCAAGGAGCAAGTGTTTTTTAATTTCATGGGTATGGTCACCATCTGTAGTGATTTTGGAGCCCAAGAAAATAATTCTTTCAGTATTTCCATTTTCCCCCCATCTATTTCCCATGAAATGATGGGACCAGATGTTATGATCTAAGTCTTTGGAATGTTGAGTTTTAAGCCAGGTTTTTCACTCTTCTCTTTCACCTTCATCAAAAGGCTCTTTAGTTTCTCTTCAGTTTCTGCATAAGGGTGGTGTCATCTGCATATTTGAGGTTATTAATATTTCTCCCAGCAATCTTGATTCCAACTTGGGCTTCATCAGTCTCAGCATTTTGCACGATGTACTCTGCATATGAGTTAAATAAGCAGGGTGACAAAATACAGCCTTGATGTTCTCCTTTCCTGATTTGGAACCAGTCCGTTGTTCCATGTCTGGTTCTAACTTGTTTCTTGACCTGCATACAGATTTATCAGGAGGCAGGTAGGTGGTCTGGTATACCCATCTCTTGAAGAATTTTCCACAGTTTGTTGTGATCCACACAGTCAAAATGTTTAGCACAGTCAACGAAGCAGAAATAGATGTCTTACTGGAATCCCCTTGTGTTTTATATGATCCAATGGATGTTGGCAATTGTTTTTCTGTTTTACATATACTAGTGTATATCTGATGACCTGTAACTCCTAATTTACTCCTCCCTATCCCTTTCGTCCTTCGGTATCCATGAGTTTATTTTCTGTGTCTGTGAGTCTGTTTCTGTTTCATAAATAAATTTGTATCATACTTTAGATTCCACATGTAAGCTGTATCATCTAAGATTTGTCTTCCTTTGTCCAAATATTTCACTTAGTCTGTTGATCTCTAGTTCCATGCATGCTATTGCAAGTAGCATTATATCATTTTTAATGGACGAGTAGTATTTCATTCTTTTGTTGATGGGCATTTAGATTACTTCCTTGTCTTCAGTTCAGTTCAGTTCAGTCTCTCAGTCGTGTCCAACTCTTTGTGACCCCATGAATCATAGCACACCAGGCCTCCCTGTCCATCACCAACTCCTGCAGTTCACTCAGACTCATGTCCATCCAGTCAGTGATGCCATCCAGCCACTCATCCTCTGATGGCCCTTTCTCCTCCTGCCCCCAATCCTTCCCAGCATCAGGGTCTTTTCCAAGGAGTCAACTCTTCGCATGAGGTGGCCAAATTACTGGAGTTTCAGCTTTAGCATCATTCCTTCCAAAGAAATCCCAGGGCTGATCTTCTTCAGAATGGACTGGTTGGATCTCCTTGCAGTTCAAGGGACTTTTAAGAGTCTTCTCCAACACCACAGTTCAAGGCATCAATTCTTCAGCGCTCAGCCTTCTTCACAGTCCAACTCTCACATCCATACATGACTACTGGAAAAACCATAGCCATGACTAGACGAACCTTAGTCGGCAAAGTAATGTCTCTGCTTTTGAATATGCTATCAATGTTGGTTATAACTTTTCTTCCAAAGAGTAAGCGTCTTTTAATTTCATGGCTGGAGTCACCATCTGCTGTGATTTTGGAGCCCAAAAAAATAAAGTCTGACACTGTTTCCACTGTTTCCCCATCTATTTCCCATGGAGTGATGGGACCAGATGCCATGATCTTCGTTTTCTGAATGTTGAGCTTTAAGCCAACTTTTTCACTCTCCTCTTTCACTTTCACCGAGAGACTTTTTAGTTCCTCCTCACTTTCTGCCATAAGGGTGGTGTCATCTGCATAGCTGAGGTTATTGATATTTCTCCCGGCAATCTTGATTCCAGCTTGTGTTTCTTCCAGCCCAGCGTTTCTCATGATGTACTCTGCATAGAAGTTAAATAAGCAGGGTGACAATATACAGCCTTGATGTACTCCTTTTCCTATTTGTAACCAGTCTGTTGTTCCATGTCCAGCTGTTATTAAATAATGCTGCTTTGAACATTGGGGTGCATGTATCTTTTTGAACTAGAGTTAAGAAAAGACAGATTAATCACATGAAGGATCACAAAAAAGGAATAGCATCTGAATTCTCATTGGGAACAATGGAGGCAAGAACAAATATAACACCATCTTCAAAGTGCTGAGAGGAAAATAAGAGTTGTTGTCTTAGAATACTTTATGTATTGAAAATATCTTCCAAAAAGAATGGTAAAATAGTAATATTTTTGATGAATGTAAGCTGAGAGAATTCATCACCAACAGATCTGGTGATATAGTTTTTAAAAATGCTCAAGGAAGTTTTTAAGATAAATGATACTAGGTAGAAACTTTAAAGTACAGAAAAAAAAAGAGAAGAACTGGAAATGGTAACTATATAGTTAAATATGAAAGACTTTTGATGTAAAAGCTTTTTTCTTAAAAGTCAATTTATTTTTAAAGAAGAAACAATATGACATTAATAATATGGGAGTTATAGTGGAATGAAATATATGGAGTTATATAATGAATCAAAAATGAAGGTGATCAAATGGACTTATTCTGTTGTAGCGGTTTTATATTTTACTTGAAGTGATAAAATATTCTTAATTCCAAGGAAATTTGTTAAGTTTGGGACGTATTTTGTGATTCTGAAGGCAACCACTGATGGAGTACCCAATTGTAAAGCTAAAATGGAAAACTAAAATAATTTTTGCTTAGCCTAAAAAAAAAATCAAAGGAGAAACAGAAAACACAGGTGATAATGGAAAACAAATAGGAAAATATGTGTTAATAATTATGTCAAATGTAAATGTGCTCGAAACTCCAATTAAAATCAGAGGCTCTCTTTTAAGTGCCTTGACACACAAAGATTCAAACATATCAAAGTAAAAGAATGGAAAAAATACGGTGTGCAAAGAGTAAAGAAGGACAGGCTAGTGTGGTTGTATTAAAACTGACAAAGTATATTTCAGCCAGGAGGTCTACCAGAGGTAAAGGGAGACACATGATAATTAATTTGTTTTAGAATTCTTGTAATAATTTAAGGGACAAATAGATAAAGAGGACCATATAATAAAAGGATTAAATAATCAGGAAGACAACTCTACATGTCTACTTAATAACAGAGTTTCAAAATAATATGTCCCCAAAAATAAATAAATAAATAAAATAAAGGGAGAAATGCAAAAAATAGTTGGAGCTTTTAATACCTTTCTCTCAGTAACTAACTGAACAAATAGGTTGAAAAGTCAAACAAGATATGAAAGATTTGAACTATGAACCACTATGAACTACCTTCCTTGGAGAAGGAAAGTGTAACCCATTCCAGTTTTTTGCCTGGGAAATCCCATGGACAGAGGAATATGGCAGGCTACAGTCCATAGGGTGGCAGAGAGTCAAACATGACTTAGCTACTAAGCAACAAATAACAACAACAACTAACTACTTTAATTCTCATTTATATAACATTATACTCAGCAACTACAGAATAAATATTCTTTTTACATATGTATTGAATATTCAACAATAAGGCTATATATTGGGCCATAAAGTAAGTGTCAGTGTATTTCAAAAGACTGAAATCATGTGGAGTATATTCTCTGACTAACCAATTAACTTAGAGATAAAAATAAAATAGAAAAAGCTCAATTATTTGTCAATTAAGCAAAACACTTATTCCTAATCAACACCTGAGTCAAAAAAGAAATCACCAGGCAAATTTGTAGTATATCAAACTGTATGATAATAAAGAGACAAATGTCAAAATTTGTACAATGCAGCAAAAATAGTTTATAGAGAGAAATAAATAACTTTAAAACTTGTATTCAAATAAAAACATTTGAAAACAGTGGTCTAAATTTTTACTTTTAAAAGCTAGAGAAATAAAAAGAAATTAAGCCCTAAGGAGTAAAAGAAAATAAGAATGATAAGAGCATGAATCAGTGAAACAGAAAGCAAACAGAATTAACAGAATTAAGTCCATCTAAAAATTTCAATGCATGCTCTGCACATTCAGACTATCAGAATGAATTGCTCTTTGTGTGGTATATTGTGAGGTTACATATACCCAGAATTACAGGAATGATTTATTCATACTACTTTTGAAAGATAACATTGTATTAAATAATGATAATGATTTCAGTTATAGTTTACTGAATCCCTACAATGGGCAGATATATTTGAACACTTTTATTCTTAATAGAAACACTGTAAAGCATATATATTTTCATTTTCCAAATGAGGAAGCCACACTTTGGAGACCTGAAGTAGTTTTCTCAAAGTCACCCAATAAGTGATAGAAATAAGATTCAAAATAGACACCTTTGGTCCCCAAACCAGCACCACTTTTTCTATAAAGCTAAGTTATATTATCTATTGATCTGTTTGTCTCTTTTTATTACAACTCTTTTTATAGTTCTTTCCTCACATGATAGTTTAGACTCTCTTGGACATTTTATTTCCATTCTATAGTTCAGTTCTTTTTTTTTCAGTTTATTAATTTGTGGTGATATCACTGAAGTTAAATATACTTAATATGAACTACTTTGGAAATATCTACAGAATTTCATTATTGTACAGTTAATGTTTACTTTCATATCTCCATACCTTCAAAATGTCAAAAACTTACCTTGACTTTTCTGAGTCATTGTAAGGTGAGATTTACTGTGATATCATATCCTTATAAAGAGGATAGTTTAAAAATTCTGATAAAAAATGATTTGAAAAATAAAATTTTATTAATGAAAACATTTGGAATATTTTATTTTAGTAAAGGTAATTTTGACTAAAATTGTTGATCTCTAACCTTATTTTCTTATTTTTCTATACTAAAAGAAGATTCCGTCTTACTTGTCTTCCTGTTTTCTAGCAACTTAAACCCACTCTCTAAAATATGATGTCTGCCTCTATGAATAGTTCCAAAATATCTGATGTTTATGTGTTATTTTCTGTGATAAACGCTTTGTAATCATTACATCCTTAAATCCTTATTGAGTGAGGGAGTGAAGTTGCTCAGTCATGTCCAACTCTTTGCGACCCATGGACCCATGGAGCCCTATCAGGCTCCTCCATACATGGGATTCTCCAGGCAAGAGTACTGGAGTGGGTCGCCATTTCCTCATAATTTGTTAAAATAGATAGAATCATACCTTTTTTACATGTAAGGAAACAGGCCCAGGTTGCATCAAAGGAAAGCCAAAAATCAGTATTCAATTGAGATTTTGTTGGCTCAAATCTTGTTCTTTTGGCTTCTGTAAGCCACATTTTATATATATATATATATATATATATATATAATT
>SJXQ01003677.1:65756-128813 GCA_006408695.1 Aepyceros melampus | reverse complement strand
CATTCCAAGGCCAAATTTGCCTGTTACTCCAGGTGTTTCTTGACTTCCTACTTTTGCATTCCAGTCCCCTATAATGAAAAGGACATCTTTTTTGGGTGTTAGTTCTAAAAGATCTTGTAGGTCTTCATAAAACCGTTCAACTTCAGCTTCTTCAGCATTACTGGTTGGGGCATAGATTTGGATAATTGTGATATTGAATGGTTTGCCTTGGAGACGAACAGAGATCATTCTGTCGTTTTTGAGACTGCATCCAAGTACTGCATTTCGGACTCTTTTGTTGACCATGATGGCTACTCCATTTCTTCTGAGGGATTCCTGCCCGCAGTAGTCGATATAATGGTCATCTGAGTTAAATTCACCCATTCCAGTCCATTTTAGTTTGCTGATTCCTAGAATGTTGACGTTCACTCTTGCCATCTCTTATTTGACCACTTCCAATTTGCCTTGATTCATGGACCTGACATTCCAGGTTCCTATGCAATATTGCTCTTGACAGCATCGGACTTTGTTTCTATCACCAGTCACATCCACAGCTGGTTATTGTTTTTGCTTTGGCTCTGTCTCTTCATTGTTTCTGGAGTTATTTCTCCACTGATCTCCAGTAGCATATTGGGCACCAACTGACCTGGGGGGTTCCTCATTCAGTATCCTATTATTTTGCCTTTTCATACTGTTCATTGGGTTCTCAAGGCAAGAATACTGAAGTGGTTTGCCATTCCTTTCCACAGTGGACCACATTCTGTCAGACCTCTCCACCATGACCTGCCCATCTTGGGTGGCCCTGCGGGCATGGCTAGTTTCGTTGAGTTAGACAAGGCTGTGGTCCTAGTGTGATTAGATTGACTAGTTTTCTGTGAGTATGGTTTCAGTCTGTCTGCCCTCTGATGCCCTTCTGCAACACCTACCATCTTACTTGGATTTCTCTTACCTTGGGCATGGGGTATCTCTTCACAGTTGCCCCAGCAAAGCACAGCCGCTGCTCCTTACCTTAGATGAGGGGTATCTCCTCACTGCCACCCTTCCTGACCTTCAATGTTGGATAGCTCCTCTAGGCCCTCCTGTGCCCTCGCAGCCACTGCTCTTTGGATGTGGGGTTGCTCCTCCTGGCTGCTGCTCCTAGCCTCGGGCTCAGGGTGACTCCTCCCGGCTGCCGCTCCTGGCCTCAGGCACGGGGTGGCTCCTCCCGGCCGCCCTTGGCCTCAGGTGCGGGGTGGCTCCTCTCAGCTGTTGCCCCTGACCTCGGACGCGGGGTAGCTCTTCTCGGCCATTCCTGCCCCATTGCAGCCTGGCACTCTTGGCTGCTGCCTCTGACCTTGGACATGGGGTAACTCCTCTTGGCTGCTGCCCTTCGGGCATGAGGTCCTCCCGGCTTCTGCCCCTGACCTTGGACGTGGGTTAGCTCCTCTTGGCTATGCTTAGTGCACCGGTGGCAGCCGCCTGAGCTTAAATCAAATCTCTTATGATTATACAGTGGAAGTAAGAAATAGATTTAAGGGCATAGATCTGATAGATACAGAGTGCTTGATGAACTATGGAATGAGCTTTGTGACACTGTACAGGAGACAGGAATCAAGACCATCCCCATGGAAAAGAAATGCAAAAAAGCAAAAATGGCTGTCTGGGAGGTCTTACAAATAGCTGTGAAAAGAAGAGAAGTGAAAAGCAAAGGAGAAAAGGAAAGATATAAGAATCTGAATGCAGAGTTCCAAAGAATAGCAACAAGAGATAAGAAAGCCGTCTTCAGTGATCAATGCAAATAAATAGAGAAAAAGAACAGAATGGGAAAGACTAGAGATCTCTTCAAGAAAATTAGAGATACCAAGGGAACACTTCATGCAAAGATGGGCTCGATAAAGGACAGAAATGGTATGGAGCTAACAGAAGCAGAAGATATTAAGAAGAGGTAGCAAGAATACACAGAAGAACTGTACAAAAAAGTTCATCTGCATATCTGNGAGATGGCTGGATGATATCACAGACTCTAGGGATATGAGTCTGAGTGAACTCCGGGAGTTGGTGATGGACAGGGAGGCCTGGAGTGCTGTAGTCCATGGGGTCGCAAAGAGTCGGACACGACTGAGCGAATGAACTGAACTGAACTGAACTGAACAGTAAGTGTATGCTCAATTTTGTGAGAGAGAAACTGCCAAATTGTCCTCTACATCTCTGAATTTTAATATACCACACACAAAGAATTATTGACAGTTTCAAGACCTTTTAGATACATCATTGTATTTCCCAGGAATAGTTTAAGAAATAAAAATAAGATTGTGAGCCTATTTTTTTTAGTGAAAATTATAGCAGTTTTTCCCCCTTAAATTCTGATGATGAGCATTTGTCATAGTACCTTATTATTGTGATTGTGAACCAGAATGTAGTTTGAGTGTAAAATACCAATAGTGTTTCTTAAACACTTATCCAAAATTGAATCAGTAGATATTGTGCAGTTTACTGCACTTGCTGACTCTGAATGACAAGATAACTCCTATATAAATTAAGCAATTTGCTGACTCTGAATGACAAGATAATGCCTATATAAATTAAGCAATTTGCTGAAAGTTTTCACAATTTTTAGGCCTGAAAGCTTGAAATTTAGAAATGTAATCTCACTCTCTGTGTATATTTGTCACTCAGTCATGTCTGGTACTCTTTGCAACCCTGTGGGCTGTTGCCTGCCAGGTTCCTCTGTCCAAGGAATTCTCCAGGCAAGGATTCTGGAGTGGATTGCCATTTCCTTCTTCAGAGGGTCTTCCTGCCCCAGAGATTGAACCAGGGTCTCCAGTCTTGCAGCAGATTCTTTACCATCTAAGCTCTGGTTGAATTTTAAACTTTGATAAAAATCATACCACTTCCTTTTCATATTTTGCAGAAGGTTACACTCTCTGAGGGTAGATAGAATTTGAGAGATTTTTTTAAAAATATGAAACTCTCTTGTTACATGTGAATGTGTAAGTATTTTTGTCAAAAGGCTGATTATCGTTCATGTATTAAAGCACTTTAATATATTTTTCTTTCAGCATAATAAACTTACCATGTACATTTTATCATGAAAGTAAAAGAAAGTGAAGTTACTCAGTACGTCCGACTCTTTACAACCCCATGGACTGTAGCCTGCATCATGCTTCTCTGTCAATGGGATTTTCCAATCAAGAGTACTGGAATGGGTTGCCGTTTACTTCTCCAGAGGATCTTCCCAACCCAGGGATTGAACCCAGGTCTCCCGCTTTGCAGGCAGATGCTTTACCCTCTGAGCCACCAGGGAAGCTTATCATGAAGTTGTATATGATTGGGTTGAATTTCTGAAATTCTTTTAAAATCATGAAGTAAAACACATACAGAATACCATGAAAAATTAATTTATAGCTTAGTGAACTTTTTGAAAGCAAACATTCCAGTAACTTATCCACATTAAGAAATCAATTCTTGTTTATAGACAACCTGTAAGTCCTGTGTGCTTTATCCCATTCATATCTGCCATCAATATTAACCTGTATCTTGGCTTTTTTTAAAAATTTGGGATATAGTTGCTTTACAATGTTGTGTTAGTTTTTCCTGTACAACGAAAGGAATCAGTTGTATGTATACATATATCCCTTTCTTCTTGGACCTCCCTCTCAGCTCCCCCCATCCCATCCATCCAGATCAGCACAGAGCACCAAACTGAGCTCCATGTGCTATACAGCAGGTTCCCACTAGCTACCTATTTTCACATGGTAGTGTATATACGTCCATCCCAAGCTCCCAATATTTCTTTGCTTTACAGATTGGTTTACTGCCAGATCTTGCTAGTCCATGGATTCACAGTATCAGAGCTGATCAGTCTCCTAGAGAGCATTGACTCAAACTTCACCTACCTGCCCACCACGAAGGAGAAGAAATTGAGTTGTAGAGGGGAGAGACTTTCTCATGTGCCTTACCCTTTTCTCTGCTTGCCGGATCTTCCCACTCTTCTTTCCTCACGTATACTCAGCCTCAACCGATAAAAGCCCCTCAGTGACCTGGCCCTGTGTACCTGCATATTCTTCCAGTTTTATTTTTATCACTAGCAACTCTCCAAAATCTAGGTTCTATTCAGGCAAAAATACTTTGAAATTCTAGGAACACCATATTCTTTTATCTTAGGTCCTTGGCATTTTTTTGTTTTCTCAGTCTCAAAAACTATTTTTAATTACTCTCACCTGACTTCTCTGTGAACCCTAGTGATCAGCTTACTTTCCTGAGGAGGGGGAGGGCGCTTTGATGGAACATATCACACCCAGTTTAAGTGCTGCTTCCAGTTCCTGCCTTAGGACTCAAACACACTATTTGGAAGCACCTATTAGTTGATGCTGCAAGTTTTTTTTTTTTTTTTAACTTGGTATTGTTCTTGACTGGACTGAAAGCTCCAAGAAATCAGAAACCATGGCTAGTTCATTAATGTTTAAGTAGCTTGTGTCCACCTCTCATAGTGTGTAAAGAGGGGGCTCCAGTAAATATTCGCTGAATAATTGAGTTTTCATATTTTTATTATCTCATATCTGTACGTAGGTGTACAAACACACATACACCGCAAGTCTCTAAGTTTTTTCCATGACTCCTTACTTTCAGACATAATTATCTTTAATTTCTGAATCAAAGAAGATTTCCTCTTTCTATCATCATTCAGGGTGGTATACTAATGGATCTTCATCATCCTAATTGCTTAATAAACATTGTTACTTGACAAGTCATTTAGAGGATTATTGACTTTTAAAATCAGTGCAATAATAGTGATGGACAGGGAGGCCTGGCGTGCTGCGATTCATGGGGTCGCAAAGAGTCGGACACGCCTGAGCGACTAAACTGAACTGAACCCATACCAACATGATATATTTTGGAGGGGCTCATACTCTGCATTAAGAGTTTGTAAAATCGGTGCAATAATGGCTATTATATACTATTTCATGGGAAGAAGTTTAATGTGCAAATGCATAACTGCTTGGTGGCTCAAGCATCAACAAAATCAATATTTAGGTTATTCTAAGATTGATATATTTGTTCCCTATGTGCATGAATGCTAAGTTGCTTCAGTCATGTACAACCCTTTGATACCCCATTGACTATAGCCCGCCAGACTCCCCTGTCCAGGGGATTCCCCCATCAGAATACTGCAGTGGATTGCCCTGACCTCCTCCAGGGGATCTTCCTGATAAAGGGCTTCCTGATACAGACCCATCTCTGTAGCCCTGAATTGCTGGTAGATTCTTTACCGCTGAGCCGCCGGAGAAGCCCATACTTATCCTATTTTTTCTGTGAAATACATTTGATTCTCAGGAGGTAGTTTCATTCAAGAAAGCAGCATGGACTTCAGGGGATTTCTGTGGTAAAAGCTGTTGTTTATAGAAAGGTCAAGCACTACAATAGTATTAAGAGGAACTAAAAAGCCTCTTGATGAAACTGAAAGTGGAGAGTGAAAAAGTTGCCTTAAAGCTCAACATTCAGAAAACGAAGATCTTGGCATCCAGTCCCATCACTTGATGGGAAATAGATGGGGAAACAGTGGAAACAGTGTCAGACTTTATTGTTTTGGGCTCCAAAATCACTGCAGATGGTGACTGCAGCCATGAAATTAAAAGACGCTTACTCCTTGGAAGAAAAGTTATGACCAACCTACATAGCATATTCAAAAGCAGAGATATTAATTTGCTGACTAAGGTCCATCTAGTCAAGGCTATGGTTTTTCCAGTGGTCATGTATGGATGTGAGAGTTGGACTGTGAAGAAGGCTGAGTGCCAAAGAATTGGTGCTTTTGAACTGTGGTGTTGGAGAAGACTCTTGAGAGTCCTTTGGACTTCAAGGAGATCCAACCAGTCCATTCTGAAGGAGATCAGCCCTGGGATTTCTTTGAAAGGAATGATGCTAAAGCTGAAACTCCAGTAATTTGGCCACCTCATGCGAAGAGTTGACTCATTGGAAAAAACTTTGATGCTGGGAGGGATTGAGGGCAGGAGAAGAAGGGGACAACCGAGGATGAGATGGTTGGATGGCATCATTGACTCAATGGACGTGAGTCTGAGTGAACTCCGGGAGTTGGTGATGGACAGGGAGGCTTGGGGTGCTGCAATTCATGGGGTCACAAAGAGTCGGACACGACTGAGCAACTGAACTGAACTGAACCCATACCACATGATATATTTTGGAGGGGCACATACTCTGCATTAAGAGTTTGTAAAATCAGTGTAAATCTCTAGGTCCTATGAATATCTGCTCTCTATTATTCTGATCTTGGAGCCTTGAAAGCACTTAGTTTAAGGACTTGTGAAAGATAATAGATCAATAGGACTGTTTAGATTTTTTTCATACTTTTCTATTCAGATAATTTTAGGTGTCAACAACTAAGAGGAAAAAAGAAATACTGTTTGGTAAGCATTGAATCTTACTGCTTACATTCCTGTATTCTGCCTAGATGTGTGGAGGGATTAACAAAAGAAAAAGATTGATGATGTCTGAGGAGAATTTGCTATTCATTTTATTGATCCTCAGTAACATGCATTTATTGTTATGCCTTATTTTAGTTACCAGAATTCTATTTTGTTTGCTGTTTACCTCTTTCAGTGAAGTTGAAACTGAAATACTTTCATAAGACATCCTCCTGATGTTAGCACAACTGGATATAATTTATAGGCTATTTCTGAGAATTAAGGCTTCCCTGGTGGCTTAGAGGTTAAAGCGTCTGCCTGTAATGCGGGAGACGTGGGTTCAATTCCTGGGTCGGGAAGATACCCTGGAGAAGGAAATAGCAACCCACTCCAGTGTTCTTGACTGGAGAACCCCATGGACGGAGGAGCCTGGTGGGCTACAGTCCAAGGGGTCTCAAAGAGTTGAACACGACTGAGTGACTTCACTTTCTGAGAATGAAACAGTGGCTCCCTTACATTAATTGTGTTTTGGAAAAATGGGCTAGGTTATTGATTACATTGTTTTAAATATAAAGGAACTCATTGAGTATGCTTTATGTTTCTATGTAGAGCTGTGTTTAACATTCTGTCTTATCGTTGGCGTTCAGCTGCTAAGTTGTGTCTGACTCTGCAACTCCGTGGACTGTCACAGGTCAGGCTCCTCTGCCCTCCACCATCTCCTGGAGTTTGCTCCACTTCATGTCCATTGAGTCAGAGAGGCTATCTAACCATCTCATCGTCTGCCACCCATTCTCCTTTTGTTTTCAATCTTTCTCAGGATTAGGGTCTTTTCCAGTGAGTCATCTCTTCACACCAGGTGGCCAAAGTATTGGAGCTTCAGCTTCAGCATTTACTTTCATTGTATATTCAGGATTGATTTCCTTTACGGTTGACTGGTTTGAGTCTTATTTACACCAAAAATACTGATTTTACTGTAAATATTTTATTACTGAATATAGATAGTTAAATATGTATATGAGTAGAGTAGATTAAACATATTTAGATGATTAATTTGTGGTCTGTTGCTGTTTTATGTTTATAAGCTTAACAAACATCTTAAAATGTACAAATTTTATTCTTTTTATTTTTACTTTATGTGTATACAATGTTTACAGAAATATAAAGCAATGTTTTATATTTTTTGTATCTTCCTAGCAGTAAATTAAACTTTGTTAGATCAATAATTATTCTGGCCTTTGTTGGTTGATAATTAGTTTTGTTATTTATGAAATATTGTACATTATTTAAATATGACCAACTTTTTTTTTTCAGAATTAAGCCAAAATATTATTCTGGTTGGACAGAAAAAGGTGCTACAGATTGAAGTATACAAATTAGTTTAGGTAGAAATCACCGTAATTCAAGTGAATTTTAAAATCTTAAACATGGAATGCTTTATCCTCTCCATTTGTTATCACATTTGATGCATTGTACCCTGCTGGTCTTCTATTAAAACAGTAAGCTGCTTGGGAGGAGGGACCCCACACTGCATTTTCCTGCACACATTCAAAGTTTAGGAAATAGTTGACAAATGGATAAGACTTTAATTTGAGTGAACTGTGGTTTTCATGTTTCTTGTACTGTATTCATGTGGAAGAACAAAATTAATTACATTTTTTCGAATTTCTCTTGGGAACTTTGTACATTGTACTATACTGAATGTTTTCTTTTAGCCCACCAGGCCCACTTTCTACCCTTCTCCGCCTTGTTCCCTGCTCTGGAAGGCTGAACTGAGTGGGCACATCAACAGAGCTCCTAGCATTCTGCTTTCGGGTGGGTTTGGCCCATGGAGAGCCGTGGCAGATCAGAGTGGGGCTGGACATTTATTCTCTTGGCCTCTCCTTGAGGGTTGCCTAATGCCGGCTGCGTCATGCAATTGTAAGTCACTGCTTCTCTCCGAGTATGTCATTTTATATGACTCTCACTTGGTCCTAGATACCTCTCTCCTCTGGTCATCTGTTTGGACCTGTATGTGGTGGCAGCTTGGCTGCTGGTGTCCCTGCATGTTCGCCTTCTATCCCCTTGGTGAGCAGCCCTGTTGTAAATGAGCTCTCCTTGTACTGTACTCATTTGTGCCATCTGGTTGCCACTACAGCTATAGCTGACACTTACATCTGACTGCGATTTGTTTTAAAATTTTATTCTTTGGTTAAATACTTTTTTTAGCAGAATTTAATTTTCATAAGAGCAACGACAATCTATAAATTTGACGCCACTGAAGTACTTTTATGACAGCATAAAGCAAGTGTGTCAATCTTTTGAAGAAAGTGATGTCCATTAATCTGTGTATTCCACCACAAAGTAAATGACAGACTGTTTAAAATTAACATATTCATTAATTAAATAAACAACTGAGTATATGGTATGCCAGGAGCAATAGATACAAAGATGGAGAAAATCAAACATCTAATCATTTATATTACCAATGCATTTAAAATATCTACCAGTAAGATAATATGCATTTTTACATAGTTTTTATCCCCTTTATAAATCAGTTTCTCATAGAAAATTATGAGTATTTTGAAGTTTCACTATGAGAGACTGATATATAAAGGGGATTAAAAACTATGTAAAGATGCATATTATCTTGCAGGTACATATTTTAAATGCTTTGGTAATATAAATGATTCTTCCTAGGAAACTGGATTTCCCAGCTTTAAAATGTTCAACATATTATATACTGGGCAGTATTCTAAGTAATCTATAAATACTGACTCTTTTCATCCTCCTTTAGCTCTTATGAACTTAATGCTATTAATTACCCATTTCAGATATGAGGAAACTGAAGCCCAGAAAATTAAGGATGTGCCTAAACTAACATGGCTGCCGATCATACAGCTGAGATTCAAATTCAGGCTTTGAATGAAAATCCACCTGTTTCCCAGGTGGCGCTATTAGTAAAGAACCTGCCTGCCAACGCAGGAGCTGCAGAGATAAGGATTCAGTGTTTGCATCAGGAAGATCCCCTGGAGAGGGGCATGAAAACCCACTCCAGTATTCTTGCCTGGAGAATCCCATGGACAGAGGATCCCATGGGCAGCAGTCCACGGGGTCAAAAAGTTGGACATGACTGAACTGACTTAACATGCATGCACCATATAGCTGAGATTCAGATCCAGACAACGCTCTTCTAGAGCACAAGCTCTTAATCACCATGATGTGCTGAGACTTTAATATAGTCCAAACCACTCCTTTCTACATCTCCTTGTTCACTCCATCTCTGCAAGAAGAAATGAGCAGATTGGTGAGTTTGACAGAAGGCCCGGAATTTGTGTGAGCAACTCGTTTCTCTTCCCTTTGGCTGTCTGCCTACCAGGAAGAATACCATTTCGTTTTCTGTTTGCTGTGAGGCAGGCTTTGTAGATCAGGTGCCTCTCCTGAGACTGTGGGCTGAAATTATCCTCCTGTACCAGTGGGATAACTAATTCGGGGGAAGCAAGCCTGATGTTGCTGTTGACCTAAGCCATATGTCTAGAATAGCATTATCAGGAATAATATATTTGTTCACCTGCCTGGCTATTGCATCTGTCTCTCAAATTGTTTCCCAATTAAGACAAGGGAGTGAAGGAGGTTGTGTATTTACCTTCCTAAACACCAACAACTGACAAGTGAAGAAGAGCATTCCAGGAAGAGATATGAAGTGGCTTGGCACATTTGGATATTATACCAGTTGAACTGTCCATTCCTTAGTCATTCACTACAGACTAATGAACAAACTGATATAAAGTTTGTATTTTTAACCTCTCTGTTGTATTTTACAAATATAATCTTGTAGGAGAGTCACTGGTAGGAGCCATGCATTTTAGGATGCATAAGGAGAAGGCAATGGCACCCCACTCCAGTACTCTTGCCTGGAAAATCCCATGGACCGAGGAGCCTGGTCGGCTGCAGTCCATGGGGTCGCTAAGAGTTGGACACGACTGAGCGACTTCCCGTTCACTTTTCATTTCCATGCATTGGAGAAGGAAATGGCAACCCACTCCAGTGTTCTTGCCTGGAGAATCCCAGGGATGGGGGAGCCTGATGGGCTTCCATCTATGGGGTCACACAGAGTCGGACACGACTAAAGTGACTTAGCAGCAGTAGCAGCAATGTTAGAGAAAGAATATAAGAAAAAAAAGTCGCTATAAAAAGGAACAAAATCGAGTCAGTTGTACTGAGACAGATGAACCGAGAGTCTGTCATACAGAGAAAAGTAAGTCAGAAAGAGGAAAACAAAGGTTGTACATTAACAGATATACATGGAATCTAGAGAAATGGTACTGATGAACCTATCTGCAGGGCAGGAATAGAGACACAAATGTAAAGGATGGACTTGTGGACCCAGCCGGGGAAGGAGTGGGTGGGATGAATTGAGAGGGCAGCGTTGACAGAGATACGCCACCAAGTGTAAAACGGAACCAGCGGGGAGCTGCTGTCTAACCCAGGAAGCTAAGCCCAGGGCCCTCGGGTGACCCAGTGGGGCTCCCTGTTGACACACTCTAACTGGGGTGGGGGAGGGAGGCCCAAGAGGAAGGGGATATATGTATATTCACAGCTGACTGACACTGTTTTACAGCAGAAACCAACACAACATTGTAAAGCAGTTATCCTCCAATTTAGAAATTAATTAATTAAATACCATCAAAAAGTGAGACACCATCTCATCCTCTGTGGTACCCTTCTCTTCCTGCCTTAAATTTTTCCTAGCATCAGGATCTTTTCTAATGAGTTCTTCGAAACAGGTGGCCAAACTATTGGAGCTCCAGCTTCAGCATCAGTCCTTCCAATGAATATTCAGGACTGATTTCCTTTAGAATTGAATGATTTGATCTCCTTGCAGTCCAAGGGACTTTCAGAGTCTTCTCCAACATCACAGCTCAAAAGCATCTTCTGCACTCAGCTTTCTTTATAGTCCAACTCTCATGTCCATACATGACTCCTGGGAAGACCGTAGCTTTGAGTAGACAGAGACTTGTCGGCCAAGTTGGAGCATAGCTGGTGAGTTTATTTTTATCATCTAATAGAAACACAGAGTAGGACTCTGGTCAAGGAATCCTTTGGAGGGTTAATTTTCTATTACCTCTGTATGTGTTAACTTCTAGGAAAGGAATGTATGTGGCTGTATAGTGAAGGAAAATAGAAAACGGCTGCAGACTATTAATTATATCTGCTTCCCAGAAGCAGCAATACTGAAGGGACCTGCGGGGGTTTCATGTAATCTTGTCTGTGGATATGTTTGAACATCAGGGAGTTCACGGTTCACATATTGCTGAAGTCTGGCTTGGAGAATTTTGAGCATTGCTTTACTAGCATGTGAGATGAGTGCAATTGTGCGGTAGTTTGAGCATTCTTTGGCATTGCCTTTCTTTGGAATTGGGATGAAAACTGACCTTTTCCAGTCCTGTGGCCACTGCTGAGTTTTCCAAATTTGCTGGCAAATTGAGTGCAGCACTTTCACAGCATCATCTTTCAGGATTTGAAACAGCTCAACGGGAATTCCATCACCTCCACTAGCTTTGTTCGTAGTGATGCTTTCTAAGGCCCACTTGACTTCACATTTTGTGGCCACTGCTGAGTTTTCCAAATTTGCTGGCATACTGAGTGCAGCACTTTCACAGCATCATCTTTCAAGATTTGAAGGGCAAGGAATATGGAGACTTAGCAGCAAATATTGGCCCAACAAATTAAAACCCTTCACCAGTATAATTTCTAACCAACCCACTAATACTATACTACTAACTTTGTAGCTTCTCAAAAGAATCTGTATATAGGAAGTTTAAAGCATCTTGTGCCTCTCTCAGTTGGGAGGCTGTAAACAATCACATGTGGCTGGACGAACCTGCTCAGGCAGGCTAGAGAACCTTCACAGGAGTTTGTAAGTTGAAACATTCTTGTCACACCCAGGAATTTTTATTGACTGGAGCTGCAAGTTAACTCCTTCTCCGAGAGAGATGGTGGGGGGACAGCCCCCCGTAAAGTCAGAGGTATAGGTGAGAGCATAAAACAGTAAAGTAGGCAGACTCTGGTTTCAGGAGTAGATGCTTGGGAACAGGGGGTCTCCTGAGGCTCAATCCCACCTTTGCGTAATGCCAAGCCTCCTTCCTCATGACCTTTGCCATGGGCGAAGTTCCTAACGCTGGCTCCTGGCACCTAGGTGAACTTACTCCAGAAGTATGCTCTTTGTGTTTGAACATAAAGTAAAAAGATAACCAAAGGGAAATGGCAATGCCTGAGTGAAAAGGAGATGCTTCTCCATATATTTAAGATCAGTTCATTTCAAATTGAGAGTTATAAATTATTAGTGGACAATGAAACCCATCTGGAGAGTCAACAGTCACATTTTTCTTATTGCTGTTGATCGTGTTTTGCATTTTTAAAGAGTTTTCTATGTTAATAAATGTTTTGATTTAAATTAACTGCTGTGTTTTTACTTTTTCATAGATACTAAAGGTAACTTATTTATCTATTTTTTTATAAAGTAAAAAGATAACCAAAGGGAAATGGCAATGCCTGAGTGAAAAGGAGATGCTTCTCCATATATTTAAGATCAGTTCATTTCAAATTGAGAGTTATAAATTATTAGTGGACAATGAAACCCATCTGGAGAGTCAACAGTCACATTTTTCTTATTGCTGTTGATCGTGTTTTGCATTTTTAAAGAGTTTTCTATGTTAATAAATGTTTTGATTTAAATTAACTGCTGTGTTTTTACTTTTTCATAGATACTAAAGGTAACTTATTTATCTATTTTTTATTATTTTTTATTGAAGGATAATTGCTTTATAGAATTTTGCTGTTTTCTGTCAAATCTCAACATGAATCAGCCATAGCTATACATATATCCCCTCCCTTTTGAAACTCCCTCTCATTACCCTCCCCATCCCACCCCTCTAGGTTGATACAGAGCCCCTGTTTAAGTTTCGTGAACCATAAAGCAAATTCCAGTTAGCTATCTATTTTACATACGGTAATGTAAGTTTCCATGTTACTCTTTCCACAAGTCTCACCCTCTCCTCCTCTCTGCCCATGTCCATAAGTCTATTCTCTATGTCTGTTTCTCCATTGTTGCCCTGTAAATATATTCTTCAGTACCATTTATTTAAGATCCCGTTATGTATGTATTCAGTTCAGTTCAGTCACTCAGTTGGGTCCAACTCTTTGTGACTCCATGGACTGCAGTGCACCAGGCCTCCCAGTCCATCACCAACTTCCTGAGTTTACTCAAACTCACGTCCATTGAGTTGGTGATGCCATCCAACTTCTCATCCTCTGTCATCCCTTTCTCCTCCCACCTTCAATCTTTCCCAGCATGAGGGTCTTTTCAAATGAGTCAGTTCTTCACATCCTGGCCAAAGTACACGAGTTTCAGCTTCAGTATCAGTCCTTCCAATGAATATTCAGGACTGAATATATGTGTTAGAATACGGTATTTATCTTTCTCTTTCTGACTCACTTTACTCTGTATAATAGGTTCTTGGTTCATCCACCTCATCAGAACTGACTCAAATGTGTTCCTTTTTGTGGCTGAGTAATAGTCCATTGTGTATATGCATAACTTTTTTATCCGTTCATCTGTCAAGGACATCTAGGTTGCTTCCATGTTCTAGCTATTGTAAATAGTGCTGCAATGAAAAATGGGATACATGACTCTCTTTAAATTTTGTTTTCCTAAGGGTATATGCCTAGGCCTGGGATAGCTGGGTTGTATGGTGGTTTTATTCCTAGTTTTTTAAGGAATCTCCATACCATCTTCTTGAACTCCCTGATGTTCAAGCTGGTTTTAGAAAAGGCAGAGGAACCAGAGATCCAATTGCCAACATCCGCTGGATCATGGAAAAAGCAAGAGAGTTCCAGAAAAACATCTATTTCTGCTTTATTGACTATGCCAAAGCTTTTGACTGTGTGGATCACAGTAAACTGTGGAAAATTCTGAAAGAGATGGGAATACCAAACCACCTGACCTGCCTCTTGAGAAATCTGTATGCAGGTCAGGAAGCAACAGTTCGAAGTGGACATGGAACAACAGACTGGTTCCAAATAGGAAAAGGAGTACGTCAAGGCTGTATATTGTCACCCTGCTTATTTAACTTCTATGCAGAGTACATCATGAGAAACGCTGGATTGGAAGAAACATTTATCTTTTATGTTTTTTCAAGAAATTAATACTGTTATTCTGATCTCAATAACTGATAGTATTATCACTTTATATAATGCAGGTATTATGATTCAAGTATCTTTATATTGTTTAAAATTGTTCAAACATATAAACAGCATAAAAATTAATAGAGCTTTATTTCAACCATCAATAGACCATAAAATTTACTCTAATTATTGACAGCCTAGTAATGATATGATGTTTTACATTTAAATATAAGACTACATATAAATTCTGTGTACAAAATGAAATTTAACATATATAGTATGTTCTCTAGGTTATAACCTAGACAGCATACTAAAAAACAGAGACATTACTTCTCCAACAAAGGTCTGTCTAGTCAAAGTTATGGTTTTTATAGTAGTCATATATGGATGTGAAAGTTGGACCATATAGAAAGCTGAGTGCCAAAGAATTGAAGCTTTTGAGCTATGGTGTTGGAGAAGACTCTTGAGAGTCCCTTGGACTGCAAAGAGATCCAACCAGTCAATGCTAAAGGAAATTATTCTTGAATATTCATTGGAAGGACTGATGCTGAAGCTGAAGCTGAAGCTGAAGCTCTACCTGATGTGAAGAGCTGACTCCTTGGAAAAGACCCTGATGCTGGGAAAGATTGAAGGCGGAGGAGAAAGGGCCTCAGAGGATGAGATGGTTGGATGACATCACTGACTTAATGGACATGAGCTTGAGCAAGCTCTGTGAGTTGGTGATGGACAGGGAGGCCTGGTGTGTTGCAGTCCATAGGGTCTCAAAGAGTTGAACATGACTGAACGACTGAACTGATGGGTTATAAAGGCCATAAATGTTAGTGGTTTCATTTTCTGTCTGAGAGATGCTTAAGTCTTTCAGGATTTGCTAAAAAAGGTGTCAGAGGTACTGTGACACATATATGAATTCTGAAGTATCTATAGAAGCATCCAAAAATTTTCCAGGAAGTTAGGATCAAATTTTGGGTAGGCATGGCCAGCAATGTTAAGTGGCATAAAAGATGATCAAACATGTGGAGACTTGCACTTATTTTGGAATTTATGAAATGTTAAGTGTGACCAAGGAGTGGTAAGAAATGAAGCTGAAAAAGTAGTAAGCGAAGATAACAGAGAATGTGGTATTACATTCCAAAAGGATTAGCAATGAAAATAATTGCAGTTTCAAAAGTAGGTGAGTGACATGCATTGTAGATAGAACATCTGAGTACTATAGAGATGGACTTGGAAAATGGATTGATTTGTAGGAAACTTTGTAATAGTCTGTAGACAAAAGATTATAATTGCATGATTTAAGATCAGGACTTCCCTGGTGGCTCAGATGGTAAAGAATCTGCCTGCAATGCAGGAGACCTGGGTTTGATCCCTGGGTTGGGAAGATCCCCTGGAGAAGGGAATGGCTACCTACTCCAGTATTCTTTCCTGGAGGATCCCATGGACAGAGAAACCTGGAGGGCTACAGCCCATGGGGTGGCAAAGAGTTGGACATGATTGAGTGACCAACACTTTCAGTTTCAGGTAAGATCAGACAATTGAAATGGCATATGGGGATGTCTGGCTGTTCAATGATGGTGTTAGCTTATTTTAACTGAATCTGAGCATTAGGGAAAAACTAGTGACATCTCAGAACAGTAGCATTATTTCCTTCTTCTTCTTTTTTTTTTTTTTTTTGACTCTTCCAAAATCTAAACAACTTACACAGATATTTCTTTCAGGTTTTGTGATCTCCTTCAAATTTTTGTCAGCATGCTTGTCTAAGTTATTTGATTATTCTAATTTTATTTTCTGCTTATTATCTGATGGGAAAATATAGTATTTAGTATTTCTTGTACTCTCTAAAACTAGTTGTAGACAACGTTTACCTTAATGTATGTAGTTGAAAAAGAAACACAGAGCAGGGGCAAGCTGAAGATGTGTCATTCAGATTAGGGATTTGGATTAAATAAATAATAAACTCACTCAGGCTTCATGAACCCCTTGCTGATGACCTCGATATCAATATTGCTCTTTGCACTTTCTCTCACGTATCCTGGATGACATACATCCATAAAGCTGCTTCAAAATAAGGAAAAGAAGTACTTCTGATCTAAGCTGAAAGGATACATTTTAAACAATATTTTGCATTATTATTTTCAAGTTTATGTGATAGGCTTTCTTTTATTTTCATAAAGTCTCCATCTAAGAAGACTCTATTAGATAGCCCAGCAATCAAAATATTAAACAAGTCATTTGCCTAGACTTCTAAGACCTATGCAACTGAATTATGTTTAAAATGTTATCCCAATTAGAAGCTGGTTCTTTAGCTTGATTTCAGGTGAAAGCAATATTCTTACAATAAAATTATAAAATAGTTCAAGCATTTAAAATCACTTCTAGTTTAGGGTGCATATTCATCACACTATTTCTTTTTAAGGGAATTATTAGTATATGAATTTGAATTTTAGCTAAACTTTTTTTTTTTTTTGCACTTGATGCCAAAAACAGTGTTTTAGAAACATTTTTTCTTTGTTCTCATTCCATCGACTTGTAAAGGGTCATTGTTTTTCTGAGTGGAACATTTCCTTCTCAACATTGATGCTCCCCTAAGTAAGAGAAAGAACAACATTTGAACATCAGAGACAGTTTTGCTTCCTGTTTCCCACCCTTTGCCCATCTGTGCAATGTTTTCCTTCTTGCTTGACGACATTAAAATAAAACACACACATACACACATGATTAAAGATTTTTCTCTGTTGCTTACTCTTTGATATTTTCGCTTGTATCAACTGAGCCATTCAATAGCCTGGCCCAGGTGACCGTAGGTGGGTTTTTGCCCATGGGGAACTCGAATCCACTGGCACCACCAGAACTAAACATTTGCTTAGAATAGCAAACATTATTTCCTTTCAATACCAACTACACCTTTAAAAATTAAGTTACTGAAACTATGAGTTGAAAAATAAAGTCTAAAAATTGCATTCCATAAAAAAAAAATTGATCAGTGTTGGTTGTTTTAGGATTTATTCTATGTCAGGGTCACTGTGGATATTATTGTTTACATTGTGGCTAGGTAGGTGAGGAAAGAACACTGAATCTCTGTTGAGCCTATAAGAAAACCATTGTTGCTCCTTATATCCACTGTGGTTGGTATATCATTTATAAAGTGGAGGTGAAAGTGAGTGAAAATTGCAACTCAAAGTGATTAAAAATAAGTAGTTTTTTTTTCTCAGTTTAACTGAAAGTCCAGGAGTTGAGAAGTTTCCAAACATGATGTCATGATGTGATAAAAAGTTTATGTCATTTCAAATATCCAGGTTGGTCTTCTCCTACTCTGTTACCTTCAGGATCAACTTCAAGTTAGGGTGGGTTCCCCTCCATGTGATTGCAAGAAGGCTACCAGTCGCCAAAGAGTTTAGATGCTCCCTTAGTAATGTTTAGCAAAAGAGAGAGTGAAGTGAGAGTGTTAGTCTCTTAGTTGTGTCCGACTCTTTGCGACCCCATGGACCGTAGCTCACCAGGATTCTTTTGTCTGTGGAATTCTCCAAGCAAGAATACTGGAATGGGTAGCCATTCCTTTCTCCAGGGATCAAAACCAGATCTCCCACGTTGCAGACCCAGGGATCGAACCCAGGTCTCCCACATTGCAGGCAGATTCTTTACCGTCTCAGCCACCAGGGAAGCCCCAAGACAGAGAGTAGCTTCTCTTTTCTAGGAGGTCTGTGAACTCTCTTCGTGCAGTTCCAAACTGGTTTGGAACTGCTCGGCTCTGAGTCAACAGAATGGATGCTGGTGAGTCTATTTACTATAGGCAAAGAGTGTTAGTTTTAGAAAGGTAGCTAGAACATTTCAACAGGAGCTCATTAAAGGTATAGGAATAACGAGGGAAACATTTTTATACCCAATTAGATATTTTTGTTTCATAATTTGCTTTTCGGAGGCTTCCCTGGTGGCTGAGATAGTAAAGAATCGGCCTGCAATGTGGGAGACCTGGATTTGATTCCTGAGTAGGGAAGATCTCCTGGAGAAGGGAATGGCAACCCACTCCAGTATTCTTGCCTGGAGAATCCCATGGACAGAGGAGCCTGGCCAGCTATGGTCCATAGGGTCACAAAGAGTCACACAAAACTGATGAACACTTTCATGTTCATAGTTTGCTTTAATCATCTTTAGTTTGGGGTACCTGAAAGGATTCTTGCCTGAATGGATCCTACTTCTGCCATCATACACAGGGAAATCTGTACATTCTGAATAAAACCAAACCAATATCCTTTGGGATTGGAATAGGTCATCTCAGCAGACCAGCAGTTTGAACTATAAACTTTAGTTGCCCCTCTTCAAAGCCCAGGTTTATCTGGACACTGGTGTATAATGTGTGCACACACACATGTGTGTGTGTGTGTGTGTGTGTGTGTGTGTGTATGCACAGAGGAAGAATTTAGGGGAGAGGGAAATCATTCGTATTCTGTAATTTGTCATTTTTCACACTGACAGTGAAATGTGTGGTTTGAGATTGGAACAGGTGATCTCAGCAGACCAGCCGTTTCAACTATAAACCGTAGTTGCCTGTTTTCGTGCAGTATCAGATATGATTTTATTAAGGTAGCTGCAAGTATCCTTTCAAAGCCCAGGAATATCTGGACACTGGCGTGTGTGTGTGTGTGTGTGCACGCACTTGTATGCATATGTGTGTGTATCTGTGCACAGAGAGAATTTAGGGAGGGCGAGGGAACTCGCATCCTGTAATCTTCACTCATCACACTGACATTGAAATGTGTATTTTGCCACATAGTATTTTGTAACAAATGTGTATAATGTCATGTAGTCTGATTTCATAACTCTGAAAAGTATCAGGTATATTGGATACATAATAACTCTGGTTCCAAAGAATTTAATCGCAATAATTAACCTGCAGTAAATTGATTATATATAATATTTTTCCACCAGATGAAAATCTGAGATTGAATCTTAGCCATTAAACACTGCATTTGTTTTATATGAATAAACATATAATACGTTAGGTATAATGAAATAGAGTTCTGTAAGAGAAAAATACACATTTCAAATGACTCACTGGTAAAACCACATAACAACTTCACAAAATAGCCTTAGCTTTGGAGGATGTTAATGCACAAATATACTTATTAGTCTGTATAACAGTCTTATTTGGACAAGTGCTATTATCCAAATAAAAATACTATTTTTAATCAATAGTAATTAAAAAAAATACCAAAACGTCCAGTCAAAAAATGAGCCATTCATTGTCATAAGTCATCCACACACTAAAAATAGTAAAATAAATATGAATGCTTTATTTGACTTACTGAGAAATTCCTCCCCCCATCTCTATCTTAGCGCATTTGAGCCACTGTAACAAAATACATCAGATTGGATGGTTTTAGAAAGAACAGAAATTTCTTTTTCATCGTTCTGGAGGCAGGAAAGTCTAAGATGAAGGCCCTGACAGATTCAGCATCTGGTGAAGACCTGCTTCCTGATTCATGTGAGGTGTAATTTTGCTCTGATCTCACATGTAGGTAGGAGCTAGGGAGTCGTGGGGTCTCTTTTATAAGAGCGTGGCTTCCCAAGTAGCGCCAATGGTAGAGACCCTGCCTAGCAATGCAGGAGACTTAACAGATGTGGGTTTTATCCCTGGGTTGGGAAGATCCCCTGGAGGAGGGTATGACAATCCACTTGGGTATGAGAATCCCTTGGACAGAGAAGCCTGGTGGGATGCAGTCCATGGGGTTGCATAGAGTCAGACACGACTGTGCTCCTTAGCACACACGCAATGCCATTTATGAGGACACGAGCATTCAAATATAGCACTATTCCACCTATTTAGGAGGTCCCCCAGAACTGAGTCGGAGAAGGCAATGGCACCCCACTCCAGTACTCTTGCCTGGAAAATCCATGGACAGAGGAGCCTAGTAGTCTGCAGTCCATGAGGTCGCTAAGAGTCGGACATGACTGAGTGACTTCACTTTCACTTTTCACTTTCATGCACTGGAGAAGGAAATGGCAACCCACTCCAGTGTTCTTGCCTGGAGAATCCCAGGGAGAGGGGAGCCTGGTGGGCTGCCAACTATGGGGTCGCACAGAGTCCGACATGACTGAAGTGACTTAGCAGCAGCAGCAGCAGCCAGGACTGAGTTATTCCAATAGTTATTATAAGAAAAAATATAAGAAAAGCAAAATAAGAGCTTAGAAATACTCTCCTGAAAATATGCATATGACATAAATGAAGAAACATCATTTGGTAATTATGACTGAGTGAATTTTTTTTACAAGAGTTGCATAAGTTTTTCAATATTTATAATGTGCTAGACACTATTTTTCTGTCTAGAAGATAGTACAGTCAGTTTCTGGTCTTCTCATGAAGGTAAAATTGTAATTTCAGGAGGGGAACACAGATAATAAAAACTGTTTGTTAACTAGCCAAGATAATTTCATATAGTGAGGGCAATGAAAGAAATACAATGTAATCAGAGAGAGAAATGGGCAGAGGCTGGATGATTAGACTCGCAGCAAGGCTTCACTGAGGAGCTGGTGGTGGTGCTGAGGCTGAGATGTAGAGATCTCAGTAGTAAGTAGCACAGGGCCTGATGAGGCATTTCAGGCATGCAGTAAAGAGAAAAATGGCAAAGTGTGCAATGTCACTAATATTCAAAGAAGAATAAGTCAAAATTTTATGTGCAGATTTTATGTCTTAAATCAGGAACCAATAAGTAATAAAATATATTTAGCCCCATTAAGATTACAGTAAAATTAGTGGTCTCATTCACAGCAGAGGCAAGAACAAAAACATCAGACTTGTTATACATTAGTTCTTCTATGAGTACCCATATTGACAAATTCAGTTCAGTTTAGTCACTCAGTTATGTCCGACTCTGCAACCCCATGAATCAAAGCACACCAGGCCTCCCTGTCCATCACCAACTCCCAGAGTTCACTCAGACTCACATCCTTTGAGTCAGTGATGCCATCCAGCCATCTCATCCTCTGTCATCCCTTTCTCCTCCTGTCCCCAATCCCTCCCAGCATCAGAGTCTTTTCCAATGAGTCAACTCTTTGCATCAGGTGGCCAAAGTACTGGAGCTTCAGCTTCAGCATCATTCCTTCCAAAGAAATCCCAGGGATGATCTCCTTCAGAATGGACTGGTTGCATCTCCTTGCAGTCCAAGGGACTCTCAAGAGTCTTCTCCAACACCACAGTTCAAAAGCATCAATTCTTCTGCGCTCAGCCTTCTTCACAGTCCAACTCTCACATCCATACGTGACCACTGGAAAAGCCATAGCCTGGACTAGACGGACCTTTGTTGGCAATGTCTCTGCTTTGGAATATGCTCTCTAGGTTGGTCATAACTTTCCTTCCAAGGAATAAGCGTCTTTTAATTTCATGGCTGCAGTCACCATCTGCAGTGATTTTGGAGCCCCAAAAAAGTAGTCTGACACTGTTTCCCCATCCATTTCCTATGAAGTGATAGGACCAGATGCCATGGTCTTAGTTTTCTGGATGTTGAGCTTTAAGCCAACTTTTTCACTCTCCTCTTTCACTTTCATCAAGAGGCTCTTTAGTTCCTCTTCACTTTCTGCCATAAGGGTGGTGTCATCTGCATATCTGAGGTTATTGATATTTCTTTCCAGCTTGTGCTTCTTCCAGTCCAGTGTTTCTCATTATGTACTCTGCATATAAGTTAAATAAGCAGGGTGACAATGTATAGCCTTGACGTACTCCTTTTCCTATTTGGAACCAGTCTGTTATTCCATGTCCAGTTCTAACCATTGCTTCCTGACCTGCAATTAAAGTAAAGGAAATGTATTAACAGGAAGATGTTTATTTTAGTATTATTTATATCTTTGGAAAACGAAAAGAATTTAATCATTCAATTTTAGTGGGTTGTCAAGTAAATTTTGAAGAATCCAATGTAATACGCATCACTGTAAATGGTCATTGTAGAAAATGAAAGTGAAAGTGAAATCACTCAGTCGTGCCCGACACTTTGCGACCCTGTGGACTGTAGCCCACCAGGCTTCTCTGTCCATGGGATTCTCCAGGCAAGAATACTGGAGTGGGTTACCATTTCCTTCTCCAGGGGATCTTCCCAACCCAGGGACTGAATTCAAGTCTCCCACACTAGAGGCAAACACTTTAACCTCTGAGCCACCAGGGAAGCCCCAAATGGTCATTGTAAATGTTATGTAAAAACACTGAGCAAAAGTGGGAAAAGAGAAAATGAAATTAAAATGCAAATGACAAATTATTCATGCTGTAAGCATATATTACAAGTAGGAATTTGTATCTCAGTTCGTTTATTACTTGACTGTCAGGTTACAACAGGCATCAAAAATTTTCTAGTTTTCTGTCCTAGAACCTAGTTTAGTTGATAATAAATCAACTTTCATGTGATAAGTGTTATCTTTCTAAATCACTCTCTATATCACTGTATTAAGCAGAATTTTGGTGCCTGTGATTTTCACATCCCAGTTTTATTACTGTGGTTATGTTAGTTACATGGCAAAAGGGGCTGGCTTTGTAGATATAATTAAGATTATGAATCAGCAGACCTTAAAATAGGGAAATTATCCTGGATTCTTTAAGTGAATTCAATATACTTTAAAACACTTTAAAATCTACTGATTAAGTGCAAGAGAGGAATATCTAGAGATTTGAAGCATGAGAGGATTCAATATACTGTTGCTGGAGGGGCAACAAGTTGAAGAATGGGGCAACTTTCAGAAGCTGGAACAACTCCTAGCTGACCAGGAGAGAGAAGGCCTGGTTCTCTTTCCAAAAATTGCATAGGATTGAATTCTGCCAAAAACTTGAATAAGTAGGAAGCTTATTCTTCCCCAGAGCTGCCAGATACCGTCCCAGGCTGGCCCACACCTTGACTTCAGCCTTCTGAGGCCCTATAGAGGGAACACAGTGAGGCACACTGAGCTCAGATTTCAGGCAGTACATGGGTTTTGTTTTAAGCTGTTGGATTTGTAGTAATTTGCTCTGACATCGATAGTGTCTCCTTCAGTACCAAACAGATATGCTTTCTATCTGCTGGGTGGTCAGCTATAGGCAGGACCCTTGTCTCGGTCTTTACATAATAGGCTATTCTACTCATATATGAGTTCTCTACTATGTACTATCTACATTTCTGCAGCCGTAATGCTCATTGTTGTCACTTCCCGAAAAATATTCTCTAACAAGCGAAGCACTTGAAACTGTAACCATCTCTCTCTCCACAAAACACCATCCAGCATCTAGATCCAGCCAGCAGCAACCTTTCTATTCTTGATATCTGTCAAAATACAAATGTTGGAATAATTCCCCAATAAAATAGCAAAACTACAAAAGGTATAAAATTTCATAAAGTTGGTGAAAGTGATATTGAGACATCTCAAATAACAGCCTTACAGAATTAGAACATTAACAGTGGAGGAAGAAAGAATTCAGCAAAGTTGATGATAGAATATCAGATTCACTCTAAGTGATATTTTTTTCCTTGGTTGCCGACTAAGGTCTGTCTAGTCAAGGTTATGGTCTTTCCAGTGGTCATGTATGGATGTGAGATTTGGACTGTGAAGAAGGCTGAGCGCTGAAGAATTGATGCTTTTGAACTGTGGTGTTGGAGAATACTCTTGAGAGAACCTTGGACTGCAAGAAGATCCAACCAGTCCATTCTGAAGGAGATCAACCCTGGGATTTCTTTGGAAGGAATGATGCTAAAGCTGAAGCTCCAGTACTTTGGCCATCTCATGCAAAGAGTTGACTCATTGGAAAAGACTCAGATGCTGGGAGGGATTGGGGGCAGGAGGAGAAGGGGACGAGAGAGGATGAGATGGCTGGGTGGCATCACTGACTGATGGACGTGAGTCTGAGTGAACTCTGAGAGTTGGTGATGGACAGGGAGGCCTGGCATGCTGCGATTCATGGGGTCACAAAGAGTCGGACATGACTGAGTGACTGAACTGAACTGAACTGAACTGAATGGTGAATTATGCGCAATTAACCAGCACTGGCTGTGATGTGCCCGCTTCCCCTGAATTAAATTTTTGACTTGTACTGTATCCAGTCATTATCTCACCTTCCTGGGAACAATATTTTGTCCATCAAGCTTAGTCGCTTGAATGGATCCCTACTGCCATTTTAGCTCAGAAGTTTCTCCATCACTATGTTCCACCAGTTACTATTGGGCTCCAGCTGCTAAATTGGATCTCCAGATAGCAGTGATCCACTGAATCCAGCATGATCTTGCCACATCCGTTAGATGCTGATGCAGACTCCATTGTCTCTTCTTGTCAGTCCAGCTTCTGTTCCTGGGATAACTGCACACACAGATTCCGCTGTGAGCCTTAGGCAACAGAGTTTTGCTGAGTTTCAGCTTCCTTTCACTTTTCCCAACTATTCCTAAGTTATCATGGTCCCAGAATGTCTTACACAAAGCGAAGTTATTACCAGTGTGATCTTTTGAAAGTGTTTTCTTTTTTTATTTTCCCAAGCTTACATTCCCTTGTAGATAATTTTTGTTTTGATATACTTAGAATGCTTTCTAAAGATACAAGCAATTCCTGTTGTGGTGAAGACTGAGCTGTGTCTTATCTGTTCTTCCCTTCTCTCTATGAAATAGAGCTTACCCAGCCTTGGTGTTAGCTGGTCACATGTCCACCCAGAAACAGATGGCTGGCCTCCCTTATAATTTGGTGGGACTATTTGACTAAAATCCGGACAATGGGAAATAAATGCCTGTTCATCTTGCAGAAAGAGTCCTTTAATGAGATCGGTCTCCCTTCTCTCTCCTTTCTCTCTCATTGGGTGAAATATGGACATGAAGAATGTACTTGAACCACATCTCTGACCACAGATAGAAATAACAGGACAGGAAGTCCTGGAGTCCCTTATGATTTGGGGACTGTAAATCTAGCCCTGGATTTCCTAAAGTTTCATGAGATAAACTTCCATTTTGTTTATCCTGGGTATTTTGGGTAATATACTCAATTAAGGTCTAAATGATCCTAAATTGAGTAATAAATAAGATATATTAACATCTGTATTTTAAGAGTAAAATACTTCCCAGAACCTTATCATTTGGAGACCTCTATCTCCTCATAGTGCCAATATTGTATTAGTCAGACATTTATATTCCTTGGATTCCAGTTTTTTTTTTCTTTTTTCAAAAAATTATATTCCAGCTTTAGAACTAGAAGGGCTATTGTGCATTGTTTTATACCGGATTTAGAGCTTCTAAATTCTAATATCTTTTCCAGTTACTCACAGATTCCTTTCTTCCCTCCTTTGTGCTGCTGCTACTTTCTTATTTCCCTTCCTCCTCCTCCTTTTCTTCTTGCTCCCTCTCTGTGGATTGAGGAAAGTCTTTTTGTCCCTTTTAAGATAATCTCTTTAAAAAACCGAAAAAATAAACTGGTTTGTGGTAAATACCTGTACAACTGCTGTTTTTGTATTCTCACACACCCTTTTGAGGACCCCTTCTCTGCAATGGCAGAAATCCTGGCCACGAGCAGAAGAGCATATGAAGCCAGGCTATTCATAAGTGAAGGGTTGCTGTTATCCATTCACTTTTTATTCTGGAGGATTAAGTCCTGAGTAGCTTAATGGATATTCCTTGTGGGTATTATTATTTTGTTTAGTAAACACTTTCATATGTCTTAGGAATACCAGATGAACTTTGAAGAAGGATCTCTGCCATCCATATTTTTGAACACCTCAAAGAATAGTTCATTTGTTCTTTTAAGAAGAACATATTGGCTGAAAGAAGCAGCTGCTGAGCACGGGCCAGACTCTGCCCTCTTCTATTTTTCTCATCCTTCAACTTCCAAGGCCCAGGGAAGCGTTGTTCTACACGGTATACAGTGTGCTTGGGTCCCTTTTGGCACGTTGTCTGAGACTTAGGAAAAGCCGAGAACAGCATGACTAGAACAGTATATTCCTTGGTGTATCCATGTGTGTGACCTTGTTCTAAAAACACTGATAAATGCAGTGGACAGTGTTTCCAACAGTGATGCGGTAGAAACACAGAATGTTCTTCATTTAGATGGTTATTTCCAACATCAACCTTTGATTTGAAAATGAAAACATAACATTAAGTCATAATTGAAGAAAGGATTTCTAAACTAACTTTGTGAGATATAGACCTTCAACTTTCTGGCCATCCACCTTGATCTAGGGGGAAAATTTTTAGAAAACCTTGTAGAGATATCGACTGTTTGTCCTACACCACCCACATTCATTCACCTTTGCTAGACCCACCAGAATAAGTTAAATCTCAGGTGAGATCCTGAAACACAAGAATTTTGTTTGGTTAGACTGCCAGAGCAAAGGATGAAAAGTTGTAACAAAAGAGGAAGTTGTTCAATGGGAATAAAAATTTGCTTTCACAAAGAAAAGGTAAAGAAACTCAACTGTCTACTGGTCTGCCCCTACAATCAGTTCAGTTCAGTTCAGTTCAGTTGCGCAGTCGTGTCCGACTCTTTGCGACCCCATGAATCGCAGTACACCGGGCCTCCCTGTCCATCACCAACTCCCGGAGTTCACTCAGACTCACGTCCATTGAGTCCGTGATGCCATCCAGCCATCTTATCCTCGATTGTCCCCTTCTCCTCCTGCCCCCAATCCCTCCCAGCATCAGAGTCTTTTCCAATGAGTCAACTCTTCGCATGAGGTGGCCAAAGTACTGGAGCTTCAGTTTTAGCATCATTCCTTCCAAAGAAATCCCAGGGTTGATCTCCTTCAGAATGGACTGGTTGGATCTCCTTGCAGTCCAAGGGACTCTCAAGAGTCTTCTCCAACACCACAGTTCAAAAGCATCAATTCTTCTGCACTCAGCCTTCTTCACAGTCCAACTCTCACATCCATACATGACCACGGGAAAAACCATAGCCTGGACTAGATGGACCTTAGTCGGCAAAGTCATGTCTCTGTTTTTGAATATACTATCTAGGTTGGTCATAACTTTTCTTCCAAGGAGTAAGCGCCTTTTAATTTCATGGCTGCAGTCACCATCTGCAGTGATTTTGGAGCCCCAAAAAACAAAGTCTGACACTGTTTCTACTGTTTCCCCATCTATTTCCCATGAAGTGATGGGGCCAGATGCCATGATCTTCGTTTTCTGAATGTTGAGCTTTAAGCCAACTTTTTCACTCTCCTCTTTCACTTTCATCAAGAGGCTTTTTAGCTCCTCTTCACTTTCTGCCATAAGGGTGGTGTCATCTGCATATCTGAGGTTATTGATATTTCTCCCAGCTATCTTGATTCCAGCTTGTGTTTCTTCCAGTCCAGCATTTCTCATGATGTACCTGGTTTCTAGTAGAGGGAGTGGAAGAAGTGATGTGAGACTAGTGACTCTGGTTAATCTTTTTTTTTTTTTTTTCTCAAGTGTTTTATTCATTCATTCTTTAATCCGTTCATCCATTTGGTTATTTCTTTCTTATTATGCTTAGTATAAGATCTACCCTTCTGACAAAATTTTAAGTGTGTAATACAGTATTGTTAGCTAGATATATAGGCTGCATAGAAAATCTCTAGAACTTACTCATCTCGCATAACTAAAACTATATACCCATAGTATGTAGTTATATAGCTGCACACATAGTAACTCCTGCCTCCCTTCCCCTGCTGTGGAAGTCCCCATTCTACCCTTTGTTCTCTGCTGCTGCTGCTGCTAAGTCACTTCAGTCCACCAGGCTCCTCCGTCCCTGGGATTCTCCAGGCAAGAACACTGGAGTGGGTTGCCATTCCCTTCTCTAATACATGAAAGGGAAAAGGGAAAGCGAAGTTGTTCAGTCGTGTCCGACTCTTCGTGACCCCATGGCTGTAGCTTACCAGACTCCTCTGTCTATGGGTTTTTCCAGGCAAGGGTACTGAAGTGGGCTGCCAGTGCCTTCTCTGCCTCTGTTCTCTGAGAGTGACTGTTTTAGATACCTCATATAAATGTGATCTGTTTTATGTCTAGTTTATTTAACTTAGCATAATGTCCTCTAGGTCTATCCATGGTGCCACAAATAGCAGGATTTCTTTCTGTTTAAGGCTGCATAATATTCCATTGTGTGTATACACCTTGTTTTCTTAAGTAATTCATATGTTGATAAATGTTTAGGTTGTTTACATATCTTGGCTATTATAAACAGTGCTACCATCAACATGGAAGTGCAGATATCGCTTTGAGATTCTGATTACAGTTCTTTTGGTTGAGGTGAGGTGAAGAGGTGAAGTCGCTCAGTCGTGTCCGACTCTTTGCGACCCCGTGGACTGTAACCTACTAGGCTTCTCTGTCCATGGGATTCTCCAGGCAAGAATACTGGAGTGGATTGCCATTTCCTTCTTCAGGGGATCTTCCCAACCCAGGGATCGAACCCGGGTCTCCTGTATTGGAGGCAGCGCTTTAACCTCCGTGATTTGCCCAATAATTATTTCTTTTACTGCTCTTAACAACCTTTCGCTTGTTCACCATGCCACCACGGAAAGTCTGTGTGGAACAGAATATCTTTCAAGTCAGAATCTTAGATGAAGTTCTAAAGATGTTGAGTCTGTGGTTTAAAAACTAGTCCAGTTCATAACTGCGGTGTATGCTGGAGGAGAGAGCTCTCCTTGATCACTATTGAGAGCTTCAGACCTGCTGGGACAGACGTATTGCCTAAGAGTGAAGTTTTACGATATCAAACACTGCAAATCATAATGGGCAGTCTCAGGTACAGACCTCAAGATTTCAGTTGTGCCACTGGTCCCTTTGTTATTTTTATGCCTTTGGGGGCCAGAGTCATGGTTTGTCAAAGCTGTTCTCAAAACTTGCAGTAGCTGGGAATTGTGCTCTACCTTAGCAGGCAAGCCTAGCTGTAAAGCAGTTGAATTTCCCAGCACGAACTTCTGGTCTTCTCCGAAAAGTTAGGTACCCATTTTCTCAGGAATAGCCTGTGAAGCGACAGTCTGGAATAAGAGTTGCTCTCAGGTCCTAATCTTCAATGAAAGATCTAAAAACGTAGAGCGTTACGCATTTAAAAAATGGTCCATCTCAAGGCGGCAGTGCGCGCTCTTTTGGTTACATATAGTTAATCTTTTACTCCTTAAATTCTACTGTTGTGTGACTCATCAGATGAAATTGCTCCCGAGTGTCCTATTTCCTTCTGCTTTTCTGTAGGTAGCAAGTTGGAGTGGAAAGAGACAACTGCAGTCCTTTTTCCCACTGTTCTTCAGTCTCACATTTGTCATGGCCTTAGGTGCCTCCCTCCAGTCGTTTGAATCTATTGCCTTCATTCTCTAAAAGAGAAATGGTACTATTTTGTGAACAGTGTTAACAATCTGCCTCAGATTTCTCAGATGAGGAAGAAAGTATTGTGTCTACACCTTCTTCAGGGGACTTGGCCAAATAAAGGTTTTTAGAGCTAAAGATTTGCAGTTCTGCCGGCAACTTTCATCAAGAAGTGGTTATCTGCATGTGGGAATAGGTATATACCACACAGAACTAAAAAATTAGAAGGTTACCCTTTTCATGTCCCACCTTGAAGGGCACTTGCTAGTTCTGGGGCTGGAGAGGAACCTCTCAGTTGTGGTTTCAGTCCTGACTGTGGTGGCAGGCATGGACCTCCCAGAGAATGTCCTAAAAATGTGTTTATGTAATTGATACCTATTTTCGCCAGAAAATGTAAGCTCCTTGAAATCAGGGATTGCGTCTGCCTTAACACTGTTGCCCTCATTGCCTAGCACGGTGCTGGCACATAGTAGATGCTGAATCTTTTTTTTTCTATGAATGAGCTATTTTTATAGCAAATTGTAGGAGGTTCCTTGAAAATAGTGATTTATAATATAGCTTCAGACAGGAATGTCAGACTAAAGGACAACTACAGCATACAGGTTGTTGTATATTGTCATTAAAATGTTTTTTTTTTCACTTCAGTTTGCAGATAAATTAGATTTGCTTCCTTTCAGAAATGATCAGCCAGGAAAATCAAATTAGCAGTATTTCGAATACTGTTGGCTCGGTGGCAAAGAATCCGCCTGCTAATGCAGGAAATGTGGGTTTGGTCCCTGGGTCAGGAAGATCCCCTGGAGATGGAGATGACAAGACACACAGTATTCCTGCCAGGGGATGCTCCATGGACAGTGGAGCCTGGCAGGCTACAGTCTATGGGGTCACAGAGTCAGACACGACTCAGAGCCTAAACAACAACAGAATAAGACACACTAGATGTATTTGGATGCATTTTAACTTTTTGCATTAAATGCAGTCAAACATCTGGTGAGATATATGACTGCAAAACATTCTTAGAATAACGAAAATCTTGTTTAATTATATTGTTGTTTACTTTAAGGCTCTCATTCCTTTTCATATAAGGTTTTAACTATTAGACACATAAGTTGCGCTAATCTTTTTCTTCAAGCTACTAAAGGAAACAGAATAAGACAAAACAAAGCAAAATCTGCCTTTCTGGCAGGTTTATCTGAAAGAAACTCAAACTAATATAATTACCTGCAACAGCACCTATGAAATAGCTACTCTCTGATTTTCAAACTCCCTTTGCTTAAAAATCTCTAATTATTTTTCCATTTCTCACAGTTAGACTAAGTACTTTTGCACATAATACTAAAAAAATTCTGTGACTGTCAGCAATTAACATGGTCATTTTATCTTCTAAAAGTAAGAAAATTTCCCCCTTTTTAATCCTTTATTTCTCTTATTCACATATCTTATAAATAAACATTCAAAGAATTCAAAATAAAACTATTTTAACAATAGCTACTGTAGTTTTTTCTTTAGTGTTATTAAATGGAAATTGCTATTGGAATATTGAGATAAGAGTGCAACAAATGCTTTCTACTTTAGAGTGAGAGGCATTCACTAAGAATTGAGCATAAAAAAGCTTGAAACCTAGAATATCTCTAAAGCTGTGTTCTTTTACAATGAATAGCGCTTTCTTTCCTCCATTGTAATTTTATTTATTCTAAACTTAATAAGGCCTTGCTACTTCATGTGAAAGATGAAATTATCTAAGTACTTTTATTAGACCAAATTCTCAGGACAAGCCTTCCAGCTGAGAAATGAGAGACGTATATTTCCTTTGTCTTTAATGCTGGTGGCAAAACTAAAATGGAAATAATGGTATGAAAGGGTTTCTTTTCTAAGTCGATAGCAGAAATATAATATTTTATAACTTGTACTGATTTAATTAAATTGGCTTTGAGGGAAAAAGAGCAGTAAGAAATAAGTCAGAAGGGGAAAAACAAAACAAAACAAAAACAAGCAACTACTACTGTGTCTGACTTTGGATGCTTCCTAGGAACCTACAATCCTTTGTGGTTGTTTCTGAAGGAGTCACTAACAAGCTTATCAGAATATCAGGCTTTGGCATAATGACAGGGCCTTGTCACAGGTTCCTGACTGATGTGTGATCTTGGCCCTTATTCCCAAGCGGCTGGGAAACTCGACTGCCATTGAAAGGCGCAAAAGGAATTTGCCTGGCAAGTTAGAGATATTTTAAGGTCTCAGCAAAATCATCTAAATTCTGTTGTTTAGCTGAGAGTAATTTATGGGGTTTATTTATTCACTGCCTTCATTCATTGCTTTTACATGCTAATAGCTATCCACCCACAGTTCCCTCTGAATTGCATCTTAACAAGATTATGCTCCTTTTTCTAATTTATTGAACTAGAATGGAATATATTTATATAGAAATTAGCTGCTTAAATACTTCCTTGATGAAAAACATAGCTGTTGTAATTTTATTATGAATTTTAATCAGGGAAAAAAATGACCTTTGAAATTTTCTTCTACCTCATTTATGTGTGTGTGTGTTTGTGTGTGTGTGTGTCTCTCTCTTTATGTGATTAGAAATCTTTGTGATTTAATTAAGTTTAATATAGAAAACATGTGAGTGGATAGTAAAAGTTTGTTTTGCAAGAAAAATCTGAAGGAAACAGTTAATAAATTAATATGACTAACAGAAGACCTGTTCTCTCTGAGAACACTAATTCTTCCAGCACAGTGCATCTATTTCACAATAAAATACATTCTGGTTTGCTTTTGGTTTAGGGAAAAAAAACCCTCTGAAGTGAATCCAAGAATGCCCTGTACTTAGTTTCTTTACTCCAAGGTTCCGAGCCTTTTGAAGATCCATTATAATTGTTGCCAGCTTAAGGAGCACCTCTTCATACAGTACCCAAAAATCAACTCGTGGAGATGGTTCTCTGATACGAGCAACTACAATTTTAACTTCAGGGTGTTTGAAGATTATAAAAACCTGTGAGCTGGAAGGAAGGTTTCAATAAAACAGTGGGCTTCAAATTTTAAAGTCTAAGCATGTAGGGGAGGTAAAAAGTTTCACTTGGTTCTATTAGGATCCCTGGCTGGGTCTGAAAATAGTTAACAAAAACAGACTAAGCATACAAATTTATTTAACAGAAGTTTTTTGAAACACAGGAGCCTACATAAGTAAATAAAGGCTAAAGTGATGTGAAAGTGAAGTCGCTCAGTCTGTTCGACTCTTTGCAACTCCATGGACTGTAGCCTACAAGGCTTCTCGGTCCATGGGATTTTCCAGGCAAGAGTACTGGAGTGGGTTGCCATATCCTTCTCCAGGGGATCTTCCCCACCCAGGGATGGAACCCAGGTCTCCTGCATTGTAGTCAGATGCTTTACCATCTGAGCCACCAGGGAAGTTAAAATAAAGGCTAAAGAAATGGTTAAATTTCAGTGTTTTCATGCTAGGTGTGATGAGCTGTAGATATTTGTAAGACATGTGATAAAGCAAAGAGTATGAGGTAAGTCTAGAAAACTGGGGGAAGCTTGGCATGGTCTGTTTAGCCAGATTCTTTTTTGTATCCTTTGTGCCTTGGAGATAAGACTGTTCTTTCCTCTGGATATAGGGAGGGGATCTTTCTCATGTGGCCCTTATGAACTGCTTCAAGGAAAGGGCAAGAGTCTTTCTTGCACCTACTGTTTTGTCAAACTTTTTTAGCTTAAAAGAGTCCAAATGTCAAGGTACTATATTTTGGGTTGGTGTGTCCTGAATTCTATCAAAAGTATCTACTTACAGATATTGTTAAATAGTGTATTTTCAATCACCAGCCTCCAAAATGGGACCCAGTAAATGCGGATGAAGGTTTGGTAATGTTATGATGAGTAGCCCCAAGTGGTATGCTGGCTGCGCCAGGAACCACACTGAGAATGTAGAGATTGCTAATGAAATTACATTGAAATTATTCCTTTCAACATCAAGATGATAAACCAGTTAAAGTCATATCTAATTTAAGAAAGAAATTTACAATGTAGTATGTCTGGTTGTGATTTTTTCCCACTTACTGCTGACAGAGACCCACAATTCAGGGTTAAAAGAGAAGGAAGATTGGGAACATAGATGGGGTTTTCTTAACAGATGCTTCTTTAAAAAAAAATAAATCTAGTACTGAGAAGTTCCTTTGCCATAACCGGTACTCATAAGCTAAAATAATTCTGTTTTGTTCCTATTGTTTGTCTGTGAAAATAGTTGATATTAGAGGGTGATGTCTGAAAATTATAATTAACTGAACAAATTAATTGATTGCAAACATTTTCCAATTCGTACTACTTCATCATACAATTATTTAAAGATGACTTTTCCTTTTCCACTGTTTCTCTTTCAGTGGTTTTCAATGCCTGCTAGGCATACCACAACCAAGGGTAGAATTACAAGTCTTTTTGCAAAAAGAATCACTGAACCTGAGAAGGAAAGGGAAACAAAGAACACAGGTAAGTGGTGCTCTCTGGTTGAACGTAAGATCTGATTTGTGGAATGCCTGGGGCTTCGCAGTAAAGAATCAGTCTGCAGTGCAGGAGACCCAGGTTAGATCCCTGGGTTGGGAAGATCTTCTGGTGGAGGGCATGGCAACCCATTCCAGTATTCTTGCCTGGACAGAGGAGCCTGGCGGGCTACAGTTCATGAGGTTGGAAAGAGTCAGACATGACTAAACCGACTTAGCACACATGTATGCACACAAATGTCTCCAGCTTCTCTGGAAAGCAGATCCTGGAGCAAATGTTTATGTGATACTAATTTACTGGGGAGTGCAACTACAGGGAAGCAGGATGTGAGAAAAGGGTGAGGGAGGGAATGTGTTAGCCAAGGAGCCACTTATTAGTACCAAGTTAAACTGATTCCTTGACTTTGCAGAACCATAGTTTGAGGGAAATATGGATGAGTGTTTCTCAAAGCAGTATGCCCAGGGGTAGGAGAAGAGATAAAAAAATTTCTACTGGTTCCTCCCTCCAGTTAGTCAAAGTTTTGCCCCATGGGTGTCAATTCCCTTGTTTTTCCAGGCTGCACACTTCAACAGTATCAGGAAAGTCTGAGTCCTGTGTTACAGGCATGAAACTAGCAACTCTGTGTCCTGTCAGGTGTTAGCTGAGTGGAGCTCGTGCAGAGTTTGTTACCCTGGCAATGCCAGCAGTAAACAAGTGTAAAGGGCCTTAGGGATAACAGAGAAACGACCTTAGGAGACAAGAGAGGACAGAGGACCTTAGGGGACACAATGAATTTGATCAAGACTTCTCTGTAGTTAAGACAGGACCACAAATAGAACTTACTTATGTGAGAGTCTATTTGTTAAAAAAAATGTGATTGCAATTGTTTTCCATCCACGGTAAGAAAGAAAGCAGATATAGATGATATATGTACTGATATGTCTTTAGAAGAAGACAACTTACTAAATGGGAGAAAATATTTGTAAACACAGTGACGAACAAGGGGTTACACACAAAATATATAAACAGCTCAAACATCTCAATATGGAAAAAACCCACTAAAAATCTAATCAATCAAAAAGTGGGCAGAAGACCTAACTAGACAGTTTTCCACAAAGAAGATATATAAATGGCCAATAGGAAGATGAAAAGAAGCTCAACATCACTATTAGAGAAATGAAAAAAACACAATGAGTTATCACCTTATACCAGTCAGAATGGCTATCATCAAAGTCTATAAATAGTAACCTATAATGGAAAAGAATCTGAAAATGTATGTGCAATCACTGTGTTCCAACCTAAGAGAGCATATTCAGTCACATTACTCTCATGTCAAAATATCATTATCTGTAATTTTTATTAAGAACAAGAACACTATTTGTATCATTAATAAATATAGTAAAACATAATTTTAAAAAGTCTATAAATTATAAGTGCTGGAGAGGATGTGAAGAAAAGGAAGCCCTTGTACACTGTTGGTGGGAGTGTGAATTGGGGCAGGCACTATGAAAAACAGTAAGAAACTTCCTTAAAAGTAAAAAATAGAACTACCATACTATCCAGCAGCTCTACTCCTGGGTGTCTGTGAGTGTGCATGCGTGTGTGTGTGTGTGTGTGTGTGTGTGTGTGTGTACATACATATATGAAAAAACTATATATATATATATGAAAATATATATAACAGATAAAACACTAATTGGGAAAGATACATGCATCTCAATGTTCATAGCAGCATTATTTACAATAGCCAACCCATGAAAGCAACTCATGTGGCCATCAATAGATGATGGGATTAAGAACATGTGATATATATATATACACAACATATACATACATATATGTATGCATATACACAGCATAATATTACTCAGAGATAAAAAATAATGAAATACTGCCATTTGCAGCAACATGGATGAACCTAGAGAATATTAAGCTTAATGAGATGGCACACAAAGATATTAGTTATAAGTCAGTTTGGTTCAGTTCAGTCACTCATTCATGTCTGACTCTTTGCAACCCCATGAATCGCAGCACACCAGGCCTCCCTGTCCATCACCAACTCCCGGAGTTCACTCAGACTCACGTCCATCGAGTCCGTGATGCCATCCAGCCATCTCATCCTCTGTCGTCCCCTCTTCCTCCTACCTCTAATCCCTCCCAGCATCAGAGTCTTTTCCAATGAGTCAACTCTTCGCATCAGGTGGCCAAAGTACTGGAGTTTCAGCTTTAGCATCAGTCCTTCCAATGAACACCCAAGGCTGATCTCCTTTAGGATGGACTGGTTGGATCTCCTTGCAGTCCAAGGGACTCTCAAGAGTCTACTCCAGCACCTCAGTTCAAATGCATCAATTCTTCGGCACTCAGGTTTCTTCACAGTCCAACTCTCACATCCATACATGACCACTGGAAAAGCCATAGCCTTGACTAGATGGACCTTTGTTGGCAGAGTAATGTCTCTGCTTTTGAATATGCTATCTAGGTTGGTCATAACTTTCCTTCCAAGGAGTAAGTGTCTTTTAATTTCATGGCTGCAATCACCATCTGCAGTGATTTTGGAGCCCCCTAAAAATAAAGTCTGACACTGTTTCCACTGTTTCCCTATCTATTTCCCATGAAGTGAGGGGACCATTTGCCATGATCTTCGTTTTCTGAATGTTGAGCTTTAAGCCAACTTTTTCACTCTCCTTTTTCACTTTCATCAAGAGACTCTTTAGTTCTTCTCCACTTTCTGCCATAAGGGTGGTGTCATCTGCATATCTGAGGTTATTGATATTTTTCCCAGCAATCTTGATTCCAGCTTGTGCCTCTTCCAGCCCAGTGTTTCTCATGATGTACTCTGTGTATAGTTAAATAAGCAGAACCTAAAACAAATACAAGAAGATGTCCTTACAAAATAAAAACAAGACTCACAGACATAGAAAATAGATTGGGAGCATCTGTCTCACTAAATGGGTTAGAGAATTCTGACCTGGAAAATTTAGAATGCTGAAAATTTAGTAGGCAATCTGTGCTGTGATGAGATCTATATATAAATGATATCTTTGTTTAAAAGAAAAGAAACTTTGCTCGAGGTAAGCAGAAAAACTGAATTAAAAAACAAACAATTTTTGTTTTTCTCTCCCCTTTTTCCTCCAAGAACAAGACTGGTGGTGAGACATGCTCTAAACTGACATCTGTCTTTACCTTTGTGAAACATGTGAAATGAGTAGAGGGAGATGTTGTTGAAGTGAAGTAAAAATGATTTTGTAACAGCAGTCTAGGAAAGGAAGGGCGAGTTTGTGACCACTAGCTTCACAGACTTATACAGCAAATTCTTACAGCAGAAACCCTACTGTCTTAGTCTCAGCTCTGTCTTGTGCCCACAGACCCACATTCTATACACTCAGGCCCAGAAAAAAATGTAAAGATATAAATCTGTGAATGTACATGTGCTGTGAGTCCTGATTTTGCCACTCCTAATTAGAGGTGATAAACACAGATTACTGTTTTCAAAAGCTTAATGGTGGAAGACTAACCAAATTTCAGGTTAGAGTTGTAGGAGGAAGCTTTTTTGCCTGGAAGATCCCATGGATGGAGGAGCCTGGTAGGCTGCAGTCCATGGGGTCACTAAGAGTTGGACACGATTGAGCGACTTCACTTTCAGTTTTCACTTTCATGCATTGGAGAGGGAAATGGCAACCCACTCCAGTGTTCTTGCCTGGAGAATCCCAGGGACGGGGGAGCCTGGTGGGCTGCCATCTATGGGGTCGCACAGAGTTGGACACGACTGAAGCGACTTAGCAACAGCAGCAGCAAGCATGTTTATATCCTGAAAGTCAGAAGAGAGATCAGAGAGAGTATTAATTTACTGTTTCTTCATGTGAAAAAATGTGTAACACAAATCTATTTAAGCTTGATATTAGGATTAAATATGTACTAAATATTATATGTGTAAAATACACATGCATATTTATATGTGTATAAACATATAAACATAGACACATACATATACACACATGTGTATATAACAGATAAAACACTAATTGGGAAAGATACATGCATCTCAATGTTCATAGCAGCATTATTTACAATAGCCAACCCATGAAAGCAACTCATGTGGCCATCAATAGATGATGGGATTAAGAACATGTGATATATATATATACACACACATATACATACATATATGTATGCATATACACAGCATAATATTACTCAGAGATAAAAAATAATGAAATACTGCCATTTGCAGCAACATGGATGAACCTAGAGAATATTAAGCTTAATGAGATGGCACACAAAGATATTAGTTATAAGTCAGTTTGGTTCAGTTCAGTCACTCATTCATGTCTGACTCTTTGCAACCCCATGAATCGCAGCACACCAGGCCTCCCTGTCCATCACCAACTCCCGGAGTTCACTCAGACTCACGTCCATCGAGTCCGTGATGCCATCCAGCCATCTCATCCTCTGTCGTCCCCTCTTCCTCCTACCTCTAATCCCTCCCAGCATCAGAGTCTTTTCCAATGAGTCAACTCTTCGCATCAGGTGGCCAAAGTACTGGAGTTTCAGCTTTAGCATCAGTCCTTCCAATGAACACCCAAGGCTGATCTCCTTTAGGATGGACTGGTTGGATCTCCTTGCAGTCCAAGGGACTCTCAAGAGTCTACTCCAGCACCTCAGTTCAAATGCATCAATTCTTCGGCACTCAGGTTTCTTCACAGTCCAACTCTCACATCCATACATGACCACTGGAAAAGCCATAGCCTTGACTAGATGGACCTTTGTTGGCAGAGTAATGTCTCTGCTTTTGAATATGCTATCTAGGTTGGTCATAACTTTCCTTCCAAGGAGTAAGTGTCTTTTAATTTCATGGCTGCAATCACCATCTGCAGTGATTTTGGAGCCCCCTAAAAATAAAGTCTGACACTGTTTCCACTGTTTCCCTATCTATTTCCCATGAAGTGAGGGGACCATTTGCCATGATCTTCGTTTTCTGAATGTTGAGCTTTAAGCCAACTTTTTCACTCTCCTTTTTCACTTTCATCAGAGACTCTTTAGTTCTTCTCCACTTTCTGCCATAAGGGTGGTGTCATCTGCATATCTGAGGTTATTGATATTTTTCCCAGCAATCTTGATTCCAGCTTGTGCCTCTTCCAGCCCAGTGTTTCTCATGATGTACTCTGTGTATAAGTTAAATAAGCAGAACCTAAAACAAATACAAGAAGATGTCCTTACAAAATAAAAACAAGACTCACAGACATAGAAAATAGATTGGGAGCATCTGTCTCACTAAATGGGTTAGAGAATTCTGACCTGGAAAATTTAGAATGCTGAAAGTTTAGTAGGCAATCTGTGCTGTGATGAGATCTATATATAAATGATATCTTTGTTTAAAAGAAAAGAAACTTTGCTCGAGGTAAGCAGAAAAACTGAATTAAAAAACAAACAATTTTTGTTTTTCTCTCCCCTTTTTCCTCCAAGAACAAGACTGGTGGTGAGACATGCTCTAAACTGACATCTGTCTTTACCTTTGTGAAACATGTGAAATGAGTAGAGGGAGATGTTGTTGAAGTGAAGTAAAAATGATTTTGTAACAGCAGTCTAGGGAAGGAAGGGCGAGTTTGTGACCACTAGCTTCACAGACTTATACAGCAAATTCTTACAGCAGAAACCCTACTGTCTTAGTCTCAGCTCTGTCTTGTGCCCACAGACCCACATTCTATACACTCAGGCCCAGAAAAAAATGTAAAGATATAAATCTGTGAATGTACATGTGCTGTGAGTCCTGATTTTGCCACTCCTAATTAGAGGTGATAAACACAGATTACTGTTTTCAAAAGCTTAATGGTGGAAGACTAACCAAATTTCAGGTTAGAGTTGTAGGAGGAAGCTTTTTTGCCTGGAAGATCCCATGGATGGAGGAGCCTGGTAGGCTGCAGTCCATGGGGTCACTAAGAGTTGGACACGATTGAGCGACTTCACTTTCAGTTTTCACTTTCATGCATTGGAGAGGGAAATGGCAACCCACTCCAGTGTTCTTGCCTGGAGAATCCCAGGGACGGGGGAGCTGGTGGGCTGCCATCTATGGGGTCGCACAGAGTTGGACACGACTGAAGCGACTTAGCAACAGCAGCAGCAAGCATGTTTATATCCTGAAAGTCAGAAGAGAGATCAGAGAGAGTATTAATTTACTGTTTCTTCATGTGAAAAAAATGTGTAACACAAATCTATTTAAGCTTGATATTAGGATTAAATATGTACTAAATATTATATGTGTAAAATACACATGCATATTTATATGTGTATAAACATATAAACATAGACACATACATATACACACATGTGTATAAAATGTACATGAATTTGTGTATATATTAATATTTATGCATAAATATATAGTATACATGTATTTGCATGCATGCATACTCAATTGCTTCCATCCTGTTCAACTTTTTGTGACCGTATGGACTGTAGCCCACAAGGTTCCTCCATCCATGGGATTCTCCAGGCAAGAATACTGGACTGGGTTGCCATACTCTCCTCCAAGGGATCTTCCCAACCCCGAGATGGAACCCACATCTCCTGCATTGCAGGTGGATTCTTTACTGCTAAGCCACAGGGGAAGCCCATACTTGTGTGTGTATAGATAGATAGATGGATAGATAGGTAGATAAACATCAATGCATCACAGTCATTACATCAGAACGTTATATCTGTACTCCGTAAGTCATATCTGGAAACAAAACTGGAAATATTTCTGGAGTGATGAGATAAAACTATAGTTCAAAGTGAAGCTGCTAGTAGCCTTTGTCAACTAGGATTTCTCATTTGAACCAAAGTTATATGCATGATTATTTTCTGAATTTTTTCAAGGATGTTGCATAACTAGTGCTATTTTAATATAGCACTAGTTAAGAAAGAAGTTAATTCATTACATAAAATGGTTGGTACTCTAAGATTGGGGGTTTTAATTACCTTGCAAAACCAGTTGAGAAAATTTGGTTATTAATCTAAACAGAACATGTGTATATATAGAAATGTTAATTTTTGCTCCATCACATTGAACCAAAGTCCAGGCTCATAGCTCTTCTGTGGATCCACGCTACAAGATGATCTAGATGCTTTAGACCCAGGCAACAATCTGTACTTAATTATTTACTTTTAGAATGAAGTCTTTACTTCATTCTTTGCCATCTTTCAATTACTTTGCCAACAAAGGTCTGTCTAGTCAAAGCTATGGTTTTTCCAGCGGTCATGTGTGGATGTGAGAGTTGGACTCTAAAGAAAACTGAATGCCAAAGAATAGATCTTTTTGAACTGTAAGATTGGAGAAGACTCTTGAGAGTCCCTTGGACTGCAAGGGGATCAAACCAGTCAATTCTAAAGGAAATCAGTCCTGAATATTCATTGGAAGGACTGATGCTGAAGCTGAAATTCCAATATTTTGGTCACTTGATGCGAAGAACACTCATTGGAAAAGACCCTGATGCTGGGAATGATAGAAGACAGGAGGAGAAGGGGACGACAGAGGATGAGACGGTTGGATGGCATCACTGACTTGATGAACATGAATTTGAGCAGGCTCCGGGAGTTGGTGATGGACAAGGAGGCCTGGACTGCTGCAGTCCATGGGGTTGTAAAGAGCTGGATTGAGTGAATGAAGTCTCCATATTTATGCAGATGTATTGTGTTAAAAAACAAAACACTCAGGAAGCTTCATGGTGTTTAAAAGCAAGGCTTTGACCTTAGACAGATGCAAGTTCTTATCCCAGACCTAGCACTTAAGCATGTGTATAGACCCGGTCTTCTAGGTTAAATGATCTGTCAGTTCCCTCATGTGTAAAATTGAAATGTTCATTGTATCTTTGTTAATGTTAACTGAGATAATAAATGTAGTATTTTGAACAATAATAAATTGCAAATATTAATTTTAGTAATTGAGTACTGAGTGTATTTAACTCAGATGACCATCATATCTACTATTGTGTACAAGAGTAAGAAACGGAGTAGCCATCATTGTCAACAAAAGAGTCTGAAACGTGGTACTTGAGTGCAATTTCAAAAATGACAGAATGATCTCTATTCATTTCCAAGACAATCCATTCAATGTCCAGTAATCTAAGTCTGTGCCCCAACCAGTAATGCTGAAGAAGCTAAAGTTGAACAGTTCTATGAAGACCTATAAGACTTTCTAAAATAATACCCCCAAAAGATTCCCTTTTCATTATAGGGGACTGGAATGCAAAAGTAGGAAGTCAAGAAATACCTGGAGTAGCAGGCAAATTTGGCCTTAGAGTAGAACACAAAGCAGGTCAAAGCTAACAGAGTTTTGGCAAGAGAACACACTGGTCAGAGCAAACATCTTCTTCCAACGACACAATAGAAGACTCTGCACATGGACATCACCAGATGGTCAATACTGAAATCAGATTGATTATATTCTTTGCAGCTAACGATGGGGAAGTTCTATACAGTCAGCAAAAATAAGACCAGGAGCTGACTGTGGCTCAGATCACAAAATCCTTATTGCCAAATTCAGACTTAAATTGAAAAAAGTAGAGTAAACCACTAGACCATTCAGGTATGACCTAAATCAAATCCCTTATGATTACATAGTGGAAGTGACAAATGGATTCAAGGGATTAGATCTGATAGACAGAGTCCCTGAAGAACTACGGACAGAGGTTCGTGATATTGTACAGGAGGCAGTGATTAAGATCATCCCTAAGAAAAGGAAATGCAAAAAGGCAAAATGGTTGTCTGAGGAGGCCTTACAATAGCTGAGAAAAGAAGAGAAGCTAAAGGCAAAGGAGAAAAGGAAAGATATATTCATTTGAATGGAGAGTTCAAAAGAACAGCAAGGAGAGATAAGAAAGCCTTCCTCAGAGATCAATGGAAAGAAATAGAGGAAAACAAAAGAATGGGAAAGACTAGAGATAATTTCAAGAAAATTAGAGATATCAAGAGAACATTTCATGCAATGACGGGCACAATAAAGGACAGAAATGGTCTAGATCTAACAGAAGCAGAAGATATTAAGAAGAAGTGGCAAGAATACACAGAAACTATACAAAAAAGATCTTCATGACCCAGTTAATCACGATGGTGTGATCACTCACCTAGAGCAAGATATCTGGAATGCGAAGTCAAGTGGCCTTAGCAAGCATCACTATGAACAAGGTAGTGGAGATGATGGAATTCCAGTTGAGCTATTTCAAATCCTGAAAGATGATGCTGTGAAAGTGCTGCACTCAATATGCCAGCAAATTTGGAAAACTCAGCAGTGGCCACAGGACTGGAAAAGGTCAGTTTTCATTCCAAACCCAAAGAAAGGCAATACCAAAGAATGCTCAAACTACTTCACAATTGCACTCATCTCACATGCGAGCAAAGTAATGCTCAAAATTCTCCAAGCCAGACTTCAGCATTATGTGAACCATGAATTCCAGATGTTCAAGCTGGATTTAGAAAAGGCAGAGGAACCAAAGATCAAATTGCCATCTGCTGGATCATCAAAAAAGGAAGGGAGTTCCAGAAAAATATCTATTTCTGCTTTATTGACTATTCCAAAGCCTTTGACTGTATGAATCACAACAAACTGTGGAAAATTCTTCAAGAGATGGGAATACAAGATGACCTTACCTGCCAGCTGAAAAATTGGTATGCAGGTCAGGAAACAATAATTAGAACTGGACATGGAACACCAGACTGATTCCAAATAGGAAAAGGAGTATGTCAAGACAGTATATCATCACCCTGGTTATTTAATTTATATGCAGAATACATCATGCAAAATGCTCGACTGGATGAAGTACAAACTGGAATCAAGATTGCTGGAAGAAATATGAATAACCTCAGATATGCAAAGAACACCACCCTTAAGGCAGAAAGTGAAGAGGAGCTAAAAAGTCTCTTGATGAAGGTGAAAGAGAATAGTGAAAAAGTTGGCTTAAAACTCAATATTCAGAAAATTAAGATCATGGTATCTGGTCCCATCACTTCATGGCAAATAGATGGGGAAACAACGGAAATAGTAACAGACTTTATTTTCTTTGGCTCCAAAATCATTGCAGATGGTGACTGCAGTCATGAAATTAAAAGATGCTTGCTCCTTGGAAGAAAAGCTATGACCAATCTAGACAGCATATTGAAAAAAGAAACATTACTTTGCCAACAAAGGTCCATTTAGTCAAAGCTATGGTTTTTCCACTACTCATGTATGGATATGAGAGTTGGACTATAAAGAAAGCTGAGGGCCAAAGGATGATGACTTTGAATTTTGATGTTAGAGAAGACTCTTGAGAGTTCCTTGGACTACAAAGAGATCAAATCAGCCAATCTTCAAGGAAACCAGTCTTGAATATTCTTTGGAAGGACTGATGCTAAAGCTAAAACTCCAATACTTTGGCCACCTGATGCAAAGAAATGACTCATTTGAAAAGACCCTGATGCTGGGAAAGATTGAAGGTGGGAGGAGAAGGGGACAACAGAGGATGAGATGGCTGGATGGCATTACTGACTCAATGGACATGAGTTTGATCAAGGTCTGGGAGTTGGTGATGGACTGGGAGGCCTGGTGTGCTGCAGTCCATGGGGTCTCAAAGAGTTGGACACAACTGAGCAACTGAACTGGACTGAACTGTGCTAAAATTTAGTAATTTTAGTAAAATCGTACAACACACACAACAAAATTTCCTCAATATCATTATTCAGTGAATCTTGTCACTATTTTCTCAGAAGCAAAGAGAATCTTATTTTAATTGTCTGTTTGAGTTATGACAAACTAGCTTATACTTCAATTTAAATAACTTCCAAATTTCTTCAAAACAGCAGCTTCAGCAAAGTTTTCCTGCTCACCCTGTATGTCTACTGCATGCCACTACTGAGGGTGCAGTGAAAAGCTCTATTTTATATCATCCTCTCATTGTGACTGAATCTCATGGAGAATTCACTGTTGGGAAAGCTGTGGGTCACAGTGGACAAAGGAACAGTGGCTTGGTTAAGCACGTTGAATGCTTTCACCTGGAAAAGATAATTGTTACCTTTACTCATACACGTAAGTTAAAGAAACTCATGTGTCTGTGGCTCAGTATTTCTGGGCTGTGAAATAAACGGGTCTCTGAATTCTTCAAGTATAAAACTGCACTTACTGAAGCAAGCAGACTAATGATAAATCAGCATTACTTCATGTATATAGAAGAGCTTTCTTGTTTTATATAGTGGGATCAATTCTATCTTTTATTAATTCTTTAAATGAAACACCTGTTAATGATGTTTGAGTGTAACAGAAGTGCTGGACCAACGGGAATAGTTAAAATGTGTACCATTCTCTCAGTACTGTTTTGTTAGCTCTTCCCATTGAAATGATCTATATATTTATTTTATATAGTTAATTGTCACTATTCACAGATTCTGTATTTGCAAATTCATCTATTCACCAAAATTTATTTGTAGCCCCTAAGTGAAAAGGAAATCCAACCAGTCCATCTCAATGGAAGTCAGTCCTGAATATTCACTGGAAGGACTGATGCTGCAGCTGAAATTCCAAGACTTTGACCACCTGATGTGAAGAACTGATGCATTTGAATAGACCCTGATGCTGGGAAAGATTGAAGGCAGGAGGAGAAGGGGATGGCAGAGGATGAGATGGCTGGATGGCATCACTGACTTGATGGACATGAGTTTGAGTAAACTTCGGGAATTGGTGATAGACAGGGAGGTCTGGTATGCTGCGGTCCATGGGGTTGCAAAGAGTTGGACACGACTGAGCGACTGAACTGAACTGAATAAGGATAATACTTAATACTTACAGACACAGTCCAGCTGTTTCTTTTTCAACTGGTTAATTGCTCAATTTTATCAGGAAGAAGGAGTTATTTCTAGGTAGTGGAGAGTTTTGCCTGTATCTCTGTACTGACCCTAACAACTAAAGTAACATGAGCTTTAATTCTCAAACTGTTATAGTAGCAAACAACAACAACAACAACAAATGCAATTTTCAGCAACAAGCACATGCCTGAAATCTAGAAATGTAGCAAATATTTTCAGAACTGGGTAGTAAATATCTTTTCCAGAGTATGTAAATAAGTCTGCCAAATCTCTGCCTTTAATACTTTTCCTTTAACTCTCTTACTCCCCAGAGTAGAACACTTGCAAGGTAAGAATATATAAGAATTCACTTATTGAATGCATCTTCCATTTGCTATAGCGACTACTTTTATCCCTAACATGCTAATGGTATTGACATTCAGTTGGAATGACTTTCTTTTTCTTAGGGTTATCTTCTTCCTTAGGCAATTTGCTGTGTCATCTCATTATAGTCCTGGCTTGAAAGAGGCATCTCATTCTGAAGCTTGAAGTGGTTTATTGATCTTAAAAGATGAGGTAATTCACTGTGTATCATAATACAAGGCTCTGAAGAACACAATTCTCAATTGTGCTTTTCTCATGAGATAATCTAAAACAGAAGTACCAAATCCTGGTCCTTGCTTAGCATCTTCAAAATAATTCATTAAGTTCAAAATACAATCCTTAGTATTCATTTGCAGATCCTTGCCTGCTAAGTCATTTCAGTCATGTCCCACTCTTTGGGACCCTATAGACTATTGCCCACCAGGCTCCTCTGTCCCAGGGACTCTCCAGGCAAGAATACTGGACTGGGTTGTCAAGCTCTCCTACGAGGATCTCCCCAACGCAGAGACTGAATCAGTGTCTCCTAAGTCTCCTGCACTGGCAGGTGAGTTCCTGACCACTAGCACTACCTAGAAGCCCAACAGTATCTCCTTCAGTTCAGTTCAGTTCAGTTGCTCAGCCATCTCTGACTCTTTGCAACCTCATGGGCTGCAGCACGCCAGGCCTCTCTTGTCCATCACCAACTGCCAGAGTTTACTCAACTCATGTTCATTAAGTTGGTGATGCCGTCCAACCAACTCATCCTGTCATCTCCTTCCGCCTTCAGTCTTTTACATCATCAGGGTCTTTTCCAATGAGTCAGTTTGTTGCATCATGTGGCCAAAGAATTGGAGCTGCAGTTTCAGCATCAGCCCTTCCGATGAATACTTAGGACTGATTTCCGTCAGGATGGACTGTTTGGAACACCCAGGACTGATCTCCTTTAGAATGGACTATTTGGATCACCTTGCAGTCCAAGGGACTCAAGAATCTTCTCTAACACCACAGTTCAAAAGCATCAATTCCTTGGCATTCAGCTTTCTTTAGAATCAGCTCTCACATCCATATATGACTACTGGAAAAACAGAGCTTTGACTAGATGGACCTTTACTGGCAAATTAATGTCTCTGCTTTTTAATATGCTGTCTAGGTTGGTCATAACTTCTCTTCCAATGAGCAAGCATCTTTTAATTTCATGGCTGCACTCACCATCTGCAGTGATTTTGCAGTCCCCCAAAATAAAGCCTGTCACTGTTTTCATTGCTTCCCCATCTATTTGCCATGAAGTGATGGGAGGGGATGCCGTGATCTTAGTTTTCTGAATGCTGAGTTTAAAGCCAACTTTTTCACTCTCCTCTTTTACTTTCATCAAGAGGCTTTTGAGTTCCTCTTCACTTTCTGCCATAAGGGTGGTGTTATCTGAATATCTGAGGTTATTGATATTTCTCCCGGCAATCTTGATTCCAGCTTGTGCTTCATCTAGCCTGGCATTTCACATGATGTACTCTGCATAAAAATTAAATAATCAGGGTGACAATATACAGCCTTGACATACTCCTTTCCCAATCTGGAACCAGTCTGTTGTTCCATGTCCAGTTCTAACTGTTACTTCTTGAACTACATACAAATTTCTCAAGAGGCAGGTCAGGTGGTCTGGTATTCTCACCTCTTGAAGAATTTTCCAGTTTATTGTGATCCACACAAAGGCTTTGGCATAGTCAATAAAGCAGAAGTAGATTTTTTTTGGAACTCTCTTGCTTTTTTGATGATCCAACAGATGTTGGCACGTTGATCTCTGGCTCCTCTGCCTTTTCTAAATCCAGCTTGAACATCTGGAAGTTCACGGTTCACTTGACTTGGACAATTTTGAGCATTACTTTGCTCGCATGTGAGATGAGTGCAATTGTGCTGTAGTTTGAGCATTCTTTGGTATTGCCTTTCTTTGAGATTGGAATGAAAACTAACCTTTTCCAGTCCTATGGCCACTGCTGAGTTTTCCAAATTTGCTGTCATGTTGAGTGCAGCACTTTCACAGCATCATCTCTTAAGATTTGAAATAGCTCAACTGGAATCCATCACCTCCACTACATAGTGATGCTTCCTAAGGTCCACTTGACTTTGCTTTCCAGGATGTCTGGCTCTAGGTGAGTGATCACACCATTGTGGTTATCTTGGTCATGAAGCTCTTTTTTGTACAGTTCTTCTGTGTATTCTTGCCACCTCTTCTTAATATCTATTGCTTCTGTTAGGTCCATACCATTTCTGTCCTTTATTGAGCCCATCTTTGCATGAAATATTCCCTTGGTATCTCTAATTTTCTTGAAGAGATCTCTAGTCTAGTCTTTCCCATTCTATTGTTTTCCTCTATTTCTTTGCATTGATCACTGAGGAAGGCTTTCTTTTCTCTCCCTGCTATTCTTTGGAACTTTGCATTCAAATGGGTATATCTTTTCTCCTTTGCCTTTCATTCCTCTTCTTTGCATAGCTATTTGTAAGGCCTCTTCACACAACCATTTTGCATTTCTTTTTTGGAGGATAATCTTAATTACTGCCTCCTGTACAATGTCACAGACTTCTGCCCATAGTTCTTTAAGCATGCTATCAGATCTAATCCCTTGAATCTATTTCTCACTTCCACTGTATAGTAGTAAGAAATTTGATTTAGTTCATACCTGAATGGTCTAGTGGTTTTCTCTTCTTTCTTCAATTTAAGTCTGAATTTGGCGAGAGGAAGTTCATGATCTGAGCCACAGTCAGCTCCCAGTCTTATTTTTGCTGACTGTAAAGAGCTGCTCCATCTTTGGATGTAAAGAATATAATCAATCTGATTTCAGTGTTGACCATCTGGTGATGTCCATGTGCAGAGTCTTCTCTTGTGTTGTTGAAAGAGGGTGTTTGTTATGACCAGTGCGTTCTCTTGGCAAAACTTTGCCTTTGTCTTGCTTCATTCTGTACTCCAAGGCCAAATTTGCCTGTTACTCTAGGTATTTCTTGATTTCCTACTTTTGCATTCCAGTCCTCTATAATGAAAAGAACATCCTTTATGGGTGTTAGCTCTGGAAGGGATTTGTAGAACACTAATGATTGTTGCTAATGTACTAATAATGTTATCTACATCTGATTAATTTCTATTATTGTACATCTTACCATGTGACTAATGTCAGGAGTGTATATATTAAGTATTTTCTTAGAAGTTATGCCCAGGAAATATGAGGGAAATCTTTGTGTAATGAGATATTAGCTAATAACAGGGTGAGCAGAGTGACGAAACAGCTAAAACAAACACAAAAACCAACCAACCAACCAACGAAACAAAAAACCACTTTTACCCAATCTAAGTCACCCAGAGTATACCATATTACCACTTTGTAATTTTATGTCAGGAACAAGAGGGTGAGTATTCATGTTGAGACTGGAAGCTATTGAATGGAATGTTGGATCTCTTTATTAATTCTATTTGGTGGAGATTATCATAAAAGTGATTATTTTTTCTTTTTGTAGTCTCAGGCTTCATATATTTTCTCCACAAATAATACTTTGGATAGAGAGAGTTTTGTGTTGCAGAAGTTAATAAATATAGCTTTGGGCCATTTGTTACCTACCAGTCACCATGTTAGGAAATTTACATGTTCTCTTAATTTTATTCCTATAGAATATACTATTTATTGTCCTGATTTTACTGATAAGGAAACTGGCAAAGAGAGGTTAAGCAACTTGTGCTACATCTTACAGGTAAGAAATGCCAAACTGAGAGATGAACTTATGCAGAATGGATCCAACAAGCTTTCTTGACAACTACGCTATGCTCATTCATCTCACATTAATATCCAGTTGGAACAAGTGAGAAATGTTTGTGAAAAAAACTTGTTTGGATTATAAGGATGAATAAGATTCTAAAAAAGGAGTTGGCTGGGTAAAATAAAAAGATATTTTGAGCTAATGAAATGAAACAGGAAAATACAATAAAATGGAAATATAGAGAACATATTCAGGAAAAACTGAAAAGTTTATCTATACATGTATGTGTATGCATGTGTGTGTGAGAGAGAGAGAGACAGAGAGAGAGATGAATTCTATAAAGTGAAACACTGAAACAGATTCTATAATCCAATGGAATGGAAAGGCAAAGCGATTAGAGACCACCACCACCACCTCCAGCATCAGCTTGGAACTCGTGGGCAGTGGAGCCTGTTCTAGAATGGCATGCATGACACGGGTTTTTGGTTCTTAATCAAAATATATCACAAGATCCTAAGTACAGTCCTGTTCAAGTTCTCATACTGGTCAAATCTTGCCCTCCCCCCAATATTTGATCTCTTTATTCTGAATAAACATCCTAAACCTTCTGAAATATAACATTTTTCCAGTTGAAGGATAGTGAAACGATTAAGTCAGTGCCTTTCTCTGCTCATACTAGCAGATGTTAGAAAGTAGCTCAGGCCAGCAGAAAGAACCCCTAACAAGCTGTTTCATAGCTGTAATTACAACCTTAATAAATGAATCATTTCCTTTGGCTGGCACTAGTGGAGTTCTGAGCATAGCATTTGTGGGTTAGCCATTCTAGAAGCATTTTCTTGTCTTCTGATGCTTTTTAAGACAGAGGTTTGAGGAGCTACGCGTGTAACAAAGGTGGCCCTAATTGTAAATAAATGCAAGTTTAGTGATTGGTAGTGAGCTCATAAGAGAAAGAAGTCATCAAGTCACAGGTAATATAATTGGCTTGACTTATTAGGTTGTAGCTTAGAATATAAAAATCAAGCTATAAAACATAATCTGCTGTACAGTGTGCTAATTAACCAGCTGGGCCAGCTTTTATAGACTTAATTTTACTGATTTCCTTGAGGACCTAATCTAGTTTTGTGACTCAGAACTGTATCTCCCTCCTGCCAGGTCTTAATAATCATGGCTCCTGTTCCCCACCTCCTCCCATCAGAAAGTCAGAGACGGCATCTTTGCCTTTTTTGTTGGATAATATCCTTTCTACATAGAAATCCCTTTGGTATATCAGTATTAGACATTGCATTATTAAAGTCCAGACTTTTCAGCTTCTGCCTGCATCGTGTTTTCTCTGTTGTGATTAATGCTCATATTTCAGGATAATAAATCATATTTTAGAACAACCATCCCAGGGTGAAACAAGGAGACAGAGAAACAAGTGGTAACAAGGGCTGGGGTGAAGATAAGAATGTGGGCTTTGGAGACAGGCAAAGATGAAGGGGAAATCAATTAGCTGCAAGCTTTTTCCCAATGATAGTGGTGGAGGATGTGAAAAGGGGAAACAAAAAAACAAAAAATCAATTGTCTTACCAGCTTTAAGTTTATGAACCAATTCAGCTAGGGAGATAGGTAGAACAATACAGATAAAAAGCCTTAAAATAGCTTTTTTATGCTAAAGATAATATATGCTTGACATAGGATTTTTATAAATCTTAAGGAAAAAATTACCTAGAGACCGCCATTGTGAATATTTCAGTGTATTTCCTAACAGCCTTTCTCTATCTCAAAAATGTTTTTTTCTATCAACTTGCTATCATTGTGTGTGTATAACTTTGTATTCTTTTTTAAGGATTATATCATAAACATTTTCTTGTCAATACAGATCTTCCAAAAACATCTATACAACTCTTTTGATGTTTTTTTATCAGCAAAATATACACTTATAGAAAAATTTAGAGAATGGCAATATAAGCTACTAATGCTATTGGTTGTGTGTATATGTCTGTATACACTAACATTAATTCTGTGATCTGTTTTTGTATACCAAGTATGTGATCACATTACAATTATTTATTTTGCAATATGCTTTTATTAATTAGTGGTACATTATGAATATCTTTTCATGTGTATATATACATACACATATGTATAAACACATTATTTTAAACAAATATGCAGTATTTCCTTAATTGGGTGTCCTATAATTGATTTAAACAGTCCTCCAGCACTGGACTTTCATATTGCTTCCAAATGTTCACTTTTATATATAACACTGTAACAAAAATCCCTATGAATATTTTGTCATTCCCTGGTTACTTTTTAAAAATATTTTTTAAGAACCTATAAGTTAATGCCACTAGTAGAATTTGTGCAATTTTCATGTTGCATGTGATGGTAATAGGATGATTATTTAATCATATTTAATTTAATAGGCAGATGTTATTCCTTGTTTTCATTTGTATTTCTTTTACATTAATGAGAACTGACATTTTCATATAGTAAGTGACTTAGCAGTAGCAGTAGCAGATTGCATATTTATATTATGATTATTTTTTATTTTTCCATTTTTATGTTAGGGGATGTTACTTTTTAAATTAACTATTTTCAGTAATTTTAAATTAAATTAAGTTCGTAGATTAAAATTTAAAGCTTATTCATTGTTACTTATTGGATAAATGATATATATATATATTTAGCATAATGCAAAAAGGAGCTTTCTGTTGCCTCCAAATTTTGGTTAAGCCATCAAAGATGAGAATGATGGGGAAAAGTACCATCATGTTTTTAACAGAGGAACTGGATACACTTATACACCCTCCACAATCTGAGTTTTTCAGAGACTCATTACCACCAAAGGAGCCAGAGACTAATTTTAGATTTATTAGATGAGAATACTTTGAAAGGGGTTTTCAGGGAGTAGAGAAAACTGTGTTGCTTCTCTTCCCTCTTCCAATCTTTAAGCTGAATGAAGGTAATACTAAGAAGATTTGATTGCATCCTTGGAGTCTGTGGGGCTCAGATGATGGAAAGGCTAGAGCAGAAGGCTGGCTGAAAGCAGGCCACAGAGGCAGAGCAGATGGAGAGAGCAGTGGGAGAGTGTAGCTGGTAACCTCAACTTTGGCAAGCTGATTTGGAATGTTTTCCTAGACTCAAATGTTAACTGACCACAAATCATCTTGTGAGGACCTCCCCATGTCATCAATTCTATGTTCCAGGTCTTCAGGCCCCAAATCTTGCAGTTGCTGTTGACGCCTTTATCACTTTCATAAACTACAACCGATTAGTAAACCTGTCAGCTCCAGAACCTCAGCACTTCCTCCAAGTTCACTCATTATCTCCAGTTCTCAGTGCTTCTTGTATGCTGCCTCACCACCTCCTCTCAGTTAGTTTCAACATACTATGCACAGTGATTTTTTTCATATTTAACTTGGAGCATGTTATGGCTTTGTTCAAAAACTTATTTCCATAGCTTCATGACTTAGAGTAAAGCTGAAATCTTAAAAATGGCATGAGATCTTGACATGAGGCTTTCCGATTCACCCTCATTTTGCCATCTAAGGGTCAGCAAGATGGTGTTTCTGACCCATCCAGGAAGAATTCTCTACTTTTAAGGATTTCAGTGATTAGATTTGGTCCATCTTAATATCCCCATCTAAAGTCCCTTAACCTTAATCACACCTTCAAAGTCCCTTCTGCCATATGAGGTAACATATCCATAGCTTATGGTGTAGATATCTTGGGGAGTGGAGTTTTCTTCCATTCTACCACAGAAGAAGAGAAGACATCACTATCTTTCATGCTTGTCCCTGGTTACCTGAGATTAGCATCTTATTTCTCTCCTTCCTTTCAAAAGAGCTTTCTTAAAACTATGATTACTATCTGTTCCTTCCACTTTTCATTTCACTCCTGCTCTTTGATCTCTTGTAATTAAAAGCTTCAGACTCTACCAACACACTGAATGTTCTCTCTCCAAGCCCAACATGGACTGTCTAGTCACCAAACGTGTTGATCTTTTTCCTCCATGCATCAGAATATGCCTGAAAACTAGTAGGAAGATCCATAGCTCCCACAACAGAGGGGAAGGAGAGAGAGAGCCACGGGCTAGTTCAGAGTAGAGAACCCAGTGGACAGTCCCTGTCAGATGTAACTTGGTCCTGGGTTCTTGATCACACACTCTTCCACTTGTAGAATTGTGTCTTGCCTTTCTGATCATTTAGTTTTCTTCTTCCAGAGGTTTGGAATTCTCTAAACTTCACGGTCTTCCTTCTGATGTTTGGCTTTTTTCTTGTACCATGTTTTCTCTTTGATACCTGCTCATCTTTCTAACTGCTTTAATATAGAAACCTCAGCTCCCTGGTCTTCACGTGTTAGACCCCTAAACTGGATGCTTCTTTTATGTGGGGAATCATTCTGGGGACATCAGCTTTTCCTAAGTTATTCAAGTTTCCCCCTCTTTCGTTGGTCACTGTCTTAATAGGCTGACCCTCCTGACTACCCTAAACAAAACCATAGCTGCTCTGAAAAGACTTGCCTACTATTGGGCCATTTTTTTTGGATGCTGGCCCAGCTCTGAGTAAGGGTGACCTCTGGTGGACACAACTCATTTTTTTCTCTTGTAATGCACTATTGTGGTTTTGTTGTTTGTGTGTGTGTGTGTGTGTGAATTTTAATTGTGGTAAAATATTACATGACATAAAATTTACCATCTTAACTGTTTTTAAGAGTACAGTTCAGTAATGTTAAGTACATTCACGTTGCTGAGCAACCAATCTGCAGAACCCTTTTCATCATATTAAACTGAAACTCTATTGATTAAACACAAACCCCCTTAGTCCCCACTTCAGCCACTGGAAATTGCCATTCTACGTTCTGTCTCTATGAATTTGACTACTCAAGGTACGTCATCTAAGTGGAATCCTACAACATTTGTCTTTTTTGTGATCGGACAATTTCACTTAGCATAATATTTCCAACATTCATCTATGTTATGTCATGTCAGAATTTGTTTTCTTTTAAAGGCTAAATAATATTCAATTTTATGTATATACCACATTTTCTTTATCCATTCATCTGTCAGTTGACACTTGGGTTGCTTCCACCTCTTGGAATATTGTGAATAAAGCTTCTGTGAATGTGGAATAGATATGTCTTTGAGACTCTGCTTTAAATTCCTTTGTGTATGTAACTAGAAGTGGAATTCCTAGATCATGTGGTTCTTCTAATTTTAATATTTTTAGGAATGGCCATATTGTTTTCCATAATGGCCACACCATTTTACATTCTCGTTAACAATGCACAAAGGTTCCAATATCTCCACCTCTTCATCAACACCTGCTATTTTTGCTAGTAACCACCTTAATAAGTTGTTTTGTTGTTGTTCAGTTGATAAGTCATGTCTGACACTTTGTGACCCCATGGACTACAGCATGCCAGGCTCCTCTGTCCTCCATTATCTGCAGGAGTTTGCTCAAATTCATGCTCACTGAATGAGTGATGCTATCTAACCATCCATCCTCTGCCACCCCCTTCTCCTTTTGCCTTCAATCTTTCCCAGCATCAGGATCTTTTCCAGTGAATCATCTCTTCACATTAGGTGGCCAAATATTGGAACTTTGGTTTCAGCATCAGTCCTTGGAATGAATATTCAGGGCTGATTTCCTTTAGGACTGACTGGTTTGATCTCCTTGCAGTCCAAGGGACTCTCACGATTCTTCTCCAGCATAATTCAAAAGCATCAAATCCTCAGTGCTCATCCTTCTTTATGGTCCAACTCTCTTTATATCTCCTCCACTGCTGGAGGTGCATAAACATATTGTCTGTCTCTGTTTTTCTCTTGAATATCATGCTGTCTCTTCAAGTTCAAGAAGTTTAAAATCAGGCCACACTACTAACTCTTCTTTCTCTTTCAGTGGTACTGTTAGTGGGAGCACACTGTGGTCAGAACATAGCTGGGTCTGTTTAGCTTGCTATAGAAAGGAGAAAACATTCTAGGAAAAACCTCAGAAGCATTTCAGTGAGAGAAGTTGGGAGGGGCTTCTTATTGGATTTGAACTTATTCTGGATGATTTTGAGGAGGATTTAGGGAAGTAGAGGACTGTTATTAAAGTGAGATAAGTCAGATGAAGACAAATACTGTGTGATATCACTCATAGGTGGAATCTAAAGAAGCTGAATGCATAGAAATGGAGACTAGAATCATGGTTACCAGGGGTTTGGGGATGGGGGAACTGGGGAGATGTTTAAGAGTACATGCTTGCAACTAGAAGATGAGCACATTCTGGAGATCTGATCCACAGCATAGTGATAATAGTAGACACTACTGTACTAACAAGTTTAAAGTTACTTAGAAACTAGATCTTAATTGTCTCAGCACAAGAAAGAAATGATAATTATAGAATGTGATGGATGTGTTAGCTTAATGCCCTCAGTTCAGTTCAGTCGCTCAGTCCTGTCCAACTCTTTGCGACTCCATGATTTGCAGCATGCCAGGCAATGGCACCTCACTCCAGTACTCTTGCCTGGAAAATCTCAGGAGGGAGGAGCCTGGGGGGCTGCCATCTATGGGGTCGCACAGAGTCGGACACGACTGAAGCAACTTAGCAGCAGCAGCAGCAGGCCTCCCTGTTCATCACCAACTCCCGGAGTTCACTCAGACTCACGTCCATTGAGTCGGTGATGCCATCCAGCCATCTCATCCTCGGTCGTCCCTTTCTCCTCCTTCCCCTAATCCCTTCCAGCATCAGAGTCTTTTCCAATGAGTCAATTCTTCGCATGAGGTGGCCAAAGTACTGGAGCTTCAGCTTTAGCATCAGTCCTTCCAAAGAATACCCAAGACTGATCTCCTTTAGGATGGGTTGATTGGATCTCCTTGCAGTCCAAGGGTCTCTCAAGAGTCTTCTCCAACACCACAGTTCAAAAGCATCAATTCTTCGGCACTCAGCTTTCTTCACAGTCCAACTCTCACATCCATACATGACCACAGGAAAAACCATAGCCTTGACTAGACGGACCTTTGTTGGCAAAGTAATGTCTCTGCTTTTGAATATGCTATCTAGATTGGTCATAACTTTCCTTCCAAGGAGTAAGCGTCTTTTAATTTCATGGCTGCAATCACCATCTGCAGTGATTTTGGAGCCCCCCAAAATGAAGTCTGACACTGTTTCCACTGTTTCCCCATCTATTTGCCATGAAGTGATGGGACCATTTGCCATGATCTTCGTTTTCTGAATGTTGAGCTTTAAGCCACCTTTTTCACTCTCTTCTTTCACTTTCATCAAGAGGCTTTTTCGTTCCTCTTCACTTTCTGCCATGAGGGTGGTGTCATCTGCATATCTGAGGTTACTGATACTTCTCCTGGCAATCTTGATTCCAGCTTGTGCTTCTTCTAGCCCAGCATTTCTCATGATGTACTCTGCATATAAGTTAAATAAGCATGGTGACAATATACAGCCTTGATGTACTCCTTTCCCTATTTGGAACCAGTCTGTTGTTCCATGTCCAGTTCTAACTGTTGCTTCCTGACCTGCAACAGTTTCTCATACAGGTTTCTCAAGAGGCCAGTCAGGTGGTCTGGTATTCCCATCTCTTTCAGAATTTTCCACAGTTTATTGTGATTCACACAGTCAAAGGCTTTGGCATAGTCCATAAAAGCAGAAATAGACTTTTTTTTCTGGAATTCTCTTGCTTTTTCAATGATCCAGCAGATGTTGGCAATTTGATTTCTGGTTCCTCTGCCTTTTCTAAAATCAGCTTGAATAACTGGAAGTTCGTGGTTCACGTATTGCTGAAGCCTGGCTTGGAGAATGTTGAGCATTACTTTAATAGTGTGTGAGATGAGTGCAGTTGTGCAGTAGTTTGGGCATTCTTTGGCATTGCCTTTCTTTGGGATTGGAATGAAAATTGACCTTTTCCAGTCCTGTGGCTATGGCTGAGTTTTCCAAATTTGCTGTCATATTGAGTGCAGCACTTTCACAGCATCATCTTTCAGGATTTGAAAGGGCTTAATGCCCTAAGGGAGAAGGCAATGGCACCTCACTCCAGTACTCTTGCCTGGAAAATCCCATGGATGGAGGAGCCTGGTATGCTGCAGTCCATGGGGTCGCTGAGTCGGACATGACTGAGCAACTTCACTTTCCATTTTCAGTTTCATGCATTGGAGAAGGAAACAGCAACCCACTCCCGTGTTCTTGCCTGGAGAATCCCGGGACAGGGGAGCCTGGTGGGCTGCCGTCGATGGGGTCGCACAGAGTTGGACACGACTGAAGTGACTTAGTAGCAGCAGCAGCATTGCCCTAGCAGTACTGATATTGCAGTATATAAATATACCAATTAACTCACTGTATACTTTAACATTCAACCATCTCAATTTTTTTTTTTAAGAACCAGAAATACTTAGTGACTGGGATTCTTAAATTTTATCTAAAATATAGGGGGAATTAAGCTATTCTGGAGTTATCATTGATGAAGAATCAACTTGGAGAAAGGTTATTTTAGTCAGATAAGGGGAAACATACCCATTTTGTTGCCAGAGAATGACCTGGGTCTTGCTCTGAACATGCTGATGGAATGACCTGAGAGTTTTCTGTTTTCTGCTCTGAATGTTGCTGTCTGTTTTTAATTTTCTCCATATCCATTTATTTCCCTTTCTTCCCTTCCCCTTGTCCACCTCTGAACGTATTCCCAGGTATCTAGACAGTTGGAGTAGCCATCTCATTTCCCCCCTGACTCTGTCACTCTGCCCATCCCACTCTGTCCTTTACCACACTGCTGAATCAGTGAACCCTACTGTGGCCTTGTTAGTATGCTTTTCAAATATTTCAATAGGTTTCCTTGTTTATGAAAAAAAAGTCCACAGTCTTTATTGAAAGATGTTCACATTCTTATCCCAGTCTACCATCTCAAGCCACTTTCCCAGGCTGCTTTATTTTTATGTGTGTGTGCGTGTGTGCTAAGTCACTTCAGTCATGTCCAACTCTGTGCCACCCTCTGACTCTAGCCCGCCAGGCTCCTCTGTCCATGGGATTCTCCAGGCAAGAATGCTGGAGTGGGGTGCCATTCCCTCCTCCAGGGCAGCTTCCAACCCAGGCGAGGGGTGGAACTTGCACCTCCTGCATCTCCGGCACTGCAGGCAGATGCTTTACTCACTGAGCCGCCTGGAAGGCCAGCTTTCTCTGTGTTAGTCTCTAATGTGAATGCATTATTTGCGTTCTATTCTTGATACGAGATGTTTGATATGCTCTTAAAAATGTTCATCCTTAGCCATAGAAGAGGTTTACTCGATGTGACCTTGAAGTAGGGGTGTGGCTAACAGTTTCAATTTCTTAAAGGATTACGATGCAGGTTGTTCATATGCCACTTCTTGTGGAACTCTTTTGTGGCTTTGATCCTGCTCTTCTCTCTCTGTCTGCAACACCCTCCAATTACCTGAGCTGACCACTCTTTAAAATCTAGTTGACAAATCTATCCCTAACTGCCTAGAGTCACGTTAAGGGTAAATTATTACAGCATTCATTGTGTGTATCATATCATTGCTTTGCTGTTTTACCCATTAGAGACTCTAAGAACCCTGAAAGCGAGGACTTGGGTTAGGCTTTTCCCTATCTCCTATTAGTAAATAGTAGCTATTCAGTGAATATTTAATCCATGAAGAACAATGTGATCCAGTGATAGTGAATCTAATTAAAAAATTATTTTAAATCAGTGCACTAGACTTTCAGTTCAGTTCAGTCACTCAGTCGTGTCTGACTCTTTGCAACTCCATGAATTGCAGCACGCCAGGCCTCCCTGTCCATCGTTAAGTAGAATTATGTTGATAAATACAAATTAAAAAATAAGCAATATTGAAATTTCTTTTACTTGTTTTGGAGTATATATATATATTAAGAGAGAAAGAGTGAGGGAAAGAGAATTTTCCTTTATTTAATCTATATTTAACCTATGTGCATTTTTATTATAAGTATTAACAATTTTAAGAAATCAGAACTTCATTTTATTGGTTGAAAGACTGTTCAATTGAAAGTTTGGTTAGAAAAAGTATATACAACATTTACAAACTCTATAGACAGTTTCTCCAAGAAATCTTATCACGTTTTGAGACTTCAACCTAATTGATTTGAAAAAATAAATGGCATTTTATAAATTATTTTTATTACACTCCTTACTGCTTTCAATTAATCTTAGCAGCTTGAGTATGTAAACATGGGTTTCTTTTCCTCTTGAATGGGCATAGGACTCTAAACACTGCTGCTTAGAGGCAATTCTCTTTTCTTTAAATACCATGTAAATACCACCTCTGCTATCCTGCTACTGAACAGAGTAAAGTGTAAAATGTAATCACCCACAAGCCTCATTTCTTACTCCCATGCCTTTAGTCTATAAAAAATTACTTTACCTTGCTAACAATGTGCCACAGTGGGTGCACTTTTATTAGCATCCTTTGTTCTGAAGAAAATGCATAAAACTCGCATTGTGGTCATGAGTGTGGTTGCTGCTGAAGAACCTAAGCCACCCTATTTTGTTAAAAAAGACTCCATTTTAGAGTTCTGAGGAAAGAGTCTTTGGAAATCCCCTGACCTCACCCCACCACCTGCGAGCTAATCAGATCCCAGATTAGGATCTCCTGACTCTACCTACAGGATTTATGACCTGCCCAGGAAATTCAAATTAAGCAATTAAGCCCGGGAAATGGGAACCAATCAGAACCCAACACCTAACCCTTCCACAGAAGGTAACATTTTTCCCGCGAGAATACCCTATATAAGCAATGAAACCCAGAGTTCGAGGCTCCTCTCCTTAGCCGCTGCGTTGGTGACGACGGTGGGAGCCCCAGCTCGAGCTTGGTAATAAAAACTCTCTTGCTTTTGTGTCGGATATCGGCTCCCTGGTGGTCACTGGGAGATTTCGTGACTTGGGCATAACACTGCAAATCGCCTCTGGGTCTACGGATCTCAGGAAGGATTGGGGTGGAACTGGGTCTTCCTGATGGTATGAGAGGCAGTTCAGCTGAGGGCACTGGGGTTCTGATTGCTTTCTGGGAAAGTGGAGACTTTATGTTCGTGATCGTCTCCATGTACCTCTTTTGTACTCTTCGTTTTAATGTACAAGGGGCTGAACAGGTATGACGTCATCAATGTACTATTACCTGACTTGCATGTGTAGACTGGGTGCTTGAAGCCAGGGGCATGGAGGAAGCAGGATAAATGCTTTGTTGATAAATCAGGTCCGAATTCTATTAGGTGTTTTTGCTGGGTTGAAGAATAGGTCTCTCCACATGCTGTTTCCTGTCAGAGAGTAAAGAGGCTGCCTCTTATTTGCTGCCTTGAGATGCTGAAGAGACAGTCAATCTCCAGGATAACTGGCTGAGATGGAGAACACACACTGCTCTCTTCATCATAGTGCTTGCAGAAGCCCAGGGCATCAGTTATTGCTTCCAAGACCTCCTTCTCTCTCTTTATTGATTATCTATTAGATGTAAAATGAAAAAATGGAAGAATAAACACCTGGGTATAAAGAAATATTTGTTCCATGATCAAATAGTTTGTGCAATATTGAATCACTGACCTTTTGACCACCAGATTAAACAGCTTGTAGTACAAGCAACTAGACAGACCTTTTCACGTTGAAGGTGAATTTGTGACAAATACGGAAAAAATAACATATCAGCAAAGCACGAAGGGCATTCCTAGTGCCCTTAACAGGGATGAAGGTCTGAGAAAAGTCTAACGAAAATGTTCAGTGTTGTTAAGGGGCTCATAGGTGTCTAGTCTTGTGGTTCTCCATCTTGCTTGTACATTAAAATTACATTAGGCATTTTTAATTTTAATTTATTGAAATATAATAAATACATGGTTTTAGAAATAGAATGTACAAATCATTAATGTGTAGCTCGATTAATTTTTTCAAGGTATATATACCCATGTAACCACTACTAGGGTGAGAAATAGAACATTCCTAACTCTCAGAAGCCCCCATTTTCTTCTCTTAATCATTGCCTCCCTATGGAAGGAAATCCTGTCCTGACTTTGAATACTCTATATTTTTTATAATTATTTTTGAAGTTTCCATCCATGGAATAATAGTGCATTATGTTTTTTTATATCTGTCTGGTTTTCCTTTTTCCTGCTCAATCGTGTTTGCAAGAGGCATAAGTATGCCTCGTTCTTATTGTTACCTACTGCTCCATTTTTGTATATGCAGCCATTTATTTACTTTTTTCTACTTTCATGGACCTTTGAGTTGGCCTCAGTTTTTGGCTATTGCAAACAGTGCAGTCATAAATATAACTTTTTGAAGTTTTGGTGGAACACGTGTAAGCCTTTTGTTGGCCATGTATCCAGGAATGGAGTTGCTGGACCATGGGATATATGTATATTCAATTTAGCATATGTACCATTCATTTTCCAAAGTAATTTTTTTTTTTACTAATCTACACTCATTGTCTAGTTGCTCCACATTCTTACCCATCTAGATACTTTAAAAATGTCAGTACCTTTGGGGATGGGGAGAGATGAAAAATATGTCAATATTTAAGGTCTACCTGGAATTCCACCCAGAGCAGTTTAATCAGAGTTCCTGGGGGTCAGACCCAAGAACTTGTATTTTAAAAAATCTCCCCAGATGGCACTAATGTGTACCAGGGAAGAGAACTGAAAATCATCAGTATTCAGATGAGGTGACTGGGATATGAGGGGATGAAATGCTTTACCCAAATCACCCGCAGCTTAGAGGGAAGCCAGGCTAAAGACGCCAAGTCTGCTGATTCCTGCTCTGGACTTTGTCTTCTCAACCAATCTCACTTGAAGGTACTTCCTCACTACTCCAACCTCATATTGTGAAAATGAACTTTGATTTAACCTGCATATTTGGAACACTTTTTTGTTTTCAAAGCAGTTTTTCAGGTTTTGTAAGATAGGTAGAGCAGGTATGTAGGGCCAGCTACAAAATCTGTGGAAACC
>SJXQ01003677.1:0-65382 GCA_006408695.1 Aepyceros melampus | reverse complement strand
GTGTATAAGAGACAGCATGATAACAGAGCATTAAACCAAGCATGGGGTGTCTCTAAAAGTGGAGCCCTGTGTGATTTTATCCCCATGAGGCTGGCCTGCCTCTGCTGGTGTTATTGTTATTTGCAAGTTAGAGGTGAATAAGTAAGTCTCATCAACTTGGTAGGGGTCAGCTTAAAAGTAGAGACTGGTCTGATAATGCCTGGTTTGCCTTTCTGGCCTAGAGGGTAGGCATGTCTTTTTTCCTCCCCAGATTTTCTAAGATAAAATGAATAAAAATGATATATAGTGAAAGTGAAGTCACTCAGTCATGTCTGACTCTTTGTGACCCCTTGGACTGTAGCCCACCAGGCTCCTCCGTCCATGGGAATTTCCAGGCAAGAATACTGAGGTGGGTTGCCATTTCCTTCTCCAGGAGATCTTCCCAACCCAGGGATTGAACCCGGGTCTCCTGCATTGTAGGCAGACGCTTTATCATCTGAGCCATGAGGGAAGTTTAGACTACCCACAAAAAGCTTACTGAGAGAGCACATTTGAAAAAAAAATAATAATGAGGGCTCATCTTTCAAAATAAGTAAAGTGAAAGTCACTCAGTTAGTTGTGTCTGAGTCTTTGATACCCCATGGGCCATAGAGACCATGGAACTTTCCAGGTCAGAATAGTGAAGCGGGTAGCTGTGTTTCCCAACCCAGGGATCGAACCCAGGTCTCCGACATTGCAGATGGAATCTTTACCAGCTGAGCTACCAGGGAGGCCTTTTATCAAAATGAGTTCAGTTCAGTCGCACAGTCGTGTCCGACTCTTTGCGACCCAATGAATCGCAGCACGCCAGGCCTCCCTGTCCGTCACCAACTCCCGGAGTTCACCCAGACCCATGCCCATGGAGTCAGTGACGCCATCCAGCCATCGCATCCTCGGTCGTCCCCTACTCCTCCTGCTCCCAATCCCTCCCAGCATTAGAGTCTTTTCCAATGAGTCAACTCTTCTCATGAGGTGGCCAAAGTACTGGAGCTTCAGCTTCAGCACATTCCTTCCAAAGAAATCCCAGGGTTGATCTCCTTCAGAATGGACTGGTTGGATCTTCTTGCAGTCCAAGGGACTCTCAAGAGTCTTCTCCAACACCACACTTCAAAAGCATCAATTCTTTGGCGCTCAGCCTTCTTCACAGTCCAACTCTCACATCCATACATGACTACTGGAAAAACCATAGCCTTGACTAGATAGACCTTTGTTGGCAAAGTATTATCTTTGCTTTTGAATATGCTATGTAGGTTGGTCATAACTTTTCTTCCAAGGAGTAAGCGTCTTTTAATTTCATGGCTGCAGTCACCATCTGCAGTGATTTTGGAGCCCAGAAAAATCAAGTCTGACACTGTTTCCACTGTTTGCCTATTTCCCATGAAGTGATGGGACTGGATGCAATGATCTTTGTTTTCTGAATGTTGAGCTTTAAGCCAACTTTTTCACTCTCCTCTTTCAATTTCATCAAGAGGCTTTTTAGTTCCTCTTCACTTTCTGCCATAAGGGTGGTGTCATCTGCATATCTGAAGTTATTGATATTTCTCCTGGCAATCTTGATTCCAGCTTGTGTTTCTTCTCATCCAGCGTTTCTCATGATGTATTCTGCATATCAGTTAAATAAGCAGGGTGACAATATACAGCCTTGACATACTCCTTTCCCTATTTGGAACCGGTCTGTTGTTCCATGTCCAGTTCTAACTGTTGCTTCCTGACCTGCATACAGATTACTCAAGAGGCAGGTCAGGTGGTCTGGTATTCCCATCCCTTTCAGAATTTTCCACAGTTTACTGTGATCCACACAGTCAAAGGCTTTGGCATAGTCAATAAAGCAGAAATAGATGTTTTTCTGGAATTCTCTTGCTTTTTCCATGATCCAGCAGATGTTGGCAATTTGATCTCTGGTTCCTCTGCCTTTTCTAAAACCAGCTTGAACATCAGGGAGTTCACAGTTCACGTATTGCTGAAGTCTGGCTTGGAGAATTTTGNTGTGATCCACACAGTCAAAGGCTTTGGCATAGTCAATAAAGCAGAAATAGATGTTTTTCTGGAATTCTCTTGCTTTTTCCATGATCCAGCAGATGTTGGCAATTTGATCTCTGGTTCCTCTGCCTTTTCTAAAACCAGCTTGAACATCAGGGAGTTCACAGTTCACGTATTGCTGAAGTCTGGCTTGGAGAATTTTGAACATTACTTTACTAGTATGTGAGATGAGTGCAAATGTGTGGTAGTTTGAGCATTCCTTGTCCTTGCCTTTCATTGGGATTGGAATAAAAACTGACCTTTTCCAGTCCTGTAGCCACTGCTGAGTTTTCCAAATTTGCTGTCATATTGAGTGCAGCACTTTTATAGCATCATCTTTCAGGATTTGGAATAGCTCCACTGGAATTCCATCACCTCCACTAGCTTTGTTCATAGTGATGCTTTCTAAGGCCCACTTGTCTTCACATTCCAGGATGTCTGGCTCTAGGTGAGTGATCACACCATCATGATTAGCCAGGTCATGAAGATCTTTTTTGTACAGTTCTTCTGTGTATTCTTGCCACCTCTTCTTAATATCTTCTGCTTCTGTTAGGTCCATACCATTTCTGTCCTTTATCGAGCCCATCTTTGCATGAAATGTTCCCTTGGTATCTCTAATTTTCTTGAAGAGATCTCTAGTCTTTCCCATTCTGTTCTTTTCCTCTATTTCTTTTCATTGATCGCTGAAGAAGGCTTTCTTATCAAAATGAGTAAAGAATGTTTATTTTGAGAGAATGAAATGAAGTCCAATTAAGTGCAATTAACACTGCTATCTGGTCTCCTTGCTTTCACTCTTTTTGGACATCTCTGCTCTTTTTTCTGAGACATGTGGCTCATAAACTCTGTCTAGATCTGTGGATCCCTCCAATAGATACCTTCATAAGTCTTGTGTCAGGAGTGGTGGAAGAAAGAGATGGAAATGTCAACACTTTTTATTGGGGTAAAAGCTTATAACAACACATGTCAATATGATAGAACTATGAAGCGAGATGGAGTTGGAATACAAAAGAAGTAATCCTCAATTCTCTGTGTTGTAGAACAAAGCATGGATAATAAAAACTTATCACTACCATCTCCAGTTAATCTTTCCTCCCATCCCCCACTATTTCCCCTAATTATTCTTATAGACTATTCTACAGCTAACTTCAAAAACTTGAGATAAGTTGTAATCAGTAAGATATATTATCAAGTATCTAATAATGTGGGTATAATGTCTGTTCAATTCTGGTACTTATGAAGTTTCCTCTTTTGGTTATTTAGAGATATATGTGGAATGGAAAGGAATAATACATAACTTCTGTTTTTCTTAAAGTGGTTTCAGTTTAGTTGCTCAGTTGTGTCCAACTCTTTGCGACCCCATGAACTGCAGCATGCCAGGCCTCCCTGTCCATCACCAACTCCCGGAGTCCACCCAAACTCATGTCCATTGAGGTGATGATGCCATCCAACCATCTCATCCTCTGTCATCCCCTTCCCCTCCTGCTCTCAATCTTTCCCAGCATCAGGGTCTTTTCAAATGAGTCAGCTCTTTGCATTAGGTGGCCAAAGGATTGGAGTTTCAGCTTCAACATTAGTCTTTCCATTTAACACCCAGGACTGATCTCTTTTAGGATGGACTGGTTGGATCTCCCTGCAGTCCAAGGGACTCTCAAGAGTCTTCTCCAACACCGCAGTTCAAAAGCATCAATTTTTCTGCGCTCAGCCTTCTTCACTGTCCAACTCTCACATCCATACATGACTACTCGAAAAACCATAGCTTTGACTAGATGGACATTTGTTGGCAAAGTAATGTCTCTGCTTTTGAATATGCTGTCTAGGTTGGTCATAACTTTCCTTCCAAGGAGTAAGCGTCTTTTAATTTCATGGCTACAATCACCGTCTGCAGTGATTAGGTTTTTACAAATGACTTCAGCTGAGTTAGTCTGATTCCAGAAGACATGCAAGACCGTTGTTTCCTTGTGCTCCTCTCCCACACTTGGACTCTTGTACTCCTCCCATTCCATAAGAGTGAGATTCAGGAGTCAGAACTCAAAACTCAAACCCAAACCACCACGTAGTTGCGTTAAACAGTCTATGGCCTTTTAAAAATCACTTATCCTCCTTTACCTTCTTCATCATTAAAAGCAAATATTATAGTCTGAGTTGTGCCCACCTCTCTCCCAGGTTTCTGTGTTGACATCCTAGCCCCCTAGCAGCTCAGAATGTAACTAGAGTTATTTGCACTAGTTATTTGTACCTTCCCTTATTTGAACTTTTACTCCCTGAGGTTTCAGTTAGCCACATTGAACTGGGATCTGAAAATATTAAAAGGAAAATTCCAGAAATAAACAATTCATGAGTTTAAAATTGTGTGAAGTTTTGAGTAGCCTGATGAAACCTTGCTTAGTCTCATTCTGTTCCCCTGAGACATCAATCATCTCTTTGTCCAGCATATCCTGCCTGTTAGACACTTAGCTGTTATCTTAGCTATCAGATGAGCATTGTGGTATCACAGTGCTTGTGTTCAAAAAATCCTTCTTTTGCTTAATGATGGCCCCAATGCACAAGATTAGTAGATGCTGGCAATTTGGATATGCCAAAGAGAAACCACAAAGTGCTTCCTTAAGGGAAAAGGTGAAAGTATTCAACTTAAGGGAATTTTTTTTTTTTTTTTTTTTTTGCTGTGGTTGCTAAGATATATGGTAAGAATGATTCTTCTGTGAAATTGTGAAGAAGGAAGAAGAAATTCATGCTAGTTTTGCTGTCACACCTTAAGATGTAAGAGTTATGGACACTAAAAAGTTTTTAGTTAAGATAGAACATGTATTAAATTTTAAATTTGTGCAATAAGGTATTTTGAGAGAGAAAAAGACCACATTTGCGTAGCTTTAATTACAGTATGCTGTTATGATCTATTTTATTAGTTGTTAATCTCTTACTGTGCCTAATTTGTAAATTAAAATTCACCATAGCTATGTATGTATAGGAAAACATGCAACATAGCATGCTATACCATTTGGTACTATCTGTGGTTTCAGACATCATCTGGGAGTCTAGAATGTTTCACCTGCAGGTAAGGGAGGACTGTTGTATATTTGGAGATAAGGCCTTTAACGCGACAATTCAGATTCAGTGAAGGCTTTAGCATGGGTTCTAAGGAGGAGATTAGGAAATAGGGACCCAGCAGACCATGTGGAGACTGAAAGAGAAGACAGCCATCTACTAACCAGGGAAAATGGACTCAGATGAAATAACTCTACTGACACCTTGATATTTGACTTCTAGTCTCCAGCATTGTGAGGATATAATTTATGTTGCTTTAGCCACGTGGTCTATGGTACTTTGTTATGGCAGCCCTAGCAAAGTAATGCAAGGATAATTAGTGCTGACTTCAAAGATTGTTTGGAATAAATGATATTGGGCCACTGATTAACTGTGGGGTGTAACGTGTGTGTTAATTTCTGTGTACATGCATACTAAGTTGCTTCAGTTATGTCAGACTCTTTAGGGGCCTATGGACTGTAGCCTCTAGGCTCCTCTGCCCATGGGATTTTCTAGGCAGGAATACTGGAGTGGGCTGACATGCCCTTCTCCAGAGGATCTTCCCAACCCAAGGACTGAACCCTTGGGTCTTGTGTCTTTTGCACTGGCAAGAGGGCTATTTACCACTGGCAGCACCTGGGAAGCCCCGTGAGTTACCGCTGTGGCCACTAAAACTTGCTTTTCCATCTGTAGCACACGGTCTGTCTCCCTGTTTCATCTCACTCTTCAACTTTGCCCTTAACAAACAGCATGAATCCCAAAGAAACATAATGAACTCCAAAGACAGGTGATTTAGATCAAAATAATTTAGCTATTTTTCCCATTGTATTTTTGTGTTCATTTATTGATTTACTAACTTATACTTTAAATAAGAAGCCTGAAATGTCCCTTCCCTTGTTGAGAAGTCAAATCCAATGTATTAATAAATTCCTAGATGTAACTGTATTCCTAGGTCTGCTGAGCTGTCTCTGAGCTGCATCTGTTCTTACCTACTGCCCACTTGTCATCCACACTAAGACAGAAATATGAAAAAGGGACAGATTGATGTTTTCAGGGGTAATCCTCTGATAGCCTCTTTCTCTCTTGCAGAAGGACCATTTTTCTTGCTAGCTATCTTTAATAAAAGCCCTCATTTTATTCAATAGACTGTGTTAATATTACCCTGAGAATAGTTAGTATTTATATAGCAGTTTCCCTAGAAGCTCAAAGCACTATATAAATACTGTTTCATTAAAAACTCATCTATCCCCATAAATTAAGTTAGTAGCTGCTGCTATTTCCCTGATGTGCAGTTGGAGAAACAGAGGGTGACTAACTTTTACAAATTCAGAAAAACTGGGAAGGAAATGCAGAAAAGCAGCACCTTCTCAGATTTGGTGATAACACCTCCTCCAGACAGCTCCTCAGATTTTTACAAACTGAGAGGCATTCAGCACAAGGCCACAGTCTATCTATGCTTTGATGAGTAATTATAACATTGTAAACGTCAGGATCCTTGCTTTTCTTTGGGGACTGAGGCCGGTGTCTTAGCTGGTGAGGGCTAAACAGCACTTTAACTAGTAGGACTTGACTGTTCTGGCTGTTTTTTCCTTTTTCCTTTTTTTGGTTGGTGGGCTTGCCATGGGTCACTGCTGGTTTATTCAGATCACTTTGGATATTCTCTCTGATTTTTTTTCTGTAGTCTTTTCATAGCAGTAACTACAACAAGGTCCTACCACATCCTTTCATTTTACCAAAGGTTTTGTTCTGGTCTAGTCAGCAAATCTGGAGAAGGCAATGGCACCCCACTCCAGTACTCTTGCCTGGAAAATCCCATGGGCGGAGGAGCCTGGTAGGCTGCAATCCATGGGGTCGCTAAGAGTCAGACATGACTGAGCAACTTCACTTTCACTTTTCACTTTCATGCATTGGAGAAGGAAATGGCAACCCACTCCAGTGTTCTTGCCTGGAGAATCCCAGGGACAGAGGAGCCTGGTAGGAGGCCGGCTATGGGGTCACACAGAGTCAGACATGACTGAAGCGACTTAACAGCAGCAGCAGCAGTCAGCAAATCTCCAATTCAAGGGTATAATTCTATATCTATTTTTCATTCTTTTAATGTGTTCATCTTCCTTTGTCTTTATTTCCCCCTCTGCAAATCGAAAGGCATGTGTTAGTTCAGTTCAGTTCAGTCGCTCAATCGTGTCTGACTCTTTGTGACCCCATGAATCGCAGCATGCCAGGCCTCCCTGTCCATCACCAACTCCCAGAGTTCACTCAGACTCACATCCATCGAGTTGGTGATGCCATCCAGCCATCTCATCCTGTCATCCCCTTCTCCTCCTGCCCCCAATCCCTCCCAGCATCAGGGTCTTTCCCAGTGAGTCAGCTCTTCGCATGAGGTGGCCAAAATATTGTAGTTTCATCTTCACCACCAGTCCTTCCAAAGAACACCCAGGACTGATCTCCTTTAGGATGGACTGGTTGGATCTCCTTGCAGTCCAAGGGACTGTCAAGAGTCTTCTCAGTTACATGGCTGCAAAAACTAGTAATAAGCTTATCAAGTTCATTGCTAATACATATTTCTTAATAAAATCTACACAATTAACAACACAAATATTAGTATGGCTATACAATCAAGCAATTGAAGACAGAGACCAAACATGAAGGGACTGCTAGCATTATGGATGCTTCTTCCCCAGAAATGAACTGGTTAAAGGAAACTGTAGCAGAAATGGTATGCAAAAATAGTCCAAGTCTGAGAAGGAAGCCAGAGGGGAACCAAGGCACTGCAGGTGGATTTCCTGCTTCTGGGTCAGGGCTGAATTGAAATTGTGACTGTAGGACTGACAGGTCTTTATTATAATATTCATTTCTCTCTAAAATCTAGTGAACAGCTTCCCTACTGACTCAGATAATGCCTATTGCTGAACATCTGCAGTTAGAGAAAGGACTATTACTTTTGGCTGAAAGCTTTCTGATAGAGGATACTTTATTAGCAGTGAAGCAGCAGCCTTCACCGGCAGTGAAATGGGGATATGTCATGGATTTTTAATTCAGCATTTTCATGGCACAGCGTATTCAAGCATACCTTGCTTATTGCTTCTTGAAAGGTTTTGAGATTTGTCCCATGAAAGACAGTATGTCTGTGGTTTTGTTCTTACAATGTAAAAATACTCCTCCTTTTGTCTTTCCTTACAAGTTAATAAAGGCTAATTTTTATGCTATTAGATTCAAGATTATAAAAAGCATCATTTTCTTTCAGAAAAAAAATTTAAACACGATTACTAATTCCCTATATTGATGACTGAGAAAACAAAGAACAGAACAAGAGAGTTTTATCTTCTAGCAAGTATTACTAGCACTTTCTTAAGAGACATGTGCTATAAAAGAATTTGTTAAGGAGAATTTGCAAGGGATATATACATTTAAATTAAGCAAATGCTAGGTTTTCACATGAGAGTGAAATTACATCTGCAACTAGCTTAAAAAACACGAGTCAGAAACGGTATATTACAATTCTAAGAAAATTTTCACAGGAAAAAATAAATACTATTCACAAATTTCAAAATTCATTAAACGGTAAAGCAGGTGAAGCACTTTAATTGGGCTAGCCATATCGTATGCTCACTCGTGTTCACCCTTATCCAGGGAGGGTCTACTAGGCAAATGTGCAAGAGAGTCAGGGCTCTGGAGTCTTAGGAAGCTGAATAATCACCTCTTACTCTCGCAGCCAAACTGGCCTTTCTCAGCATTAGAATGTTCCTATAACCTGGTAGTTCACCTGTTATTGCCCTTTACGTATGCTAGGTGTGTTCTAAGCACTTTATAGCTTTTTAAATCTAATGATGAGAATGGGTCCTCATTTCTTTTCATTCACCCTACATATATACACCTATAAACACATATTTACATAAGTATTCTATATATAATATGTATATATATATTAGCTTTTGATTTTTAATTAAAATAATATATGTATGTATATATGTATTTATTACTGTCTGGGTATATATTCTCTTCTGATTTTTTTTTTTTAAATCAAGTACATTTATATCCCATCTTCTTTGACAGCCCTTTGTGAAACCCCACAGTGGTGGCTCCTTCAAGGCCACTGATGGGGGACTCCCCAGACCATGTCCATTTATAGTTATGTTAGAATTTTGTACTTGTCACCTGGCTGTATTCTAAACTATTTGAAGCCAGGGATAATTTTTGACACATTTTGGTGTGCCAGGTCGCTCACACAGACCTGGCCCAGAATATATGCCCATCTGTTTGCTAAGGAGTTAGAATCTAACTAGAGCTTTGAAGAACGAGTGGAATTGTTGTTGGCAGAGTTCAAGGGAATTATTTATTTCCTAGATTATAATTTATATGTTGCTCTGTCAAAGCAAAATCTCTTCTTAAGACCAAAAATATAATCACAGCTGAGAATATAAATATGGCTAGAAACTGGAAAATGAGATTATATAGATAGACATTCATTCAGAGAGTAAGCAGCTGTACTGGCTTGCGCCCATGAAATTGGCTTTATTCATCTTTCTGTATAATTTAAACTAACTTATATGCTTTTATAAAAATGTTATTTACTTCCTTTACTTGTAACTATAAAAAGTCTATCCCACTAATTCATGTAATCATAAGTGACTCATAGATCAATTGAACAGAAGGAGCTTTGAATATCCTCCATTTTGCAAATGAGGAAACTGAAAGCCAGCTACTTTAAATGGTTGGGCCAAAGTCACACATTAGATTGCTAGAAGACTCAGGACTCTGACTTAGAATATATATTTTATTTGATAAAGAATCAGGCCTAGCAAAGGGCTTCCCTGGTGGCTCAGCTGGTAAAGAATCTGCCAGCAATGAGGGAGACCTGGGTTTGATCCCTGGGCTGGGAAGATCCCCTGGAGAAGGGAAAGGCTACCCACTCCAGTATTCTGGCCTGGAGAATTCCATGGACTGTATAGTCCGTGGGGTCGCAAAGAGTCAGACATGACTGTGATTTTCACTTTCACTTTCAGGCCTAGCAGTTACCTTGCTCTGAATAACAATTCAAATATTTATTGGGTGAATAAATTATTTTTATTAGGCACTTCTTAATCAGAACAGAAAAGTGAAAGTGGAGTCGCTCAGTCGTGTCGACTCTTTGCGACCCCATGGACTGTAGCCTACCAGGCTCCGCCGTCCATGGGATTTTCCATGCAAGAGTACGGAGTGGGTTGAGTGGGTTGACATTTCCTTCTTCAGAGGATCTTCCCGACCCAGGGATCAAACCTGGGTCTCCCACACTGTAGGCAGATGCTTTACCATTTGAGCCACAGGGAAGTTCAAGAACAGAACAGAAGCTGGCCTAAATAACTGGCATGGCCACAGTGGGAACCTGTGGACTAGGTGTTGGTTCTGAAAGCCGTGACACTAACCACTGTGTGAATTAAGTGGGCACATGCTTAGGGCTTATGGTTCATTTCAGTCCCTTTTTCCAGATGTGTCCCATACCATGCATTCAAATCAAGAAGTGGAAATCAGGTTGTCAGTTCTTGGCAGCCAGTGCTTTCTGGTACATCATATCTAAGTGTGTGGAGAGAAATGAAGCGAGGTTATAGTAGAGTAATCTGGTTGATAATAACCAAATGGCTAAATAATGAGACAGAGCAAGTTTGTCCTACAGATACAGTAACCAAAAGGGTAACCTAAATGATGGGCAGGGAAAAGAGTGAAGATGAGACAAATAAGAAAGTAAGAAATCAAGAAGTTATAGAGATCATGAAAGTCTGTAACTAAAATGCATCACTTAAAATTATAGGTCATGCAATCCTTAAAACATTTCCAGAATGGGTTGCTTGGTGTTCAAACCAGGACAAACAGAAGGAAAGAGACTGTAATAGTCAGTATTGTGTTTTCAGCCCATGTCTTCAATCATTTTTTTTGGTTTCAACATCCAAATACCTCTGTAGAATCCCAAATCCTGATGTCTGGAGTAGCAGAGTCCTTAGCAGTGAAATAAAAGACATCCCGTGAAGAAAATTATGCTACTCTTTAAATCTTGTACATCTAAGCTTTTAAATGTTACCCCACAAAGAGAACTAGAATGAGGGTCAGACATATCTACCCAATTATGAAGCAGAGTGGTTTTGCTAGGGAGTCAGTTTTATTCTCATTTATATAGCACAAAGTCAATAAGTTATATGTGACAATTAATACACCTGGAAATAATGGTGTAGGATTTTCTTTGAATATTTGTAGATTTCTCAACATTACAACTGAAACAAACAATTATCAGAGTTAGAATTGTTTTTCTTTTGCCAGCAGAAATAGTGGATCGTAAAAGTATGACAGTTATTCATTGCCTTTCAAAGCAAGGCTTTCTCTTTTAGTTTTCATGTTTGTTTTGAACCTTGTGTACACATTACTTTGAAAAAATTTTAATATAAAGGAAAGTGTTATTTATTGTAAGGCTGTAGGGCTGTGGGGGGTGGTGCCCTGCATTTGAATGAAATAGTCTTCAAAGGACATGTCAATAGCCCCCAATCATTTGTTTTTTTAATGAATGAAGGTAAACCAATCAAATTAAGATATGTTTGGCTACTTTCCCAGTCCCTCCCCTTCTCTCTAGAGCTGCTCGGTCATGCACCCCTGCAGTAAGAATTTAGCTGAGTACATGTGATGAGTGAAAAATTTGGTAATGCACCCCAAAGCAAAATCCAAATGCCTTTTTAGTCACTATTTAAACTATGTTACTACTCCCTCAGTTTATATAAATAACGACTTAAGTTGCATTTTCAAACATTTTAGTATTATACTAAATAAACACAGTTATATAATATACATCTAAAAATCCTCTGACTCCCCGAAAAGGAAAAGCTGCTCCTGATACAGCTCTTACCCTTTTTAATCTTGCACATTATTAGGCATTCTGAGTGTATCTGCCAGTCCGTTTGTGTGAGTTGTAAATCATATGAATGCGTATACCCATTGACCACCCAGGACAAAATAATGTTATTGATCATCCACACTTTCACACCTAGACAATTATCCCTGAAATGATCAGACCTTCTGAAATCTGAGCCATATGCCACCAACTCATAAATCAAAGCTAGAGCTCAGTGAAAGCTTGAGTGGCTCTGTCTACTGAGACTGCCTGCGAGGTTTCTTTTGCCCCATTACTTCTTAGGAACCCTGGGGAGAATGCCTTTCCTGTGAATCCTCTCATTGGCTGTATCCCAAGCAGCCCAGCTATGATTTGACATTCATTCTCTCAGTGGAAGGCTGTGTGATTCAGACAAAGGGGAAGCTGACAGTCTCACTTTGGAGTGTGTATGAATATTTAAAACTTATGTTACCATTGCACATGACTGGTAAATAGTGGTTTGCCATGCCTAGACTGAATGGATTTTGCACTTACTTTGTCTTTATCGTTTGAATGTCTAAATAAAGAAAAAAAAAAGAGTCCTTTAACCTCATAAGCATGCCATTTTCACTCTACAACCATCTGTACCTTGCTTCATTCAGTCAACTGACAAAACTGTATACTTTATACTAAAAAAGGATTGCATGTGAATTCTTAATTTCTAATTTTATATTGTAGTTTCTAGGTGCATGAGTTGGAGTTATAATTACCAAATATTCTATTTCCTAATTGTAGGACCTTTTATCTAATTTACTCATACTGGATCTTTGTTTCCTCGGCTCTAAAATAAAGGCTTGGGTTAAAACAGAGGGCTTGTGTTATTTGACCAGTGCCTCTTTATCTAGGCAGGACTTAAAAACTTATAATAATTAATTTTTAAATGTTTAGAGAACATGTTTTTCCTAATAATAATTCATGTTCTCAGTGTCTTTTGGAAAAAAAAAAAAATTACGAGATCCAGGGACCAAGACCTGGGACCAACCAACATCTGCAGGCAAAAGCTGCTGAGTCCGTGAGGTGATGGTGTGGCTCTCCCGTGTGCCGCCGTTCCTGTGCTCCTTGTTACATTCCTCGAACACTGAGGCTTAGAGAAGGCGATGGTGCCCACTCCAGTACTCTTGCCTGGAAAATCCCACGGATGGAAGAGCCTGGTGGGCTGCAGTCCATGGGGTCGCTAAGAGTCGGGCACAACTGAGGGACTTCATTTTCACCTTTCACTTTCATGCATTGGAGAAAGAAATGGCAGCCCACTCCAGTGTTCTTGCCTGGAGAATCCCAGGGACGGGGGAGCCTGGTGGGTGCCATCTATGGGGTTGCACAGAGTTGGACACGACTGAAGCTACTCAGCAGCAGCAGCAGCAACACTGAGGCTTAACAACAGCTGCCATTTAGGCAGCCGTTGCAGTAGCATGTTTTCCTGCAGCTGCCCTGCTTTGCTCATTTATATTCCCTATCTTGTGAGCATGCGTTTGCAACCTCTGGAGCCTAAACTGTAAAAGTCCTGTGATTTATTTCTTGAGAAGGGTCAGGAATAATTTAGATTTACAGCAAGACATTTTGGGCAGGAGAAGGGAATGACCGAGGGTGAGATGGCTGGATGGCATCACTGACTCAATGGACGCGAGTCTGAGTGAACTCCGGGAGTTGGTGATGGACAGGGAGGCCTGGCGTGCTGCGATGCATGGGGTCGCAAAGAGTCAGACACGACTGAGCGACTGAACTGAACTGAAGCTGTTTTTTAAATTACTAAAAGGCATGTTATGTTTGGTGATTTTTGCAGTAAACTTATATGACGGAGGCTGATATTTTGCTGCATGGGTTTGAGTCTGCCCAGGTTCCAGAGGCTACCTGTAGTTTCTTGCTCCATGGATTTCAAAATAGCTGCTAAACACACCAAACCAGCAAGAATGCTCTCACTCTAGTTTGCTCAATGATGTCTTAGAGCATTTAACCTAATCATGGGAAAACATGTATAACCTTTGCATTATCTGTTGATTAGAAGCAGGTCTCAGGATCTACTTGCTCTCAAGGGGATGGTGCATTAGGAGGTGGGAATCACTGAAGTCACACTAGGATATTTCTGCCACATATGAGGAAATATTTTTTACTTCAGTAAACATTTATTCAGCATTTAGCACATATAGCCTTAATTTACTAAGTGCAAAAGAAAACTATAGTGATAAGTACTTTGAAAAATACAAAATTGAAAAAGACGAAGTACCTTCTTTCTAGAAAATTACATTTAATGTGAAAAGCAAGTCAATACATTTATAATTCTATTTAGGTCTTCTCTGGATGGCTCAATCTGTAAAGAATCCACCGTAATGGAGGAGACTGCCTGCAATGCAGGAGATCTGGATTCAGTCCCTGGGTCAGGAAGATCCCCTTGAGAAGGAAATAGCAACCCATTTTAATATTCTCACCTGGGAAATCCCATGGACAGAGGAACCTTGCAGGCTATAGTCCATGGAGGCGTAAGAGTCAGACATGCCTTAGTGACTAAACCACTACCATATAATTATACCCTAAAAAATACTTAAAATGTGTTCATAATGTGCCTCTGAGAATCTCTTGGATTAAAATATGTTCATTTTGACTGTATTTTTGTTGCTTTTGAACTGTGGTGTTGGAGAAGACTCTTGAGAGTCTCTTGAACTGCAAAAAGATACAGCCAGTCCATCCTAATGTATATTCAGGAGATCAGTCCTGAATATACATTGGAAGGACTGATGCTGAAGCTGAAACTCTAATACTTTGGCCATCTGACGTGAAGAACTGACTCATTTGAAAAGACTCCGATTCTGGGAAAGATTGAAGGCGGGAGAAGGGGATGACAGGAGATGATATGGTTGGATGTCATCGCTGACTCAATGGACATGAGTTTGAGTAAACTTCGGGAGTTGGTGATGGACAGGGAGGCCTGGTGTGATGCAGTCCTTGGGGTCGCAGAGAGTCGGACATGACTGAGCAACTGAACTGACTGAGACTGTATTTACTTCTGATAGTGGACTAAAAGTTTCAACAAAGTGTTCAAATATATTTGGTTCTTTTGCTTAGCTCTCAGTTTACTAGAGAAATGAATTTGATGATTGTTGTAGAACAAAGATAATGCCTTTCATTCTCTATTTCACTTAAGTATAAGCATGATATAAAATCAAAAAGAAAACAATCAATGCCAGGCACAGAATAGGTTATCAACATCCCATAGAGGAGCCTGATGGGCTATAGTCCATGAGGTTGCAAAGAGTCAGGCACTGCTGAGCAGCTAACACATCCATAGGTTATTAAAATCTTTGTTTATTTTCTCCTTCAGGAACAGGAAGACACTAATGGAGAAAGCATGTGAAGATTCTTCTTAGTTATCTGGAAATGCGTTAATATCACACTGAGTTTTTCAGGTGGGTTGTCTATAGCAAATGTATTATACCGTGTATCAAAAATAAGATGTCTTGCTTCCTTATTTTAGCACACCTCTGCCTAACATATCTTATCCTTGTTCTCACCCCTGACACCTTAAGGAAAAAAAGAAATCACGTTCCAAGTGCTAACACAAATTTCTGCAAATCAGACTGCAGACAAAGACTTTAATTGCAACAACTCTAAAAGACACAAACACACAAAGCACATGGGACTGTACACAGTCTCTACTTAAAGTGATTGATGGTAAAACCTCACGGGCACTAATGAGACCTGTGATCACTGCAGAGACAGCGTGTGCTGCCTAATTAGGAGGGAAAAGTGCTATTCACTGTTTCATTATGATATTTTTAGCAGGGAGAAAAATGGAACATTGTTCATATTACACTTAAAATTATCTACTAAAATGTGTCCTGTAGATTCCTCTCTCAGAGACAAGATTCTGTATTCTCCAGATTCCTGTCAATATATATGTATGTATGAACAGCAAATTAGGGAATGTCTTATCTATGGATGATCCACTGTTTCCTTATTTGCTAAAAATAAAGCCATATCATTTGCTCATTTTTTCCCTGTTTCTTGGAGAAGAAATTATGGCCTTGTCTTTTTTTATTCAGATTTTGTAGATTAGACATTCCAATTTAAATGATTTGCTTAAATCAACTTTCAAGCTAAATTCTTACCAGTCTGTTCTCTTTGGGTTTGAGGAGGCTGCTCATTTTTCTCTGACTCTTGAAGTAAAAAAGAAAAATACTCAATTTGGCATATTTTTCTCCTCATTCAGTGATGATCTGCAGAGTATTTAGACTTGGTGATGAAATGGATTTTATCCCTATTTTACAGAGAAAAGCAAAACTTAGGCTGTTGAGCATCCTGCCCAGTGCCTCCTGGTGACTAGTACTTGGGATGAATAAAAAGAAGCTTGAATATAAATGTGTTGATTATGACATGAAGGAATCAGGAGTTTTTCTTTTCTTGCATCAGATATTCCATTTGCACACACATGTGGATAGAGTAGATGAGTATTACAGATTCATATCTTGCTTTTGCAGCTGGAGAATGCTGTATGTAAATAGGACTGCGTATATGCATCTATTCCCAACCATCTAGGAGCTGACTGAATTTTCTGTGTTTAGGCTTCTCCTCTAGTCATTTCATCAGATGTAGGACTCCACCAGGCAACTGCTTCATTTGCAAATACCTCTTCATTTACAATCCCCTGCTAATCTTTGTTGGACATACCCAGTGAAATAATGAGGTGTTAGCTGTCTGCTCCAAAATTACCTTCTGAATATTTTTGCCTCTGTTGGGCAGCGGTGTCAAATGTATTAGTGTGTCAGACAGTGTTTTAAGTGAAATTTCAAGAATACAGTGATAAAGAGGTTTTTGTGCTGAGAGTCATTTTCTTCATACCAAAAGCTGGTTGGTTTCTTGCCTGATTCATTCCCAGCATGCTACAGCATCAAGGCGTTTAAAGTGTGTTATAAAGAGGAACGTATAGGAATTAGGGAAAGACAACTGAAAGGAAGCATCAGTGAACTTTGTGTGTAAGTGAATGGATGAGCCAGCAGCTTAGAACAGGAAAAGTGTCAAGTTGGGTTAGCTTGAGTTACTCTCCAAAGTGAAAGTGCACCCAGGTCATTTCTTTCCATGGGAGATTTGCTTCTGACTGTAATGTTATAAACTGTGATTGTACAACCCTGCACTTTATAATCAAGTGGATGAAGCTGAATTGCTTAGTCCTTAAGGACTATTCTATACCCCCATAAGTAAAATATGGCCTTATTTATGGGCTAAAATACATAATATTTTACCAGTAATATATAATATTGTATCTTCTGAGTAATACATGATATTTGCTTATGTGAAGTTTGTGGCACAGTGAGGCTTATTTTCGAAAGAGTGACCCAATAAACTTACAATCAAGAGAAACCTGTAAAAGGTGCTAATTGAGCACTAAGTGTGGAATTTTAGATAACAAAGACCTGATTTTTGGAAGTCCATTGAGCTGAGGTCTTAGTCTGGAAAAAAAAAAAGAATGTGACATCTCAGAGAACCAGTAGACCAACACAGTCATTATTATAACTGGCTTGGGTTGGGTTTCTAAGAAGCAGAGCCTGGGAAGGCTGATTTAGAGAGTGCCCTTGGAAGAAACCTGGAAGGTAGATGCGAGAAGCAGAAAAACGCAGGGGAAGAAGCCAGATAAACATGTGGTCTTCCTGCAGAGACCTCTGGGGCATGATTGACACCGCTGAGTTATCATGTTTTGGGGTGGGTCAGGCTTATGTATCCCATACCAGTCAAAATTGGCTGCAGGTTGAAGCATTTCTTGGTGAGTTGGCTCCTGTCCCCTGAAGGCAGTTTTCTGGAGAGGCATAGCTGTGAGCTATTTGCAGCTCACCGTGACAGCCACTCAGGGATGGATGGATGCATGGACCTGGTACAACAGTGACTACTGTTTATTGCACGCTTAATGTGTAAGGGTCCAGCACTCTGACAGATGTTTTACATTTATCAATTGTATTAATTATATGAGGGAGTTAGTAATATTTCTCCATTTGAAATTTAATAAAACTAAAGCACAAACTAAGTGAACAGATCAAGATGACACATCAGAGAAATGGCAGAGCCACGATTTGGACACATTCAGTCTAATTTTGAAGTAAAGAGAAGCTACTCTCTCTCTGTCTACAGCATGGCTGCAGTGAGCAATGTTTTTTAAAAATAGACAAGTAACAGCAAAATTGGCCTTGATTTATTTCTCATTTCTCCGTAGAAAAAAAAACTGTCTAGGTGGTGGTTAAATTGCTGCTAGTCTATAGAAGCTGAAATTTGTACCTTCTAGGAAAGCAAAGTTGCAGTAGCAGCTCCTGCATGTCAACCCCTTTCCCATTTTGGGGATGAGGAAGACCGCATTCTTCACCCTTCCTAATGTCTGTTCCTCTCTCCAGGCTGGCCATGCTTCCCCTCACTTCCAGTGTTCCATGTTTGTTTGTGAGTGGGCCACGCTCCCTTCTGCCACAGGATCTTTGCACACGCTGGTCCCTCTAGCTGAAATGTGATTCACGCTAACACCTCCTCACCCTCAACTATGTACTTGGTTACCTCTTCATGATCCTCCTGATTTTATTGATCAGACTTCATTTATTCCATTTCATATCTTGTTGTCTAGGCCAGGGATTTTTGTTATAGATTCTCATTTAACTACATCTTTCTCCTTCAGAGGACTTTCCCAGTGGCTCAGATGGTAAAGAATCTGCCTGCAATGCGAGAAACCTGGGTTCAGTCCCTGGGTGGGGCACATCCCCTGGAGAAGGGAATGCTACCCACTTCAGTATTCTTGCCTGGAGAATTCCATGGATGGAGGACCCTGGCGAGCTACGTCCATGGTGTTGTGAAGAGCTGGACATGATTGAGTGGCTAGCAATTTCTCCTTCAGAGCTCCTATCTCATTTCATGTTTATCTATACTTTGGTGGGATTGTTTAATTAATGCCTGCCTCCTCTTCTGCAGGATTCCCAGGTGACTCAAAGGTAAAGAATCTGCCTGCCAATGCAGGAGATGTAAGAGACACAGGTTTGATCCCTCAGTTGGGAAGATTTCTGGGAAGAGGAAATGGCAATCCAGAATACGTTTTTGGGAAAATCCCGTGGACAGAGGAGCCTGGTGGTTATAGTCTGTGGAGTCACAAATAGTAGGACACGACTGAATGACCAAGCAAGCGCGCACACTACTCTTTCGGACTGTAAATTCCGGGATGACTGGAATTGTGTCTGCTTCACCCACTATTGTACCCGGTACAGTGCTGACATATTGTTGATATTCAATAGGTGCATACATGCTCAGATGCTTAGTTGTGTCCAAATCTGTGACCCCATGGCTCCTCTGTCCATGGAACTTTCCAGGCAAGAACACTGGAGTGGGGTGCCACTGCCTTCTCCAATGCATGAAAGTGAAAAGCGAAAGTGAAGTCGCTCAGTAAGTGTCCGACTCTTCGTGACCCCATGGACTGCACCTACCAGGCTCCTCTGTTCATAAAACTTTTCAGGCAAGAATACTGGAGTGGGGTGCCATTGCCTTCTCTAGGGGATCTTCCTGACTCAGGGATAGAACCTGTATCTCCTGCACTGGCAGGTGGATTCTTTACCGCTGAGCCACCTGGGAAGTCCATTCAATAGATACTTTTTAATAAATGAATAAACTAGGAAAAGAATGCCAACTGTCTGCTCCTCTGTTTCTTCCTATAGAGAAGAGGCAGACTTGCCTCTCTGATTCAGTTGCACTTGTGCTCTGAATTTTGGTTCAGTTCAAGGACCCATGTCTATCCAGCAGACATATCTTGCTCCAGGTCTGGAACCCCTTGTACTGATCCAGCTAGTGCCAAGTAAGTTCTGAGCTGCCCCGGAGACACCTATCCCTCACCCTTTATCAATAGCACCATTCAATTTTGAATTAAACACATTTGGAGAATGCAGGCTATTATCATGTTCTGTTACTGTAAGACTTCTGTGTGCATGAATTTAGAGTTTCACAAACTCTTGTATGTTTCAAGGTCACTCTTTGATTATAGCCAGACACACTAAAAACACACTCATTTTAGGAGTATGAATATTTACACTGATGTTTTGGTAAAATACCTTAAAATAAAAAAGACATCTTAAAGCTTTTTAATAATGCACCCCAATTATCTATGAATAATTTGTTCTGTTGATGTCTTTTTATTAGCAACAAGCTTAAGAGAAATCTAAAGATAGGATTTTGTAATGGGTGACTTTCTTCAGCAGTTGAAAAAGTAAGCAAAATATGTCTAATTGTTTTTCAATTACAGTCTCAAATCAATTTTTCTGTTATAGACACAAATTTCAAAGTAGAAAAGTTGAGATGGATAATAACTCATTACTTTACATTTTTCATGTTTTCTGCTGTTATAAAGATGGTGCATCTTATTGATTTGAAATAGTGTTGGGGGTTATTACAAAAAGGAATTGACTCTGTATGTTCATTAGCTTATCCCTTCCTTTTTTTCAAGAAATATTACTATACATCAAATAAAATTTATTATCTATTACTTAAAAAGTTGAAACCTCTGTTCGAATTGCATCCAGATTTTGTTGATGGAAACACTTATTAAAGTTCTTAGCGAAGGGTTCATTACTCTCTGGACTTAGTAGCCTAGTAGGTCATTTACATATCTGTCCTGAGCATCTTAACATTGAAAGGGACCAGCTCTGGTAGGAACACTGCAGCTGCTAAAGTGCAAAAGAAAACTCAGTGTAACAGTGGGATAAAAGATAAAGTATGGCCTATCAAATTGCAGTTGAGGAGCTACACAAAATGTACTGCTGTGTATGGGAATTTAAATATATAAGACCGAATGTACCATATCTGCTATTAATCCTATTTGATAATTCTTCTCTGAGCTCCCCAAGATATTCCAAAATTCTCATATTTTTATATTTTAATAGATCATCTTTATACCTTCAGTTTTCACATAAATCTAAAGAGAAAAAAATATCCAAACTTGGAAACTTTAAATTGCTCTCTCTCATGGTGCATCATACGTTTCACAGTGACCCAGTGTTCAGATCAGTTCAGTTCGGTTGCTCAGTCATGTCTGACTCTGCGACGCCATGAATCGCAGCACGCCAGGCCTCCCTGTCCATCACCGTCTCCCGGAGTTCACTCAGACTCATGTCCATTGAGTCGGTGATGCCATCCAGCCATCTCATCCTCGGTCGTCCCCTTCTCCTCCTGCCCCCAATCCCTCCCAGCATCAGAGTCTTTTCCAATGAGTCAACTCTTCACATGGGGTGGCAGAAGTACTGGAGTTTCAACTTTAGTTAGTTAGAAACCCCCAAATTCCCTTCATGACAAGTAAGGTAACCATATAATTTGTTAGTCAAATTGGAATAATTTTGATAAGGCTGATGTTCTGAAAAATTATGCCAGGGCAGAAAACTTGGACCATTTCAAGTAAATCTGGTGTATAATCAATCACCCTAAGGATGAATAAATTCAGATCTTTAGTCAGGTGTCCACTTGTCCTTTGTATAACAAATTTCCCTCCCCAGTCTTCCTGTAGCCTCTTCCTATGGTTTTAGGACAGTTTGAGGTAGAAGGAGATACCATGTGACCTGCTCTTCAATATTTTGAGGATGGGATTTCTCGCATTATCAAGGTGGATGAGGTGTGTGTTTATTTGTGCATGAACATTTGACAAGTATGCAGGAATATCACGATCTAGTTTGACATTGTCCCCACCCATAAGTTTTTAAATATTTAATAGAAAAGTAAAGCCAACAGACATAAAGCGATTAAAAAAGATTCAGTTTACCCAAATGTCGATTTGTCTAATAACTGGAAAGGTAAAAACTAGAATTAAGTGTGAAATAAAGACAAATCTTTTTTTTTTAGGAGATTTTTATTAGGGATATAGGCTTACAATTAAACTATAATAATTAATGTCAAATCAAGAAAGGTGCCATTATGAATTAGACCCCAAAGAAAGATGCCATTACAAATTAGACCCCAACATTTCTTCAAGTCAATAATTACGTTTTGCTCCATTGCCTTATGTTGTTTTAAAGTTTTATTTATTTTCTCTTCCTCAGTGTCTTCCCTGACTTTAAAACACCTCATGTGAAATTCAGTCCAGTGCTGAATGATGCACAGAAAAAAAAACAAAAAAACAAAAAAAAAGTCTTCAGTGACTTCTAACAGATTAATCCTTGGACAATAGCTTCTAAGCAGAAAGCATGACCCCGTATCTGAAAGGGTAAAGCAAACGGCTGTGAATAATGTGACTGAATGCAGGAGGAGAGCAGAGAGACAAAAAAAATTTCCAGGGTTGTTTCTGGTTCAATTCCACGACTATCTTTTTATATATTTGCCGTGAATACAAGATTTTCTCGCTGGCTAGCCTAAAGTGCCACAACGTTCTGACTTTCATATTCTTTCTTCCCATGGAGTATTTCATTGCATTCTTCTCTTCCCTGGGATAACAAAATTCTTTATTTCCTAATTGCTCAATGGAGGATCCACATGGCAATAATGAGCTGGCATAAAGCCTCCATTTCTCAGGGCTCTGTGGATTCAGAGAAGTCACAAGGTTTGCTAAAGTGAATTCCTTTTTGCTTGCAATTGGTCCCCCAGGTAATGTAGAACAAAGAAGAAAGAGGAGACTTCAGGCATTAGTGGGAAGACCTGATCTGGAGAGACCTTTGCTCAAGCAAGGGCTTGTCAGTCACAGAGCTTTTAAAAAATGCCTCTCAAAGTTCATACATTTTAGCTACTGAAATAACTTGACATGAGCTGGTTGTATAACATAAAATCACCTTTCATTGACTCTAAGTGAAACTATTCACATTAGAGATTTAGCTGGAAACCTGCCTAGTGTTTGAGGGATTATTTCTACAAATCCAAGATAGATGGCGTGAATACTAATTGTCTGACTAATGAGAGGTAAAGCTGAACAACAATGAAGGTCGCTGCTGATATCCAGAGAGCAGCACTCAACATAGTTTGGGGCTGGTGGCTCCAGTCCTCAGTGCAGGGTTGGCATTTTGAAGATCATTTTTCCCTGAGATGTGAGTGATGGACTCCTTTCTCTCTCTCTCTCTTTGCTGTTTATTTATTTATTACAAGTGATTTTTATTAAAGCATAGTTCCTTTACAATGTTGTGTTAGTTTCTACAGTCAGCAAAGTGAATCAGCGACATGTATATAGGCCCTCCCTCTTTTTTTTGTATTTCCTTTCAAGTTAGGTCACCACAGAGCTCTGAGTAGAGGGAACAGACTCCCTTCTATTGATTCCTCCCCACAATGTGAACCATGAAATACTCTTTAGAACATGGCTGCAATATTTATCCTCAATCATATTACTATTATTTTTAAAATTGCATGATACTTTATTGGAAAAACACCAGGCTCCCTGAATTTGTTATGTGCAGAGGAGTTAAAAGATCAAGGCTAATTATCAAGTTAGTATTCTGTTGTGCATTTTAAGGATTATCATAATGTTATACTGAAATGCTAAGGAGGAGCTTAGATACATTGCCTTTGCTGGTATTATTTTCATCTCCAGAAAACAGGAAAACATGGTCTTGGAGTTTTGATGTTGATAAATCGTTAAAGTTAAGAAAAGTGGATCAGTACTTTAGGTAAAGGGTTGTCTCATATGGCATTTTATTGCATTACCACTAACACATTTTTCAGTAACACTGTGATTTTTTTAAACCATAATTTACCATACTAGATTATTAGACATATTTTTATCTATGACTCTGTTCTCAGAACTGGCTCGATTATTTATCTACTTATTTTGAATGGGTGTCTAGGCTGCAGTAACAGAAACATGGGCTTTGAACAAGAGAGAGACTAGTTGTTCTTACTCCCTTTCTCTGGCTTGTGCTCCCAGTGACCCTCTACTTTTTATTGGCTAAAACACATGTCACAAGAAAAATGACAAAAAAAAAAAAAAAAAAAGATAATGGGACTATTCAGTTGGAGACTGAGAAGGAATGCATAAATTGTCCTCAAATATTTTCAAGCTTCTTGGATTTATTAAATGGATGTATAGAGGGGTAAATGAGTGAGTGAGTGAATGAATGAGGTACTAAGTGAAGGCTCAGGGAAGAAACATACAGTGACTAGAACGACACGTGTGTTTTTCACCCTTAGAAAGCTCACTTTCTAATGTGGATGAACACAGACGAAAAGGAAATTACTCTCTGGAGCAGTAATTAAAAGATGAAGAAATTGATTCTGAGTAGCTTCATAGGGTAGAACCAAAGCAAGTGTCAGTGTTTATAAAAAGGTTTTTTTTTTTTTAGTACTTATATCAAATGGTTTCCATAATCTAATTATAAATTTAATTAAATTTAACATGTGTTTATTGAAGACCTATTATGTGCAATCTATGCAGAACAACAAGGAGCAAGGATCCAGGTGATCATATTAGAAGGAGTTAGCATACGGGAGACAAAACGCTATTAGGCACTTGTAATCCAGAAAGCAGTTAGAACCCACATTTGCTAATGAATTTAGAAATATTTCAGTGTGGCAAAGTCCAGGTGTTANAATATTATTCAGCTATTAAAAAGAATGCATTTGAATCAGTTTTAATGAGGTGGATGAAACTGGAGCCTATTATATAAAATGAAGTAAGTCAGAAAGAGAAACACTAATACAGTATACTATAGCATATATATGGAATTTAGAAGGATGGTAACGATGATCCTATATGCGAGACAACAAGAGAGATAGATGTAAAGAACAGACTTTTGGACTCTCTGAGAGAAGGCGAAGGTGGGATGATTTGAGAGAATAGCACTGAAACATGTATATTACCATATGTGAAATAGATCACCAGTCCAGGTTTGATGCATGAGACAGGTCGCTCAGGGCCGATTCACTGAGATAATCCTGAGGGATGGGATGGGGAGGGAGGTGGAAAGGGGAGTTCAGGATGGGGGACACATGTAAAACTCATGGCTGATTCGTGTCAATGTATGGCAAAAACCATTACAATGTTGCAAAGTAATTAGACTCCAATTAAAATAAATAAATTAACTTTAAAAAATGGTTCAGTTCAGTTGCTCAGTCATGTCCGACTCTTTGCGACCCCATGAGTTGCAGCACGCCAGGCCTCCCTGTCCATCACCAACTCCCGGAGTTTATTCCCATCTCTTTCAGATTTTCCACAGTTTATTGTGATCCACACAGTCAAAGGCTTTGGCATAATCAATAAAGCATAAATAGGTGTTTTTCTGGAACTCTCTTGCTTTTCCCATGATCCAGTTGATGTTGGCAACTTGATCTCTAGTTCCTCTGCCTTTTCTAAAACCAGCTCGAGAAGGGGAAAAAGTGTAACACTAGTTTGTTTCTTCCTGCCACTTAAGAGAGAGATAAAAAATGTCTGACACTTGCAACCTATTTCCTTTGTTTAAAGACCATTGGCCTTCCTCCCTGTTACCTTTTCAGAGAAAATCATAATTCAAAATATGTAAACCTGAATGTTTTTTCTTCCACAGATTTCCAATCATCTAAAGCCGTCACTTATTAAGGATCAAGAGGACGAATATTTTGGTTAGAGAATGTTCCAGTTGATGTTGGCAACTTGATCTCTAGTTCCTCTGCCTTTTCTAAAACCAGCTCGAGAAGGGGAAAAAGTGTAACACTAGTTTGTTTCTTCCTGCCACTTAAGAGAGAGATAAAAAATGTCTGACACTTGCAACCTATTTCCTTTGTTTAAAGACTGTTGGCGTTCCTGCCTGTTACCTTTTCAGAGAAAATCATAATTCAAAATATGTAAACCTGAATGTTTTTTCTACCACAGATTTCTAATCATCTAAAGCCGTCACTTATTAAGGATCAAGAGGACGAATATTTTGGTTAGAGAATGCCCCAATCGTTTAATAAACTTCACATTCAGCTAAATTTTTGTCCTAAAATATATTATGCTATTTGATTTTTGAATAAAGTAAGCACATGCAGATTATATGGATGAATAATAGTGCTCTAGAAGCTTATAAGCATGCATATACAAATGCAAGACTAGTCTGTCCACAGAGAGATGGTAGATGGATTAAACTTAATTATGAATAGCTTCTTGGAGGAGAAATAATTCAAGCAAATTTCCAAAATTCTAGCACCACACAAGAATGTATTTCCCCTGCTAAATTGAGGGAATCATGTGTGTAAAGTTTATAGTGAATATTTAAGACTCACAGGACACAATCAGAATATAAATACATTTTTCTTTGAAAGTGAAAGTTTCTCAGTCCTGTCAGACTCTTTGCAACCCCATGGACTGTAGTCCATGGAATTCTCCAGGCCAGAACACTGGAGTGGGTAGCCTTTCCCTTCTCCAGGGGATCTTCGAAACCCAGGGATTGAAGCCAGGTCTCCCACATTGCAGGTGGGTTGTTTACCAGCTGAGCCACAAGGGAAGCCCAATAATACTACAGTGGGTGGTGTATCCCTTCTCCAGTGGATCTTCCCCACCCAAGAATCAAACCAGCATCTCCTTCATTGCAGGCCGATTCTTTACCAACTGAGCTATTTTTCCTTTATTGACTGTTAAAACCCATCCTGTGCGATTGTTATTTCTGCTGCTGCTGCTAAGTCACTTCAGTCGTGTCCGACTCTGTGCGACCCCATTGACTGCAGCCCACCAGGCTCCCCCATACCTGGGATTCTCCAGGCAAGAACACTGGAGTGGGTTGCCATTTCCTTCTCCAATGCATGAAAGTGAAAAGTGAAAGCGAAGTCGCTCAGTCATGTCTGATTATTAGCGACCGCATGGACTACAGCCCACCAGGCTCCTCCGTCCATGGGATTTTCCAGGCAAGAGTATTGGAGTGGGGTGCCATCGCCTTCTACCTCTTATATAAAACTTTGGAGTGGTCCCATAACTTTAGGGGTCTTTTAGAAAATCAGAGTCCTTTGGTCAGGTCAGTTGCCTAAAAAGAGATAGTCTCAATTTCATAATTGAAATGTTCAGTCTGAAATAATAATTGACACTCTGAGCTGTATTGCAAAATCAAGTTTCTCCTTGCCCTGAGTAGGGCTAGATTAGGGTTGAACTTGTGCGGGAAAGAGCCTGTTAAGCTCATCTCGAAATTCCCGCCTTCCTACATACTTCTTCTTATGCTGCTTGCCTAGTCTTTGACTGCCTCTGACTCTTTCTTGAACTTCCCAGGTGGCGCTAGTGGTGAAGAACCTGCCTGCCTATGCAGGAGATACAAGAGACGCGGGTTCAGTCCTTGGATCGGGAAGATCTCTAGAGGAGGGCACGCAACCCACTCCAGTATTCTTGCCTGGAGAATCCCATGGACAGAGGAGCCTGGAGGGCTGCAGTCCACAAGGTTGCAGAGAGTTGGACATGACTGAAGTGACATTGCTTGCGTGCACACGGGCTCCTTCTTGGATGAAGCCTGCCAAGGATGGCTTTAACTTGACTGAAACCCGTGAATCTGGCATTGGATGTCTTTGGCTATAGTGGATTCTTGAACTGAACCTTGTCCAGTGAGGACCTTCACAGTTACCTCTTGGTGTATCTGACTTCAGGGTTCTTGATCTGAGGGGTGTTGTGCCTTTGGTTGGCATTAGGAGGCCTGTCACTCGAATATTATGCCTTCTTTAGCTGATGTCTTCTTCCTCTGTACAGGAAGTGTATCATTTATTTACTTATCATTTTTAAAAAACATTCATTCACTTATTTATTTGGCTATGCCTAGTCTTAGTTGCTGCATGTGAGATCTTTTAGTTGTAAGGTGTAAATTCTTAATTACAGCACGCAGGATCTAGTTCCTCAACCAGGGATCGAACCCAGCTCCCTACAATGGGAATGGGGAGTCTTAGATACTGGACCACCCAGGGAAGTCCTGAGATTATTATTTAAAACAACTTTGAGCTGATGTTCCTCCTGCAGGTTGTACATTTGGTCAATAGACACCTTGGCCCAGCCCTTGTGGAGATACATTTATTATACAAACAGAGTCTTCTGCTTTGGTGCCTCTCATGACCCACCCAAGTCAGATATCCCTCCTCTGTGTCCTCAAAATCCAGGGGCCACAAATCCCTTTCTCCAAGTGATTTACTTGAGAGGAAAGTCCTCCTTCCCCTCCCCATGGGCTGTGATGAAAAACCCTTATGACTCCCTCCCAAGTAAAGCTCTCCTTTGTTTCCATCTTTCTCTACTCTTCTGCTTAAGTTTTTAAATAGTCTTAATGTGACTTTAAGGGGCTATGATCAGAAAAATTAGAATTTTTTATTGCTTTTTATAAATGTCTTATTAAAGGGTTTAGGATAGCTAGGATAGTAAAGAATCTGCCTGCAATACAGGAGACCCAGGCTAGATCCTTGGGTTGGGAAGAGCCCCTGGAGAAGAGAATGGCAACCCATTCCAGTATTCTTGCCTGGAGAATTCCATAAACAGAGAAGCCTGGTGGGCTATAGCCTATGGGGTCACAAAGGGTCGGACACATTTGGGGATCTAACACTTTCACTTTCAGGAAGTTGTTGCCAGCTATAATCTTAAGGTTTCAGCTAAAACTGGGTCAGAAAGTTCTGTATTGTAATATACTGTTATAAGGAGAAGGAAATGGCAACCCACTCCAGTATTCTTGCCTAGAGAATCCTGTGGATGGAGGAGGCTGGTGGGCTGCTGTCCATAGGTTCGCAGAGTCACACATGACTGAAGCGACTTAGCATGTATGCATGCATTGGAGAAGGAAATGGCAACTCACTCCAGTATTCTTGCCTGGAGAATTCCAGGGACAGAGGCACCTGGTGGGCTGCCATCTATGGGGTTGCAGAGTCGGACATGACTGAAGCGACTTAGCAGCAGCAGCAGCAGTTATAAAATAAATATATTCATCTGGATTGTTATGTAATGAGTGCACACGTATATGAGCATGAATGTGTGAATGTGTAAATATGTATACACACATACTCAGACACAGTTGTGTTTATATCAATACATTCTCTTACTCTATAGGACTTTATGGAGGTTTTCTCAATGTAAACCCTCAGGCACTGGGAATGAGATAGACTGGCTTTTCTTCACAGGGAATTTGAGTGGGGTCAGGGTGATAGAGACAAAAAAGCAGATAAATACATTGTAAAGTGAGAAATGCTACTCTCAGGCTCTGTCAGCTGCTTGACGCACAATGAGAATTGGCTATGATAGAGCAGATGATGTGACCAAACAAGCACCATAATCCAGGGTAAGGACCTTCAAGTTAATGGATGGTAATTAGAACTTCACCCTATAAATAGCAGGGCATTCCTGGAGCTGCTGAAGAAAACGTGCATGTAAAGCAATTTCATGTCATGATATCGATCCAACATTTAGGGTTTCCTGCTTCTTGTCTACCCTTCGGCTACTCCCTTTAAGTGTGAGTATCCTTGGAATAGGTCTCCCTTGCCATCTCCTACCATCAAGGAGACTGACTTTCAGAAACCAGCCTAATCAGACAGCTGTATATGTTAATCAAGAATAAAATTGTTCCCTAGAATACAGCCGGCTTTTAGTAAAACTGTATTGTAGAGACAGCTTCGTTCAAGTCTCCACATAAAAATGTTTTGTTTTTCATCAAAATTCAGTAAAAAGGGAATCTGAATTGTGTGCTTATGACTATGCAGATGAAACTCTGCAGACTTCATGAAATTTCATCTTGAAAAATCAGTGCAATTGTCAGGAAAATGCTTAGATCTCAAGAAGTTCCTCAGAAATGGAGCAAACTTCAGGGTCAACATATTATTTGAGTAAATAAAACATTGATTAAAAAAAAGTTTCTTAGTTTCTATATGTCAAAGGCTGAGTCAAACTGTTTATTTCTGAACTTTAAAAATACTGTTCTCAATGAGTTGAAATGGAAATTCAGTGGAAATTTTCCATGGGCTATACTACTTAAAACATATTACATATGTTGATTATAAATGCCACTAACTCCTGATATTATTGTTACATATGTACCTGTTGACTAATATTAACACTGTAACAGTTGGTATTATTCTTTCATTAAGAATGGTATCCTATGGTATTCTTTTTTATGTTTTAATTGGAGGATAATTACTTTATAATCCTGTGTTGGCTTCTGCCATCTGTGGTACACTTTTTATCAAGGAGGCAATTATCAATGCTTCATAGGGTAATGAAATTAAAACAAAAAAATGCAGCCTATGTTTTAAGTTTACTTTAGGTTTAAGGGTAAATTTAGTATGTTTATTGCCCTCACTTGAACTGATTTGATTGTCTAGGGATTTGTTGGAGAATTCACAGGACTTTTCCAGATATTTTAGGGTTGACTGCAAATTAAAACCATATTTGTTTATATATCTAAAATTATCTTTTAATAGGAGTTCTAGGAGAACAGCTTCTGGAAATGTGAAATACATGAGAGTTTAAAATAAACTATGAAACCTGGTTGGATAGCATCCTGATTCAATGGACATGAACTTGTGTGAACTCTGGGAGATGGTGAGGGACAGGGAGGCCTGGCGTGCTGCAGTCCATGAGGTTGCAGAGTCAGACATGACTCAGTGACTGAACAATAACAACAAATGTAACCTGAGAGAAATGGTGCTTACAGACGCTGCACGGGCTGGTTTGCCTATTAACCTCTAATGATACCCTCAGAGCTTCCCTAGAATATTCCATATCCAACTATCAGTGCGTACAACCCGAAACTAGATTTTTTCAGGTTTTAATCCATAAGTCAAAAGATGTTGCAGACTGTGAGATGGTTTTCTTTGTAAACTAAGAAATACAGCAGAGGATGAATTCCTATTGTACTCTGTCATGTGTAAATGTTCGTGCTGACATTTCAGAATCTTTTTGCAAGATTCTTAAGGTTACACATGCTGACGTGCCATCCTCTGATACAGAGCACTGTGTCATGTTTGCTGAACTGACATGATCTGGCAAAATTCAGCCCAGCATTTCTAGATAACCCAGAAATTCACTTGGTCCCCAAATGGAACAAGTGACAGCTAAATCAATGCAGCAAGACTAGCCTCATCTCACTTCAAACATAGGATGACAATTTAACTTTTGCTAAGGGCAGGTTGGGGCTTCCCAGTTGGCTCAGTGGTAAAGAATCTGCCTGCAAATGAAAGAGAAATGGGTTTGATCCCTAGGTTGGAAAAATCCCCTGGAGAAGGAAATGGCATCTCATTACAATATGCTTGCTTGGGAAATCCCATGGACAGAGCATCCTGGTGGGCTACACAAAGAGCTGGACACGACTTAGCAACTAAACGACAACAAGGAAAGTTTAGGAAAAAATGGAGATGGTGATGCCTTCTAATCATCCATCTATGTATTAGCTACTCCTAAGTACTTAAAACAAGTTTCTTTTCATTACTTTTTTTAAAGGCTTACTTATTCTCCTGTCAAACTCACCTTAGCCTTTTAGCTTTATATCACTGAGTGATGAGGCAGATTTTGAAACCAATCTTCCAATATTTCTCCTACATTTCTCCTACCTTTTTTCTTTTATTTTGCTTATTATATAAATGTTCGTGTCTTGCAGCCTTCTTTCCTTGGTTCTTTTCTCTCCCAGATCTGTATATTTTCCCATATGGATCTCGTTTATCTTCCTAAAATGCAACAGCTATATCTGTGTTGTGAATTTCTATAATTCTATTGTAATTATCTCATCTGAACACCGGTGCTGTTTATCCAGCTGCCTCCTAGACATCTCTATCAGGAGGTCTCACGGGTGCCTCATCAGCACGAATGATATGATGAACAGACTATCGTGCCTCCCACACTTGCTCTTGCTGTATGGAACCAATCTCCTTTAAAAGAGAACAACTCTGCTTCTGTCTATACACCCCCATCTCTGTGACTAAGTAAACTGAACTGTTAGTGCTTCTGTCAATAGTCTCCTCTCTCCCAACATCTACATCCTCATTATCAACCTTTGATTTGAGGATTTTGACATTCATACTAATGACTCCTCCAATACAAACTTGAATCCTTCAATATACTTCCAGATCCTTGATTTGTTCTCTGAAGATCTTATCCTCCATTCTGAGACAACTACTCCCATGATCAGCCTAAACCTTGCCATATTTTAACAAATACCTCTCATCCTTTTAGCTTTCTTTCTTTACAGCCCCAACTCCAATATTTTCACAAAGCCCTTAGGACCATTTTGCAAAATATTGATCCCAAATAACTTCTCACTACTCCTCATCCCTCTGATATTTTCATTCCCTGCTTATCCAGTTGAAGTCCCATGGTCAGTCATTACAGTCATATCTCATATATATCCCAAATTCTCCTCCCCTGTAGGCTGGCAAGCAAAACCCAGTTAAATATGGTCTTTCATTTATACTGCAGCTGCACCAGAGTAGGTGACTCTGGTGAGAAAAATGGACACAAATATTCTGACAAGTCTTTAAATCTAGGATGACTGACTTCAAGTAGACCCCATTGTTACCTAAAAATTCTCCTCCATTTTCAGTTTAATGGAAGATGTTTCTAGATACACACTTCCCTTGATAGAAAGCACAACAACAAAGGAAATATAGCACTGTGCTCTGGATCTTTAAGGATTCTCATGTAAATAATCTAAAATACTGCCTGCTCACATTCACTGGGGAAAATACTTAATGGCCAGCTACATGAGGGAGGAAGTATCAGAGAAATGCTTCACCTTCCCATGCTTGAGGGTCAACAGGGCATACTTTCTCTCCCACTCTGGTCTCCACTGCTTTGCTTGCATTCTAATTCTTAGCTGGAAACTTTGTTTCTTATTGCAGGAAGAAAATAAACACTACCAGACAAAAAGGTCTATCTTCTCTTTCAAACAAATCTAGAAAGTTTCTGCATTCATAACTGAATCCTCATTCTTCTTTCTTTCCTACCTCACTCCTCGCCCAACCTCTTTTTCCTACTTCTAGATCTAAAGGGGTCTCAATCCTAGTATCTCACTGCTTTGGTGATGTCACCTAGCCCCGCCTAAATACCATTCACATGCTGACTGGCCACAAATATACATATCGCCAGCCTGGCCTCTCTCTTTGATTCCTGACTCAAGTATCCATCAGCTTACTCAGCATTTCCACTTAGAAATTGTAAAGTTTTGTTAGGGTGATTCATAAACAGTCACTTTTGCCACAAGGTAGAATTGCATTTCTCTGATACTTCCTCCCTCATATAGCTAGCGATATGCATATTTTCCCCAGTGACTTGTGAGCATGAGTGTTTCAGGTCATTTATATGAGAAGCCTTACAGATCCAGAGCACAGTGACCCTGTTCCCTTTGCTCTCATTCTTTCTCTCAAGGGAAGAGTGTGTCTAGAAACATTTTCCATTAGAAGATGTTAGAGAGACTGAGTGACCGAAGTAGGCAGCAATGCTGTTGACTTTTGCTGGCCTTGTAGCAAGATTAAAAATAATTCTATGCTTTTTAACCCAAATATATTTGGAGCTGTTACATCTTAACCTACATCTTAACCTAGCCTATCCTGACTGATCATATTTCTGTTATGCACGTCAAATTTAACATATTTAAACAAACTTGTGCCTTTTCTCTTCAAACCAGATTGGCTCCTAGTTTTTCCCACGTCATCACCAGTCTTTCTGTCAAAAACATCCTTTGTCTCACAACTCATAACCAATTCAACAACAAATCTGTTGGCTCTGCTTTCAAAGTGTAGCCAGATGTAAGCACCAGCACCTACCACATGAGCACTTTGCTCCAAGCCTGACTTCTGCAGTGATCTCCTAATCTGTCTCCCTGCTTCCCCATTTACACCACTGCAGTCACCTGTCTGCATAGCATCAAGAGTGATCTTTTACAAAAAAAATACAGCAGATTCAGTTGTTCCTCTGCCCTCAGTTTTTCAATAACCTTCTACTGCATGCAAAGTAAAATCTAAAATTCTTTCCTACCTGGCAAGATCCATATCATCACTTCTGCTTTCCTGATTTCACTTCTACTTAGCACTCTTCTTTCTCTCAACTCACTGCTTCAGACACTTGGCTCTTTCTACCATTCAAACTCATTGTGTAAGCTACTCATCAACTTTTTTTTTATTGCTTCCCCTTGCTTACATACCAATTACCATACATTCAAGCTAAATCAATACTCTCTTGTCATAAGGGGGTTAAGTTTCTGCCTAAGACTGATTGCCAAGTACAACAAAGAGCATTCTACATTATTCGGAAATGTTTATTTTACACTTTCTGCCATCTGTTGACTTGTGACCTTGAGACTGTTAAATAATTATTATAAGAAACTATATTTGTTTTGTTTTTTTATTTATATACTTTTGACTATGCTGAGTCTTAGCTGCTGTGAGCAGACTTTCTCTAGTTGCAGCAAGTGGAGGCCACTCTCTCATTGCGGTGCACGGGCTACTCAATGTGGTGGCTTCTCTTGTTGTGGACCAGGGGCTCTCGGGTGCTCTGGCTCAGTAGCTGCAACACGTGGACTTCAATAGTTGTGGCTTGAGGACTCTAGAGCAGCGGCTCAGTAGTCATGGTACATGGGTTTGGTTGCTCTGCGTGATGTGGGATCTTCCCAGTCCAGGAATTGAACCTGTGTCCCCTGTACTGGCAGGCAAATTCTCAACCACTGGACCACTAGGGAAGTCTGTAACTATATTTGCCAGAAATTTTTTTTTTTTTTTTTTTTAAGAATTGTTTGTTCAATCAAAGTTGTAAACCAATTGTCATGGATTTAAAATATGTCCATATATTCTTAGATAGTCCTCCTTTCATTAGGTGGAAGCTAATAATCCCTATTTTGAGTGGGCTGTACAGAGTGACTCACATCTATAGAATAAAATGTGGCAAAAGTGATGGTGTGGTTTTCAAGACCAGATCATAAAAGGCTTCATGGCTTTTGTGTATGTGTGTGTGTGTGTTTTGTCACTTTCTTGGATCACTTATTCTCGGGAAAGTTAGTTGCCACATCATGAGGATACTCAAGTAGTCTTATGGAGAGGTCCACCTGATTGGAAATTTAGACTTCCTGTCAAGTGAGAGAGCTTTCTGCGCAAGTAATCCTCCAGCATCTGTCCAGCCTTCGACTGACTGCAGCCCTGACCACCATGCTGACTAACTTCATGTGAGACATTGGGTCAGGAGCATTCATCTAAGCCCCTCCTTTACTTTCAGAAACTGTGTGAAATAACAAATGTTTATTGTGTTAATCTGCAAAGTTTTGAGTAAGTCACAATGCAAAAAAATAAATACACCTCATTATATTTGCCATGGAGAAGGCAATGGCACCCCACTCCAGTACTCTTGCCTGGAAAATCCCATGGATGGAGGAGCCTGGTAGGCTTCAGTCCATGGGGTCGCTAAGTCGGACCTGACTGAGCGACTTCACTTTCACCTTTCGCTTTCATGCATTGGAGAAGGAAATGGCAACCCACTCCAGTGTTCTTGCCTGGAGAATCCCAGGGACGGGGGAGCCTGGTGGGCTGCCGCTATGGGGTCACACAGAGTCGGACACGACTGAAGTGACTTAGCAATAGCAATAGCAATATTTGCCATAGAGGTTTAATTTTAATAAAACATAGTCAGTGTGAAAACTGACCTCTTTAATATGATCTTACTGATTTTGTTGTAAAAAATTAAAATGGTAAAAAATAATGTATAGATTGCCTTAAATGTAAGTACATATGAAAAGTTCTTTGCAAAATTACTCAGTGTGATTACTCATAGAATAATTTTGACTATCAAATTAATTATAAAATGCCTTGCACAGTCTCTTCCATGGGAATGAAAGTATGGGATAGTCAAGGAGTGAAAACATAGCATATGTTGAGTAGGGTGGATGACAGCTTGTCTAGAGTGGAAGGTACAAAATGGAGACAAATGCAAATACTATGTTTCCAGGTAATCAGTTACTTTTGGAATTTATATTTTTAAAAAACTATTTCTAAGTTTAATTAAGTTAAAATTTTATTGATTATATACTATTTGTCAGATTCAAAGATAAGCAAGCCTTGGTCCTTTTCTTGGAAGAGTCTAGTAGGAGAGTGATAGAATCCGGGGCTACCACATCATGTATGGGGTCAAATGGAGGCACCTTTAGAGCACCTTCTGGACCATTGAAATAGGTTGCATAAATCTTGGATTGTGTTATTGTTTATTTGCTACATTGTGTCCGACTCTTTGCGACCCCATGGACTGTAGCCCACCAAGCTCCTCTGTCCATGGGATTTCCCAGGTAAGAATATTGAAGTAGGTTGCCATTTCCATCGCTAGGGGATCTTCCCAATCCAGGGGTCGAACCCACGTCTCCTGCATTGGCAGGCAGATGCTTTACCACTGAGCCACCTGGAAAGTCCCAAGTCTTGGATAGAAGGCACACAAAAAAATCAACTTGAAATGTTCTTACCACAGGAAAAGAAAGAAAAAAAATTAGAAGTAAAGAAAACGAGAAAGAGGGAGGGGGAGGAAGAAAAGATTAAACATTCTTTCATCAAATTCATAGGAAATGAACTTATGGTTTCAGGGTTCTCATGAGGTTACCCTTACCCATCCCTTAAATAGCAAGAGTAACTTTCCTTTTCAGCTCTTGGTGTTCTCTCTCCATCCATGAAAATAGCTGAGGACATGGTAGAAACTTCAGTAAATTGTTTTGCTAGCCTGGAGGGAAAAAAATATCTTACCTTGATGACAGAACAGACTTATAAGCACAGCTGTCAGATTAGGTCTGTAAACAGCACTGGTGCCTGCGTGTCAAGCTGTCATCAGACCACCTGAGCCCCTTCAAGAAAATGAGGTTTGGGAACTGTCTCCTAGCAACACCAAACAGAATCATTTAATACCAAACATTTATTTTCTTTGCATGTCATTCGACTTCATGACATCCAGAGAGAGGGTTGGGCGAAAGAAGGACAGAGAGCAGTGAAACAAAGGGAATAGTGGAGGGGGAAGAGGACTAGCAAAGGAGGAATGGAAAGAGGGTGTGGAAACTTGAGGTATAAGATACAGGACACTTGGGGAACACGGAAAGTGATTTCTTTAAGTAAATAACTTTTTGCTCTTTCAGTCTCAACTTGAATAATAGGTGAAACTTGATTTCCCCAAGACAACTTTGTCTCCCGTGGGGTTCTTACAGGGCTTAAGAATTGTTCCTAAGGCAGCTGTCAATCCTGCCAACTATTTTCTTCATAGCCGTGAGCAGAGAGCTGCGTGTTATTCCTGATTCTACGCATGGCTCTCTTCCAACCTGCCAGTTTGCTGTCCTCTGAAATTGTTAATGAGGCAGAGAGTGGGAAGCTGATGCTCACTGTGTCTCCAAGCAGAGCACAGTCCTTTTCTGTGTTCTCCATCCCTGTGGCCTGTGGCTAGCTCTGAAGTTGTACCACATAGCAGAAAGGGCTGGAGAGTTGCTGTGTGGCAAGGCCTTCCCTATAGCGCACACTCTCTAGCACAGAGGCTGACATGAGTCTGGGGTGGTCACCTCCTCCGTGGCATTGTTCTGCTATTGTAGCAGGACTTATTGTGCTAAGCTAAGCCAAGCTGTGGAGTAGGAAATGGTAACCCACACCAGTTTTCTTACCTGAAAAAGTCCATGGACAGAGCAGCCTTTCAGGCTACACAGTCCATGAAGTTGCATAGAGACAGACGCAACTGAGCAATGATACACAAACCCAAGCTGGCTCAAACTGGACCATGCCTCTGAATTACCTGCAAGGTTTATTAAAACTCAGATAGATTGCTGGTTCTCATCCTCAGAGTTTCTCATTCAGTAGACCTGGGGCTGGTTCAGGAATGTGCATTTCTTATCAGCAACCAGAAGATGGTGACACTGCAGACCCAGACCTCTAACTATAGTGTTTCTCACATTGACTCTCACTGGATTAAGTCACAACAATAAGCTGGTTGTTCTCTATGTTATGGATTAATGACACCATAGCTTTCTTCTCTTTTCCTCTGTGGGGGTTATGTAGATGTTGCAGCTGTCAAATGCAACAGAAAAAATAGGAAGTGGTCAAAATGAGGGCTATATTAGAGATAGAGCCCACTGATACTAGGGAATTAAATGAGGGATGGAAGGAAAAAGATAAATTATGGATAATTTGTAGAAGTTGGCTCTGAGCAATGGTGAATCATGCTATTTGCAGAGATGAGGAAGGAAGTTAGAAGAGCAGATTAGGGGAAAGAGAATTCACAGTGGTGAGCAGAGGTTGGAAATAAGTTCACTTTAATATTAATTTCAGATGTCCCTTCAAAACCAGAATAGAGATCTCAAGTACAGAATTGACAGGTGAATCTTGAATTCAGGGAAGAGAGACAAATTCTGGGATCAACAGAAGTCAAATGATATTAACATCACGGGTGTTAGAGAGGTATAGACATGGAAAAATAAGAGTTGAAAAAATAGCCCTGTAGCACTCGAGACTTTGAGTCCTTTGACTTCATTATCTCATGCAAATCCTCCAAATGCTCTTATGTTAAATGAAAATAGAGACCTGGGGAAAAGAGGAAGCTTGACCTACAGTTTGTAACTGAGCAGGGCAAAGATCTCGTCTACTGAGACAAAAGGCTATAGTCTTACCTTCTGTACTACAATGGCATATGTCATTATGTAATAGCCAAATAGTAATCCTAACTAAAATATTTTTTGATCATCATATAAAAAAACATTACAAAGAATAATGAGAAACATAGACTAAGGATCTAAAGAGTGAAGACAGCGTGTTATAATGTATTTTTACTTGATCCTCAAAAGGTCTTAGCAGTAATAAAGATTATGTCATTTAGATCTTAAAAGATCTTCAGGCTTTGATAAATGCCAAGTCCATGATTGCAGTTGTCTTAAAATAACTCACACAATTAATTTTAAGTGCGCAAAGAGGGGGCAGAGTATAGAAATGAGATGGTTCTGCATGAATGATGGATAGTTTTAGGCGCGCTAACAAGAGCTATAAAGTAGGAACAGAGCGTGTCAGCATGCACACTCACCACTGCACAGCTGCCTCTTGCAAATTGGAAAGAAAAATAACTCCAGGCCAGCATCAGCAAGGTTAAACCAGAACTCAGAATTGCTAAAAGCCTAGAAAATCCTCAGAGAGAAAAGGAAGAAGGAAATGAACCCAGAACTAAATATTCGAGGGCAGAATTCTATGAAAAAGATTGAATGTTTAAAAAGATTTATTTAAAACATTTATAATTGGAAATAAAATATTCTTAAAAAATTCTGAGCTTAACTATTGAAAGTGTATGCTTGTTTCAGACAAAATCAAGACTCCAGCCATGTTTTATTATCATATGGCTCATTCTAGCCAAAACTGTTTATTAAAAAAAAAGAAAGGTACATTTCTATAGTAATCACATTTTATTATTCAGTTTCTCCCCATGGTGATATTGGGAGAGAGGGAAATTTTCTGTCATCAGTGTGTTTATTCCAGACAGAAGTACTGATTCCAACCCCTGCTTCTCCTGACCATCTTTAAACTTGAACAAGACTGTCAGTCAAGTAGAATGGCCAGTGACAGAGTAGAACGACTCTGAGTTCACCTCCTCCCGCTGCTGCTGCCGCTGCCAAGTCACCTCAGTCTGTCCGACTCTGTGCGACCCCATTGACTGCAGCCCACCAGGCTCCCCCGTCCCTGGGATTCTCCAGGCAAGAACACTGGAGCGGGTTGCCATTTCCTTCTTCAATGCATGAAAGTGAAAAGTGAAAGTGAAGTCGCTCAGTCGTGTCTGACTCTTAGCGACCCCATGGACTGCAGCCCACCAGGCTCCTCTGTCCATGGGATTTTCCAGGCAAGAGTACTGGAGTAGGGTGCCATTGCCTTCTCTGCACCTCCTCCCATGGACATATAAAAGCTACAACTATTTACAGAGCATCTATCTATGAGCATGAACCTGAATACTAACAGAAAAGCTTGTCAACAGCTAAAGATATAAAGAAGAAAACACAACAAGATGGTAGGAGTGCAGTACAGCTAAGACCCACAGCCTTAGTACGTGACCCACAAATGGAAGGATAATCACAATTGCAGAGTTTCTCTTCCCAATCCTAGAGGTCCATGCCCCACACTGAGTTCCCCATCCTGCACCAGAAAGGAAAACCCAGAACATCTGGCTTCGAAGGCCAGCAGGGCTTACATATGGGAGAACTGGAGGGCTGTAAGGAATAGAGTTCCCACTCTTGAAAAAGTGCAGGCAAAAGTCTCAAAAGCTCCAAGACACAACATAAAGGCAGTAATTTGAGAGATGCCTGAAGCAGACCCATTTGCTGATCTTAGAGATCCTCCTGGAAAGGCAGGAGGCAGCTGCGAGTCCCCATGGGAACATCAATGTTAACAGCAGCGAATTTGGGGAGCTTGTTTTACCCTGAGGGCACAGGTGCTGCCAGGGTCCCTTTTTGGCATCCTTTTTCTAACCTATTAGTGCTGGGGGCTTGCCTGCTCACCAGCTGGTTGGCACAGTCCAGGGACCCCCTGGGCCAAACAGCTAGCCATGTTGGGGACCCAATCCCACCACCAGTGGGCCTGCTCCAGCCCTGGTTGCCCCGGGTCTCAGAGTCAGCAACACTGGGACCTAGCCCCATTGGTCCACTACTGGGCCATCAGAATTACTAATCTCTTTCTCTGACTTACCAGTGTCATCAGTTAAGTTCAGTTGCTCAGTTATGTCCAACTCTTCACACCTCCATGGACTGCAGCCTGCAGGGCTTCCCTGTCCATCACCAACTCCTGGAATTTGCTCAAACCCATGTCCATCGAATCACTGATGCCATCCAGCCATCTTATCCTCTGTTGTCCTCTTCTCCTCCTGCCTTCAATCTTTCACAGCATCAGGGTCTTTTCTAACGAGTCATTTCTTTGCATCAGGTGGCCAAAGTATCGGAACATCAGCTTTAGCATCAGTTCTTCCAATGAATATTCAGGATTGATTTCCTTTAAGATTGAATGGATTGTTCTTCTTGCAGTCCAAGGGACTCTCAAGAGTCTTCTCCAACACCACAGTTCAAAAGCATCAATTCTTTGGTGCTCAGCTGTCTTTATGGGCCAACTCTAACATCCATACCTGACTACTGGAAAACCCATAGCTTTGATTTGGCAGACCTTTGTTGGCAAAGTAATGTCTCAGCCTTTTAATATGCTGTCTAGGTTTGTCAAAGCTTTTCTTCCAAGGAGCAAATGTCTTTTAATTTCATAGCTGCAGTTTGACATAACCTCTTTTGTCTAAATCAATATTTAGACATCAGGGACTGTAACTCGCTAGGCTCTTTCTGTCCATGGAATTCTCGAGGCAAGAATACTGGAGTGGGTAGCCATTTCTTTCTCCAGGGGATCTTCCCAACCCAGCCCAACCCAGGAATCAAACCTGGGTCTCCTGCACTGCAGGAAGATTCTTTACCATCTGAGCCACAGGGAAGCCCCAAACCAATATTAACACCTTTAATTACCAATATATTCTTTTTTCTTAGTAGCTACAGTCCATCTGGCTGATCACTGAAAACCTATTCCAGACTTTTGCCTATTGTTGAAATGAGCTACATTTTCTTAAATCATCTTTTATCTTTTTCAAAACAGGGCCAGCACTTGCTCATATTTTTATGTTTGACACAATTACTTTAATATTGCCAGTGAATCTGAAATATAAGTGGCCTATTAATATACATTCATATAAAATGCTTGGACAGTCCTGCCAGTTAACTCTTTTGCTTTCCGCTCTATCTTGTTTGGTTTATTATTTCTAGTTTGAAGATTTTTTTCTTAGGTAGAGAAAAGTAGAATTCTTTTGTCTTCTCTTTATCATCTGATAGCATGAGGCCATCTGTTACAAACACTGCAGCTATACCTTTTTTATTCTTTCCCAAAATGTAGTTAAAATAAAGCACTTTTAGTTCTCTGCCATTCCTTTCAAGTTTTAGTTCATTCTGGGTTTCAACATTCCTCACAGCTCAGAATCTCCTAATACTCCTGTGCATTCATTCTTGGGTGTAGAGTTCTCTTTTCATCTTTTGTACACGTGCTTTAAAAACCAATCCATCTAACCAGAGTGACTTCTGTGCCACTCTGGCTTTCTCTTTTTCTTCATTTGTATTTATGTATTCAGAACTTAAGATTTAAAAAATAAATTTAAATTGTCTCTTGAGAATTGTAGTCTTCTTTGAATCTGAACATATGATCTTGGCTTTCTCTGATAGGCACCAAGCTGTGTGAGTTAATTCCTAGGGAAGTTATACACCCGATAGTTATCTTGTATATTTCTGTATCTCACATTGGACTCGAACCTCCTTGGTGACAGGAACAAACTTTTTATCTCCCAGAATGCGGAGTCTTCTGAGGCATGTGGAATCTAGTTCCCTGACTAGGTTTTGAACCCATGCCCCTTGCATTAGGAGCACAGAGCCTTAGCCACTGGACCACAAAGAAAGTTCTGAGAATGGTGGCTCTCTTCCTTACCATAGTTTTCTCAGCAGCTCACACAGAGTCTAGAACATAAAAGAATGTTGTTCTTAAAAACATATCAGCTCTGAGTGTTTCCTTGTCCTCAACACTGCACAGAGCTCAGATGCTTGAGTTTTGTGAACACTCACAATGGGCTGAGAGCCCAACATAATAGACGGTTTTCTTTGTTTCAGTTAGAGAAAGGTTCAACAAGCTGGACCAGAGTTGTTTCCTTTCCCTCACTCAGCCTCCACTAAACCGCTAAAATGTCCGCAAACTTCTGCTCTCAGAGCAACATCAAAGAATACCCCTGTTTAACTTACATATTTCTTTTTTCAATTCATGAATCAGTTATCTCAAACCAAGCCCAAAACAGCAACACAAAAATCACATTCTGAGCTCACAGTCATTGGCCGATCAATTTATGTTGATCAGATGGATTCAGTCAGGGTCCAGTAAGTCAGTATTCCAACCTAGTCTTATGGACATTGTTCAGAAAGGCCCAGATGTCACTGACACACAATGATTTTCAGAGGGCTGGGCATGAGAGAAGAGCTGGAGTTACCATGATCGATTGACTTGGAGAGACTGCTTATACGTCTCTTGTTATTTCTTTCTGATGATCTTAAACCAGGAATATTTTCAAAACGAAGAGGAAGGGGAAAGAAAAATATTGCTGCGTGTAATGTTAAAGTATTTCAGTAGATTTTGCATAACTTTATCCATGTGCAAGGAATTAGCCTGTAAGGCAGTAGAACTGGAGATGAAGTGAAAGAGAAAGCTGCTCACCTCTGAACCACAATAAACAGCGTGTGGAGTGTGGGGTTGAACTTGAAACCATATTCGGGGCCTGTCAAAACATGGCAGGCTGAGCTGAAGCTTTCATCCAAGCACATTATGTTGAATAAAGTAATAAAGAATTACACAGTGAGTGCCAAGGAAAAGCGATTCCCAGGAACATGGGTAAGAGGAACCTCTGGCACATGGTTGCCCTGTGGTGCAGGTTGGGAGGGAGTTTCTGACCCAGGTTGAAGGTCCAGAAGCTACTAAGGGACTAGATTTGGGCTCTGTCTTCCATGAAGGCTGCTCTCCATGTTACACTCTCTGTATCTCTAAACAGTCAGTAAAGTGTCTTAAAAAGCCACAGGCTGATTCATGCTAGGCTCTGGGGAATCAGGGGAGCAGCGCTCCCTGCATTAGTGAGGGTAGGGCTTGGAAGCTAGTCACAGTGGAGGGCTGGGTCAGAGCAGCTGTGACGGCCTGAGAGCATGGCGAACTGGGGTACCACTGCAGAGCAATACCAGGGAGCTTGGTGTGGGGCGCCTAGCAGGGAAGATACATCCTCTTTATTTGCCAAGTGGACTATGAGCTCATCCCATAGGTGGCACAGTGGTAAAAAAATCCTCCTGCCAATGCAGGAGACATAATAGACGCAGGTTGAATCTCTGGATGGGGACAATCCCTTAGAGGAGGGCATGTCAACCCACTCCAGTATTCTTGCCTGGAGAATCCCGTGGATATAGGAGCCTAGCACGCAGCAGGCCACAGGGTTGCAAAGAGTCAGATGTGACTGAAGCGACTTAGCACAGCACACATATGCTTTATTTTGAAGCCAAAAGCAAATGAGACTTTTGATATAGGAGTTGCTATGCTATGCTAAGTCACTTCAGTCGTGTCCGACTCTGTGCAACCCCATAGATAGCAGCCCACCAGGCTCCCCTGTCCCTGGAATTCTCCAGGCAAGAACACTGGAGTGGGTTGCCATTTCCTTCTTCAATGCAAGAAAGTGAAAAGTGAAAGTGAAGCCGCTCAGTCATGTCCGACCCTCAGCGACCCCATGGACTGCAGGCTCCTAGGCTTCTCCATCCATGGGATTTTCCAGGCAAGAGTACTGGAGTGGGGTGCCATTGCCTTCTCCGATACAGGAGTTACATAACCTGAAATGGAAAGAGGCTTGCCATGCCATGCTTAGTAGGTCCAACTCTTTGCGACCCCATGGACTGTAGCCTGTCAGGCTCCTCTGTCCATGGGATTTCCCAGGCAAAGTACTGGAATGGGTTGCCATGCCCTCCTCCAGGGGATCTTCCTAACCCAGGGATTGACCCTAGGTGTTCTGTATTTCCGGCATTGACAGGCGGCTGCTTTACCTCTGCACCACCTAGGGAAGCTGGAAAGAGCCTTAGCAGTTTTCTATGGGGTTGGGCAAAATGTCCCTTTAGTTTTTAAGTAAAAATAAAAGACTCATTTTTCATTTTTCTAAGATTTTATTGAACAATATATTCATTATTTGTTCCACTCCCTTCTGCCATTTCCCCCAGAGACTTCATAATTCCATCTTCCCAAAACTTTTTATCTTTTTGATAAAAAGATAAAAGAACTTTTCCAAAAGTCTTTTACAGTCTTCCAGGGAACTGAAATTTTTTTTCCCATTAAGCGAATGTTGTGAAGACCGAAACAAATGGAAATGCAAAGGTTCAATGTCTGATGAATATGGCAGATTAAGAAGAACTTTATAACTAGTGGAACCGAGGACTACAAAGGTCCCTATACATTATGGAAAAGTTGATGCCATGAGATAGAATTCTAGCTTTTCATCCAGTCTTTCCTCTACTCTGCACTGCTTTGAAGCTAAATAATTGCAAGGATAAGATGGGGATTTAGCATGGTCTGAAGCTAACAGATAGGGCTTTGGAGCCAGATGACCTTAGTTGGAATTCAGCCCCTTCCTAAAACAGTGAGTGACCCTGGGCAAAGTATTTAATTCTCTGTGCTTCAGTTTCTCATCTGTAAGATGGGAGCAGTAAAAATACTAAACTTACATGGATGCTGAGAAAGTTCAGTGAGATGATCCATGTACTTTGATGTGAATATCATTAAATATTTGGAATATCCTAGATATTACTATGATATTGCTATAATTTGGGCCCAATCTACCTTTCTAGTCTCATATTGCCAACATGTCCTTCCTCCATTACTCATTATTTTGCCAGGGTTCCCTTCTTGCTGTTTCCAGAAAAACCCATATTTTTCATGCCCACATGTGATTCTCTCTGCCTGAAATGATTTCTGCTACCTCTACGTATCTCAGTTTTGAGATTAAAATCTTTTACTTCAAAATCTTCAGGCAACCTTCTCTCTCATCCTTACTAATACAGTTAAATGTTCTGTCTGTTCACTCTCCTTTTCCAGTGGCATCTTTGCTGTTCCTGTTGAGGCTGGTTGTGACCCCAGAACCCTTGTCACACTCTATTAGAGCGCAAGTCTCCATCACTCAGAGTCAGCATCAAGCATGACCTGCTGGTCCATGGTAATGATCCCCCATCCTTTCCTGGTTCATCATTCTCTATTTTTCAAATAAAGAACACAGAGAAAAATCATGTCCTTTTATCCACTGGATCCATAGGCTTCCACTCACTGATTCTCACTGGATTTTCCTAAAATATATTTTAGCACAATCCTCTCTCTAAAACTGCCTATATAGCATTTTCTCAATGGCATTCTGTCGGACTGAGAGTAAATGCCACATCTGAGGATAAATGACAAATGTGTCTCTATCTCAGGGAATTTTCTCCCTAGAAGAAAATATAAAGTTTTTTCTTCGTGTTTTCGAAGATTCAGAAGCTGGGCCACAGTGTGGTCAAGACAGTTTTCCTTGCAGAAAGAAATCCTTAGGTTCCATATTTCTCTATAAAGTCTTGGAAGATATTGATTTCTTTCATCAAACCTGTGTCACAGAGGTGTTGTGAAGATTAATGAGCTGATGCTTATGAAGTGCTATCCTCTACCTCAAAAAAAAGGAGATAAAAAGAACTCACCAAACCCCCTTCAGTTCAAGTAAATCTTTTCTGACCCACTCACTAGAGCTCACTTTCAGCACTGGGTTTCTTGAAATTCTTTATGAACAACTTGCAATTTACCAGTGATTTTATTTTCATATTTGAAAATAGAGAATAATGAGTTTTCTCTTTAGTTCTCAGTTTTCAATATGTGCTTCCTTACAGGATTTCAGACTTGTTAGTACCAATGAGGGGGTAGAAACTGAAAATGAATGTTCTGAGAGCTACAGCCTGCTAGCCAGCAAGCCGGGAACCACTAGCTGCCACCACCAACAAGAAAACAAGAGACAAACATTTCAATTAACAGTCTTTTGGACTCTGTGGGAGAGGGAGAGGGTGGGATGATTTGGGAGAGTGGCAATGTAACATGTATGATATCATAAGTGAAATGAATCGCCGGTCTAGGTTTGATGCAGGATGCTTGGGACTGATGCATGGGGATAATCCAGAGAGATGGTGTGGGGCAGGAGGGGGAAGGGGGGGTCAGGATTGGGAGTTCACTCATGGCTGATTCATGTCAATGTATAGCAAAACAAATACAGTATTGTAAAGCAAAGCAAACTAAAAAATAAAAATCAATATTAAAAAATAAAATAAAATCAGATTTTTTTATACTGAATTGTATGAAATATTTGATATTTTGGATATTAACCTTTGAATATTTGCCTTATTAAATATGTTGTTTATGAATATAAAAAAATAAAAATGAAAATAAAAACAGTCAATGGGAGAAGATATTCCAGGAAACAAGACTGACAAAGAGGTGGGCACAAGCATATCCGCATAGGTAAGAGTCACTCATCAGATCTTTGTGTTCAGCTGGGACAAGACCTGTAAGAAGTAGCTCTGGACAGAGAATCCATAAGCTGTGTCTTCATTGTCTTACTTCCCCACAACCTCAGAAAGTCCCCAACTGTAAATTCAATATTCTTTCTGTTCAAGTCATTAAACAAGAAGGCCATGACACTGGAGTGGTTCTAAAGCCTTGGCAGCAAACCAAAACCTAACCCAGAATCAGTGAGCTCAAATTTGAGAGGAGAACTTAAAAACAACCAATCACAAACAGATAACCAGGCCTCCTCAGATCAGGCAACTGCTTAAGCCACGGCCAATCTAATCAAGTTCTTTGAAAATACATGACAGTTTACTTCAGTTTCCCTTCCTCCAGTTCAATTCAGTTCACTCAGTCGTGTCTGACTCTCTGCAACCTCATGGACTATAGCACGCTAGGCCTGCCTGTCCATCACCAACTCCCAGAGTTTACCCAAACTCATGTCCATTGAGTCAGTGATGCCATCCAAACATCACATCCTCTGTTGTCACCTTCTCTTCCCATCTTCAATCTTTATCAGAATCAGGGCCTTTTCCAATGAGTCAGTTCTTCATATCAGGAGGCCAAAGTATCGGAGCTTCAGCTTCACATCAGTCCTTCCAATGAACATTCAGGACTGATTTCCTTGAGAACTGACTGGTTGGATCTCCTTGTAGTTCAAAGGATTCTCAAGAGTCTTCTCCAACACCATAGTTCAAAAGCATCAATTCTTCAGTGCTCAGCTTTCTTTATGGTCCAACTCTCACATCCATACATGACTACTGGAAAAACCGTAGCTTTGACTAGATGGACTTTTGTTGGCAAAGTAATGTCTCTGCTATCTAGGTTAGTCATAGCTTTTCTTCCAAAGAGCAAGCATCTTTTAATTTCACGGGTGCAGTCACCATCTGCAGTGATTTTGGAGCCAAAAAGTAAAGTCTGTCACTGTTTCCTTTGTTTCCTCATCTATTTGCCATAAAGTGATGGGACCGGATGCCATGATCTTCATTTTTTGAATGTTGAGTTTTAAGCCAGCTTTTTCACTCTCCTCTTTCACTTTCATCAAGAGACTGACTCTTTAATTCTTCTTTCCTTTCTGCCATATGGGTGGTGTTATCTGCATATCTGAAGTTACTGATAAATCTCCTGGCAATCTTGATTCCAGCTTGTGCTTCAACCAACCCAGTATTTCACATAATGTACTCTGCATAGAAGTTAAATATATAAGGTGATGACATAAAGTCTTGATGTACTCCATTCCTCATTTGGAACCAATCTGCAATTCCATGTCCAGTTCTAATTGTTTATTCTTGACCTGCATATAGATTTCTCAGGAGGCAGGTAAGATGATCTGGTATTTCCATCTCTTGAAGAATTTTCCACAGTTTGTTGTAATCTACACAAAGGCTTTAGCATGGTTAATAAAGCAGAAGTAAATGTTTTTCTGGAACTCTCTTGCTTTTTCTATGTTCCAACAGATGTTGGCAATTTGATCTCTGGTTCCTCTTCCTTTTCTAAATATAGCATGAACATCTGAAAGTTCTCAGTTCGTGTACTGTTGAAGCCTAGCTTGGACAATTTTGAGCATTACTTTGCTAGAGTGTGAGATAAGTGCAATTATGTGGTAGTTTAATATTCTTTACATTGCCTTTCTTTGGGATTGGAAGGAAAACAGACCTTTTCCAGTCCTGTGGCCACTGCTGAGTTTTACAAATTTGCAGCCATATTGAGTGCAGCACTTTCACAGCATCATCTTTTAGGATTTAAAAGAGCTCACCTGAAATTCCATCACCACCACTAGCTTTGTTCATAGTAAGGCTTTCTAAGGGCCTTATGGCAGAAAGTGAAGAAGAACTAAAAAGCCTCTTGATGAAAGTGAGAGGGGAGAGTGAAAAAGTTGGCTTAAAGCTCAACATTCAGAAAATGAAGATCATGGCATACAAAGACAATAGTTTCAGCAGCCAAGCCCTGACAATTCCAAGGGGACAAGGGGGCATGTCATCCCTCCTGTGATGTGAGAAAGGGATCAGACAAATAAAAAGGATGGAACCCAACTCATCCAGGGGTGCTCTCTAGTGGACAAATTGTTGTTCTAAAATTAAGGATATTTATTTTAAAAGTTGGAAGATGAACATGTCAAGCACACACACAGTTGAACATATGAATAGAGAGCAAAATATTCTGATAAAATGGCACCAAAGACACTTGCAACTCATTCCTAAACTTTGAAGAATGGTGTTATCCCAGGTTTAAAAATTGTACTACTGGGAAGAGTGGGGAGAAGGGATAGTTGGTGAGTTTGGGTTTGAGATGTACACACTGCTATATTTAAAATGAATAATTGAATATTGGAAATAAAACCAAAAATAAACAAATGGGACCTAATTAAAATTAAAAGCTTCTGCACAACAAAGGAAACTATAAGCAAGGTGAAAAGACAGCCTCCATAATGGGAGAAAATAATAGCAAATGAAGGAACTGATAAAGAACTAATCTCAAAAATATACAAGCAACTCCTGCTGCTCAATTCCATAAAAATAAATGACCCAATCAAAAAATGGGCCAAAGAACTAGACATTTCTCCAAAAAAGACATACAGACAGCTAACAAACACATGAAAAGATGCTCAACATCACTCATTATCAGAGAAATAAAATCAAAACCACAATGAGATACCATTTCACACCAGTCAGAATGGCTGCAATTCAAAATTCAACAAGCAATAAATGCTGGAGAGGGTGTGGAGAAAAGGGAACCCTCTTACACTGTCGGGAATGCAAACTAGTACAGCCACGATGGAGAACAGTGTGGAGATTCCCTAAGAAACTGGAAATAGAACTGCCTTATGACCCAGCAATCCCACTGCTGGGCATACACACCGAGGAAACCAGAATTGAAAGAGACACGTGTACCCCAGTGTTCATCGCAGCACTATTTATAATAGCCAGGACATGGAAACAACCTAGATGTCCATCAGCAGATGAATGGATAAGCAAGCTGTGGTACATATACACAATGGAGTATTACTCAGCCATTAAAAAGAATATATTTGAATCAGTTCTAATGCGGTGGATGAAACTGGAGCCTATTATACAGAGTGAAGTAAGCCAGAAAGGAAAACACCAATGCAGTATGCTGCTGCTGCTGCTGCTGTTAAGTCGCTTCAGTCGTGTCCGACTCTGTGCGACCCCATAGACGGCAGCCCGACAGGCTCCCCCATCCCTGGGATTCTCCAGGCAAGAATACTGGAGTGGGTTGCCATTTCCTTCTCCAATGCATGAAAGTGAAAAGTGAAAGTGAAGTCGCTCAGTCTTGTCCAACTCTTAGCGACCCCATGGACTGCAGCCCACCAGGCTCCTCCACCCATGGGATTTTCCAGGCAAGAGTACTGGAGTGGGATGCCATTGCCTTCTCCACCAGTGCAGTATACTGACACATATATATGGAATTTAGAAAGATGGTAATGATAACCCTGTATGCGAGACAGCAAAAGAGACACAGATGTATAGAACAGTCTTTTGGATTCTGTGGGAGAGGGAGAGGGTGGGATGATTTGGGGGAATGGCTTGGGAACATGTATAATATCATGTAAGAAATGAATTGCCAGTCCAGGTTTGATACAGGATCCTTGGGGCTGGTGCACTGGGATGACCCAGAGGGATGGTACAGGGAGGGGATTCAGGATGGGGAACATGTGTATGCCCATGGTGGATTCATGTTGATGTGTGGCAGAACCAATACAATATTGTAAAGTAATTGGCCTCCAATTAAAATAAATAAATTTAAATTTAAAATAAAATAAAATAAAATTGTGGATGGTATTCTCAAAAGAAGCAATAAGGGGGCCACAAAATATCTAGGGACTTGCTAAATATGTTATTGTGCCTCTCACTATTCTGTACTCAATACTGCCAATGCAGGGTTTTACATACTAGTATCACCAGCTCTGTGGGCTTCCCTGGTAGCTCAGCAGGTAAAGAATTCGCCTGCAATGCAGGACACCCTGGTTCGATCCCTGGGTTAGCAGTATCCCCTGGAGAAGGGACAGGCTACCTAACTCCAGTATTCTTGGACTTCTTTGGTGCATAGATGGTAAAGAATCTGCCTGCAATGCAAAAGACATGGGTTCGATCCTGGGATGGGAAGATCCCCTGGAGGAGGGAATGGCAACCCACTCCAGTATTCTTGCCTGGAGAATCCCCATGAACAGAGGAGTCTGGGTTCACAAAGAGTTGGACATGACTGAGTGGCTAAGTACAGCACATCATCTGCTCTACACATGAAGTTAACTGGTCTCAAGCTTAAGAAATCTGAGCTCCACATTCCAGTCTACACATGGAATTGCTTCGAGAGGTAGAGATGCTATATTTTAATAATCTTTCTTAGAGCAGAAATTCATTTGATAAGTGAGAGATTTGGCCATGGGTCTGTTGAAAGAGACAATGGTTAACAACAGAGGTGCTGAGGCACAGACACAGACAAACCAAGGGGTGAGACATCAAACAACTACCAAGTCTGAAAAATTCTCACTAATCTCCAACCCACTCCCAATCATGTGAGGTATCATGCACTGAGTGGTGGCCCCTTAAAAAAGGGTGTTCAAGCCCTAAACCTGATACCTGTGAACTGACCTTATTTGGAAGCAGGGTCTTTGTAGATGCAATCTAGCTAAGATGAGGCCACATTGGAGCAGGGTGCCCTAAATCCAATATGACTGATGTCCTTATGAGAACAGAAGAGACTCAGACAAACAAGGGATAATGGCCACGTGGTATCAGAAGCAGAGAGCACAATACTGCAGCTGGAAGCCAAAGAACACAAGGAAGGCTGGCACACACCAGTAGCAAGAAGGAAAGATTCTCCCCTGCAGCCTTCAGGGAGAACACAGCCCTGCCAGCACCTGGACTGGGGACTTGTAACCTCCAGATCAGGTAGACAATAAGTCTCTGTTGTTTTGAGGACAGAGAGAACAGACCTGTAGTTCCCAACAGGGAGGGAACTAGGGAGACTTCGAGTGCGAGGTTTTGGATTAGCAGATGTAAGCATTATATATAGAATGGATAAACAACAAGGTCCTACTGTGTAGCACACAAAGGATTATATTCAGTATCCTATAATAAACCATAATGGAAAAGAATATTTAAAAATAAATATATGTATATGTATAACTGAATCACTTCACTGTACAGCAGAAATTAATACAATATTATAAATCAACTATATTTCAAGAAAATAAAATAAATTTCTGTTGTTTGAAGTCACCTAGTTTGCAGTACTTTGTTACAGCAGCTCTAGAAACTGATACTCTAGCCTGAGCCCACACTTCTGTTTTCTCAGCTTTACTAAGACTTCTGCTTTACTAACTGCTTCTGCTGTCACCTCTCCAGTGACCATCAGAGGAATCTTTTAAATCCCACATCAGACCACATCCTCCTCTGCTCTGGACCATGCAAGGCTTCCACCTCACTTCTGGGCTCACTGCCCACTGCTCAAAGACCCATTCCCTCCACATCCCCCTGCTCACTGTCTTCAGACACACTGGTCTTCCTGCTGTTTCTCCAACCTGCCAGGTCAGCTCCTTCCTTAAGAACCCCTGCCTCAGATTCCCTCTCCCCAGTGATAGCACGGTCCCCACCTTCATGTCACTCAGACCCTGTGAGGCACCAGCTCCTCAGGGAGGCCAGGATGTCACCTTCTTTGTCACATCCTCCCCATAAGACAGGAGCCCTGTGAGGGCAGGGCTTTGTCCTCCTGCTGCACTGGCTCCCACATGTATTGGGCACATAGAGACCTGGGCAGGGAGACCAGCAACTTGGCAACACCAGCAGAGTGGGTGTCTCTGACCCAGGTGCTTGGCTACCCAACCTCGCTTCCTGTACTAATGGAAGATGCTTTTTAGGCAAACTGTGTACGACAATCATGTGGATACAAACAGGTCTTAGTATCTCTAATTTCCAAACAATACAATTTGACTTAAATCCTGGAAAAGGAAAACAAAAAGTTCTAAAAAACATTGCATCATTATCCTTAACAATTTCACTAGAACAGTGATGATGATTCAGTAGCCTTGAGGCTGTAGTTCTATACACTTTAAGCTTTATGTGGCTTAAAGTGTAATAGTGACATTTCTACAGGCCTTTGGATTCATCCTCAAATGTAAGAATACCACCAGCTCTCAAAAGAAGGGAGTGTACAACTGAGGGAGAAGAGAGCATTTACCATTAATCCAAGGAGACTGACCTGTTGGGAGGCCTGGCCTTCAACTCACCTGAGTGTCAGCAAGTTCCACAAACTTCTAGAAATTACTTACCTTTTCCAATAGCAGAATCTGACTTGCATCTTTTAGGTACTGCCACTGATGAGTCACTAAGATTGTGATCTTCTCGTGCAAGACTTGGCAAATACACCTATAAATGTAAACAGTACAGTATGTAAAAACATGAATGGGGGTGCTTCCAATTGAAAACACAAATTTTGAAAACATAATAAGACAAAGACAACACAGGAGTTGAAGATCCGTGGTTTAAATACCAAATAAATAATACAAACTAAGTACCAATATAAATCAATAAATCTGACTAGGTCCTCAAATTCATCAGCAGCAAACCTGAATCCAGCTCTGTTCAAAAATTCTAAAAACCAGTCCAGTGAAGGAGGCACCAACAGCTAGGTTGTTTCTTTTTTTTTTTTTTTTCTCAAAAAACTCATCAATTATTTACATGTTTCATGATGATAAACAACGACCAATACTAAGATTCTAAAACCTGACTGAACTAAAACACTATTTCATCACTATTCAGGAATGGGAGAAGAGGAATCTATGTCATTTAAAACTCTGTACATTTTGCTCAGGCAGTTTTCTAAGCAATTGTTTATGATTTATAATATACATAGTAACAACAACAAATTAATAGACTCTTGGTAACCTTTGCCAGAGTGCGTTTTCTAAACACTTCTTCCCAAATAGCCTTAGATAGAAAATGAATGCTAGTGTGGGCTCCAAACATCTCTGCAACATTCCATCCCAACCAGGAATTAAACTTTTCATTTGAACCAAAAACTTTCTGAATATGAAAATGAAAGATGAGAGTCCCAGTGCCCCAAATCAGAGGAAATCATCCAACAGCTCAAGACATACAATTCTCTTAGCCAAGACTCCCCCCAAACTGTCCAAACTTGTGGTTTTTTTCCCACAGCAACCCCCTCAAACTGTCCCTATATTTTAAATGCAGACCCCAAGGAACTCAGCCCCAGTCTCTTCCTACAGAGTCCACAACCCCTTCAGAGAAGTGAGTAGCCAGGTCCAAGGCCCAGGCAGGTACTCTGAGTGCACTGCACCCTCACAAAGCAAATCTCAGGAACATGGGCCAGAACTGAGCCTGCTGAGTGAGTCAGATGGAGAACCTGGAGGCAGTAGACTGCAGTTCAGTTCCATCAAATGAGCCACTAAACCTCAGTTTCTTCATTTTAGAACAACATCAATGACAATCACATGTTCTGAGAAGTCTAACCACCAGTCTTCTCAGTAAATGTCAGCTCCCTTCCCCACTCCTCCATAACCACAAGTGGTCATATGCTTTGGACTCAGAATAGAAAAACTCTGAGGGGACCCTTTGGACACAGGGTCTGTGATCAGAAAGAAGAACCTGGGATTCAGACACACTCACCATCATTTCATTAATTCCAAACAGATTTATTTTTACCTTTTGACATGTCTTAGTTCAGCTTTTGTACCTAAGTTTCTTGACTGAGTAACCTCCTCCCCAGTTAGTACTAAAGTTTTTCATGGAATTGTTGTCAATCACTCCATACGTCATGTCCAACTCTCTGTGACGCCATGGACTGCAGCACACCAGGCTTCCCTGTCTTCCACTGTCTCCACAGTTTGCTCAAATTCATGTCTATTAAGTCAATGATGCTATCTAACCATCTCATCCTCTGCTTCCCCCTTCTCCTTTTGCCTTCAATCTTTCCGAGTGTCAGAGTCTTTTCCAGTGAGTTGGCTCTTCATGTCAGGTGGCCAAAGGATTGGAGCTTCAGCTTCAGCATCTATCCTTCCAATGAATATTTAGGACTGATTTCCTTTATTTTTTTTAATTGCTTATTTATTTATTTATTTATTTTTACTTTACAATATTGTATTGGTTTTGCCACACATTAATGGGTTTTTATAACTGACTTGTTTGATCTTTTTGAAGTCCAAGGGACTCTCAAGAGTCTTCTCCATGACCACAACTTGAAAGCATCAATTCTTTGGCACTCAGCTTTCTTTGTGGATCAACTCTCACATCCATATATGACTACCAGAAAAACCATATCTATGACAATACAGACTTTTGTCCACAAAGTGATGTCTTTGTTTTTTAATGCACTGTCTAGTTTTGTCGTAGTTTTCCTTCCAAAGAGCAAGTGTCTTTTAATTTCATGGCTGCAGTCACTGTCCACAGTAATTTTCTTCCCAAATAATAATTTTTATCCAAATCTCTAGAAAAAAAATACTTTATTTTTCAAGCTTTTAAGAGTAAAGTTTTCCAAGTCATGTCATAAAAAATAATTGCTTTAGCGATGAACTGTTTACACATTATTTTTAGATAAGAGCTGTTAATCATATAATTCCCTATATCAAAATAATCCTATATAAATGCTGTGTTAAGAGGGGACATGGCAGGTTATTGTAGAAAGGATATAAGTAATACAGAGTCCCACCTTCATTCATTCGACTGGCAGACTTTGTTTAGGCAGAGGCGCTATCCCAAGTGTTGAGGATACACCCACAGGTCAAGACGTAGACAACACTCTGCACCATGGAGAAGGGAATACACTGAACTAGTATAGAAAAAAGCACTATTGGGCTGTGATGTGTGCTCTGAGGGAAAAGCAAGGGGGCACTGCCATCTTAGATAGGGTGACATGGGAGACCTGAGACTATCTGGGGAAAAATCCTGGAAGAAGACACAGCAGGTGCAGGGGTCCTGGGACAGAACATGCTGGGCTGAGGCGCCTTCCTGCATTCACTGCTTAGGGTCGAGGTGGGCGGGTGGTGGCAGTGAGGGGGACTCATAAATGGTCAAGTGCACCCACTGAGGGTTATGGGAAGACAGAAGGCATGGGGGCCCCCTGGAGGAGCAGGAGGGAATGGCAGGACCCATCTTCCACCTTCTTTCTGTGTGCTGGTACACTGCTCCCTGGCTCTGGGACAGAGGGACCAGTATGTACAGACAGACAGGGGTGAGAAAGGAACCTCCATAAATCCAGCAGAGCCGGATACTGATTGAGTGTGGGGGTGAGCTGAAAAGGTTGATGGGGCAAGTAGCAAAGAAGCCTGTACTCTGTTTGAGGACCTGGAACTGCATCCTGAATGGGGTTGGGAGAAAAGGGGGATCTATGAAGGGCTGGAACAGGAGGGTGAGCTGTGTAGACAGCAGTGTCAGAATCTGATCAGGACAGACCTGAAGAGCAGATGATGCAGGAGGTGGGGGGTCTGATGATGCAGAGCTGGACCAGGACATGATCCATGGCTGGACACAGTGTCACTGCAACAGTTCACCTAAGGCCCCTCACCTTATATAGGTGATAGAACTCAGTATAGTAAGTGTAACAACATATAGGAGTAAAACTTACGGACCTTACTAACCTTGGATATAGATTTATGACTGAAGAAAACTGTTAATGGCTAGTAGAAATATTATTCACTTACTTTTAATATAAAATACTCCCCATTATTAAGCTTCAGCACAACCACCATCTCTCATAGCATAATGTTCCATCCAATTTTCTAACTCACTGAGGACATTCTCCGTTGCTGCTAGTGATGTCCTAAGTATTACATTCATGCTCCCTGCCCTAAGTTTCCCCAGAGAATGTGGTTCTGATTGGCAAAGGACAGTCTTAATTAACAAGCTTCCTTCTATCAAGTGTACACCCAGAGTCATTACACCCAAAATGTTGAGAGGACTTTATAAATACATCCTGGGTTCAGAAAAGAACTTGGGAGAGTTTTTGTGATGAGCACAGTGACACTTGACAATCAGAACTCTGTCTTCTCCCCTCCCAGTGATGCAAACAGTCAGAAGAATCTCTTCTTACACTGATGGAGAACTTGTGCGGATGCACACAAGACAGAGTGACAGACATTTGTGAGTTCAGGGTGGGGTATTGAGAACAGGGAGGCTGAACTACTCATGATGCCAGAAGGGCAGGGTAGAAAATTGCCACAGCACTAGAGCCATCACTGAACTCATGACAAGACACAAGGCATTTCTCTAAGGGAAAATTCATCAAGCCATGATCAGGAGAGGGTAGGAAAGGGGATCAGACCAGAGAGCTGGAGGCCATGCCAAGTGTCAGCTGTGCTGCTCTCTTACTTTGAAAGAGTCAGTACTACTGTGCATTTTTTGTGTGGCAAAATACACATAATATGAAATCTACCATTTTAACCATTTTTAAGTATACAGCTCAGTAACGTTAAGTACATTTACACTGTTGTGTAACCATCACCACCACTCATCTCCAGAACTCTTTCATCACCCCAATACTAAGCACAAGTTACATACAAACTTGGGTAGAACTCATACAATGACCTTGCTCAGTTCAGTTCAGTTCAGTTCAGTTACTTAGTTGTGTCCAACTCTTTGCGACCGCATGAATCACAGCATGCCAGGCCTCCCTGTCTGTCAGCAACTCCCAGAGTTTACTCAAACTCATGTCCATCAAGTTGGTGATGCCATCCAGCCATCTCATCCTCTATCATCCTCTTCTCCTCCTGCCCCCAATTCCTCCCAGTATCAGAGTCTTTTCCAATGAGTCAACTCTTCACATGAAGTGGCCAAGTACTGGAGTTTCAGCTTTAGCATCAGTCCCTCCAACGAACACCCAGGACTGATCTCCTTCAGAATGGACTGGTTGGATCTCCTTGCAGGCCAAGGGACTCTCAAGAGTCTTCTCCAACACCACAATTCAAAAGCATCAATTCTTCAGTGTTCAGCTTTCTTCACAGTCCAACTCTCACATCCATACATGACCACTGGAAAAACCATAGCCTTGACTAGACAGATCTTTGTTGGCAAAGTAGTGTCTCTGCTTTTTAATATGCTATTTAGGTTGACTTCCCTGGTGGCTCAGACAGTAAAGCATCTGCCTACAATGTGAGAGACCCAGGTTCAATCCCTGGGTCTGGAACATCTCCTGAAGAAGGGAATGGCAACCCACTCCAGTATTCTTGCCTCCCCCTCCCCACCAAAAAAGGGCCTCAAAGAAATGACCCTGCTAGTAAATGTGAAATACCAGCTCCTTGTATCCAGAGCTCAGAGCTGCCACTACATCTCTTTCTCTCTCTCTCTCTCTCTCTCTCTCTCTCTCTCTCACACACACACACACACACATACATACACATACTGCTAACTCTGCTGAAATCTTTTTACTTTGCTAGGTAGCATGAATTGTGAGTTGTGAATGAATCTTTCCCCTACAAATGTACATGCTGATGTCTTAACCCTCAATACTTTAGAATTTGGTGACAGGACCTTCAAAGAGGTATTTAACTTAGATAAGGCCATAAGCGTGGGCCAAATATTATCTGACTGCTGTCCTTAAAAGAGGAGACTAAGACATAAGGACAAAGACACAAGGGTGCACGTGGACAGAGGGAGGACCATGTGAGGACCGTGCAAGAAGAATACCATTAGAAGCCAAGTAGAGAGGTCTAAGGAGAAACCAAACTGCCCACACCTTGATCTTAGACTTTCCTAGCTTCCAAAACTATGAGAGATAAACTCCTATTATTTCTAAGCGTCCCAGGCTCTGGTCTCCTGTGAGAGCAGCCTGGATAGACACAGCCCCAGCAAACTAACACGGACCTGAAAGCAAGAATTTCTAAATAGCTTCTCTCTGCCAAATACCCTGCCTCCTCCAAGTAAGGATGTGCCTGCTGTTCTCCTCATAGCCCTGTTTCCTCCTCCCTCCACACCTGAGCTTCTACTCGTCCTTCAGTGAAAGAACTGGGTCCTCAGAGGCGGTCCTAAGATGGCAGAGAAATAGGATGGGGAGACCACTTTCTCCCCCCAAATTAATCAAAAGAACATTTGAACACTGAGCAAATTCCACAGAACAACTTCTGAATGCTGGCAGAGGACATCAGGCACCCAAAAAGGCAGCCTGTTGTCTTTGAAAGGAGGTAGGACAAAATATAAAAGATAAAAAGAGAGGCAAAAGAGGTAGGGATGGAGATCCATCCTGAGAAGGGAGTCTTAAAGAGAGAAGTTTCCAAACACGAGGAAACATTCTCTCCGGAGGGTCTGTGATGAGCCTTAGAATCTCAGAGGGCAAAATAACCAGGAGGAAAAATAAATAAATAATTAAAACCCACAGATCACGTGCCTAACAGCAACTCCCAGCAGAGCAGTAGTCCAGACGCGCTTGCATCCCCCACTAGCAAGCGGGGGAGGGACAGGGAGGAGCGGGCTGCATTGCTTAGGGTAAGGACCCTCCTGAATACCCTGAGGGCAATCTGAGGGAACTAGCTTGAGACAGCAACCTAGACTGTGGGATAGCTGCCCCATGAAAAGCCCTAACCTAAGACACCACCGCTTCCCTGGTGGCTCAGACGGTAAAGCGTCTGCCTGCAATGTGGGAGACCCGGGTTCGATTCCTGGGTCGGGAAGATCCCCTGGAGAAGGAAATGGCAATCCACTCCAGCACTCTTGCCTGGAAAATCCCATGGACAGAGAAGCCTGATAGGCTACAGTCTATGGGGTCGCAAAGGGTCGGACACGACTGAGCGACTTCACCTTGTCACCTAAGACACCACCAGACATGCTCACAGAACGAAGGACTGAGCAGAGCTAGCTGGCTGTGAACCAGCCCATCCCCGACCGGGACAGGCAGGCGAGGGCAGCCAGAGCCAGAAGAGGGCAATTGCAGCCCCAGAGAGGCATCCTATACCAAACTGCATACAGACTTTGTTGCTAACTAAGACTTCTTGGGATTCTAGATGGTCAACATCTGCTAGGAGGGTTGCAGCCAGAGATCAGCTCCCCAGAAGAGACACAGAGCACACCTGAAAAATGCAAGCCCATTGTACACCCAGAAAACTGAGCAGCTGGGATGGGGGAGGGGATAAGCCACAGCCTTCAACTGGGGGCGACTACACACGCCAAGCACCTGGTCACCTGAGCTGCTCAGATCTGGGACAAGTGCAAAATGCAGGCCCAACCAAATTTGCACCTTTGTGGAGTATCCAAGAACCTGAACCTGAGCAGCTTAGACATGGGAAGTGCATGCAAACCAAGGCCTGCATCAGACAGTTCCCAGCAAAGCAACCTAGAGTCTGAGCAGTGAAGACTGAAAAACCACACACACGGTGAGTGGGGGCAAACCCAGTGTGGCTGAATCACTGTGAGCACACACCAATGATATTTGTTTGCAGTGTTCCTCCCTCCCCAAAGCACGACTGAACAAGCGAGCCTAAAAAAAGTGACCACCACCGCGCCCCTTGTGTCAGGGCAGAAATTAGACACTGAAGAGACCAGCAAACAGAAGAAGCTAAAATAAACAGAGGGAACTGCTCTGGAAGTGACAGGTGCAGTAGATTAAAATCCTGTAGTTAACACTGACTACATAGGAAGGGCCTATAGACCTTGAGAAGTACAAGCCGGACCAAGGAACTATCTGAAAATGAACTGACCCCAAACTGTCTGCAACAGCTCCAGAGAAAATCTTAGATATATTTTTACTATTATCATTTTTTTAATTTAAAAAATTTTAATTTTTTAAGTCCCCATTACAGCTTTAATTTTCATTTTTATAACCTATTATTACCTTGCCCAAAAAAGAACCTATTTTTAAAGCAAACCATATATATATATTTTACAATTTTTGTGACTTTGGTGGTTTTTTTTAAAAATTGTAATTTTGAGAATCTAACCTCTACTCTAGATTTTTAATCTTTGTTTTTGGTATTTGTTATCAACTTTGTACGTTTAAGAACCCATTCTTCAGTATCCATTTTAACTTGGGAGTGAGATCACTGGCCTGATTGCTCTCTCCCACTTTTGACTCTCCTTTTTTTCCAACAGGTCGCCTCTATCTACTCCATCCCCCTTTTCTTCTCTCCCTAACTTGGTGAATCTCTTTGTGTGTTCCAAGCTGTGGAGAACACTTAAGGAACTGATTACTGGCTGGATCTGTCTCTCTCCTTTTGATTCTCCTCTTTATCCTCCTGGCCACCTCTGTCTCCTTCCTCCCTCTCCTCTATGTAACTCCGTGAACATCTCTGAGGGATCCAGACTATAGAGAGCACACAGGGAAATGATTACTGGCTAGCTTGCTCTCTCCCCTTTTGATTCACCTTCTTCTCCTCCTGGTCACCTCTATCTCCTTCCTCCCTCTTCTCTTTTCCATGTAATTCTGTGTACCTCTCAAGGTGTCCCTCACTGTGGAGAAACTTTTCATCATTAACCTAGATGTTTTATCATTGGTGATGTGTAGATGGAGAAGTCTTGAGGCTACTGTAAGATTAAAACTGAAAACCAGAGGCAGGAGGCTTAAGTCCAAATCCTGAGAACATCAGAGAACTCCTGACTCCAGGGAACATTAATCAATAGGAGCTCATCAAATGCCTCCATACCTACACTGAAACCAAGAACCACCTAAGGGCCAACAAGCTCCAGAGCAAGATATACCACACAAATTCCCCAGCAACACAGGAACATAATCCTGAGCCTCAATATACAGGCTGCCTGAAACCACACCAAACCCACTGACATCTCAAAACTCATTACTGGACACTTCATTGCACTCCAGAGAGAAGAAATCCAGCTCCACCCACCAGAACACCTACACAAGCTTCCCTAACCAGGAAACCTTGACAAGCCACCTGTACAACACCACCCACAGTAAGGAACCGCCACAATAAAGAGGACCACCAACTACCAGAATACAGAAAGGCCACCTCAAACACAGCAATATAAACAAGATGAAAAGGCAGAGAAATACCCATCAGCAAAAGGAACAGGATAAATGCCCACCAAATCAAACAAAAGAGGTAGAGATAGGGAATCTATCTGATAAGAATTCTGAATAATGATGGTGAAAATGATCCAAAATCTTGAAAACAAATTGGAGTTACAGATAAATAGCCTGGAGACAAGGATTGAGAAAATGCAAGAAAGGTTTAACAATGGCCTAAAGGAAATAAAAAAGAGTCAATATACAATGAATAATGCAATAAATGATATAAAAAACACTCTGGAGGCAACCAATAGTAGAATAAGAGAGGCAGAAGATAGGATAAGAGAGGCAGAAGATAGGATAAGTGAGGTAGAAGATAGAATGGTAGAAATAAATGGAACAGAGAGGAAAAAAGAAAAAAGAATTAAAAGAAATGAGGACAACCTCAGAGACCTCTGGGACAATGTTAAATGCCCCAGCATCGAATCATAGGAGTTCCAGAAGAAGACAAAAAGAAAGACCATGAGAAAATACTTGAGGAGATAATAGTTGAAAACTTCCCTAAAATGGGGAAGGAAATAATCACCCAAGCCCAAGAAACCCAGAGAGTCCAAAACAGGATAAACCCAAGGCGAAATACCCCAAGACACATATTAATCAAAATAACAAAGATCAAACACAAAGAACAAATATTAAAAGCAGCAAGGGAAAAACAATAAATAACATATAAGGGGATTCCCATAAGGATAACAGCTTATCTATCAATAGAAACTCTTCAGGCCAGAAGAGAATGGCAAGATATACTTAAAGTGATGAAATAAAATAACCTACAGCACAGATTGCTGTACCCAGCAAGGATCTCATTCAAATATGAAGGAGAAATCAAAAGGTTTACAGACAAGCAAAAGCTGAGAGAATCCAGCACCACCAAACCAGCTCTCCAACAAATGCTAAAGGATATTCTCTAGACAGGAAACACAAAAAGGGTGTATACTCGAACCCAAAACAATAAAGTAGGTAATGGGATCATACTTATTAACATTTATCTTAAATATAAATAAGTTGAATGCCCCAACCAAAAGACCAAGACTGGCTGAATGGATACAAAAACAAGACCCCTATATATGTTGTCTACAAGAGACCCACCTCAAAACAAGGGACACATACAGACTGAAAGTGAAGGGCTGGAAAAACATACTCCACGCAAATAGAGACCAAAAGAAAGCAGGAGTAGCAATACTCATATCAGATAAAATAGATGTTAAAACAAAGGCTGTGAAAAGAGACAAAGAAGGACACTACATAATGATCAAAGGATCAATCCAACAACAAGAAGATATAACAATTATAAATATACATGCACCCAACATAGGAGCACCACAATCTGTAAGACAAATTCTAACAAGTATGAAAGGGGAAATTAACAATAACACACTAATAGTGGGAGACTTCAATACCCCACCCACACCTATGGATAGATCAACTAAACAGAAAGTTAACAAGGAAATACAAATTTTAAATGATACAATAGACCAGTTAGACCTAATTGATATCTATAGGACACTTCACCCCAAAACAATTCACCTTTTTCTCAAGTGCTCACGGAACCTTCTCTAGGATAGATCATATCCTGGGCCATAAATCTAGCCTTGGTAAATTCAAAAAAATTGAAATCATTCCAAGAATCTTTTCTGACCACAATGCAGTACGATTGGGTGTCAATTATATGAGAAAAACTATTAAAAATTCCAACATATGGAGGCTGAACAACACACTGCTGAATAACCAACAAATCACAGAAGAAATCAAAAAATAAATCAACATATACATAGAAATGAATGAAAATGAAAACACAACAACCCAAAACCTGTGGGACACTGTAAAAGCAGTGCTAAAGTGAGGGTCATAGCAATACAGGCTTACCTCAAAAAAACAAGAAAAAAGTCAAGTAAATAACCTAACTCTACACTTAAAGTAACTTGAGAGGAAGAAATGGAGAACCCCAGGGTTAGTAGAGGAAAGAAATCTTAAAAATTAGGGCAGAGACAAATGCAAAAGAAACAAAAGAGACAGAAATCAACAAAGCCAAAAGCTGATTCTTTGAGAAGATAAATAAAATTCACAAACCATTAGGCAGACTCATAAGGAAGCAAAGGGAGAAAAATCAAATCAATAAAATTAGAAACGAAAATGGAGTGATCACAACAGACAACACAGAAATACAAAGGATCATAAGAGACTACTATCAGCAACTATATGCAGACAAAATGGACAACTTGGAAGAAACGGAGAAATTCTTAGAAAACTATAACTTTCCAAAACTGAACCAGGAACAAATAGAAAATCTTAATAGACTCATCACAAGTACAGAAATTAAAACTGTAATCAGAAATCTTCCAACAAACAAAAGCCCAGGTCCAGACAGCTTCACAGCTGAATTCTACCAAAAACTTAGAGAATTAACATCTACTCTACTAAAACTCTTCCAGAAAATTGCAGAGGAAGGCAAACTTCCAAACTCATTCTATGAGGCCACCATCACTCTAATACCAAAACCTGACAAAGATGCCACACAAAAAAAGAAAACTACAGGCCAATATCACTGATGAACATAGATGCAAAAATCCTTAACAAAATTTTAGCAATCAGAATCCAACAACATATAAAAAGATCATACATCATGACCAAGTGGGCTTTCTCCCAGGGATGCAAGGATTCTTCAATATCTGCAAATCAATCAATTTAATTCACCACATTACCAAATTGGAAAATAAAAGCCATATGATTATCTCAATAGATGCAGAGAAAGCCTTTGACAAAATTTAACATCCATTTATGATTAAAAAAAAAAACCCTCCAGAAAGCAGGTATAGAAGGAACATACCTCAACATAATAAAAGCTATATATGACAAACTCTCAGCAAACATCATCCTCAATGGTGAAAAATTGAAAGCATTTTCCCTAAAGTCAGGAAAAAGATGAGGGTGCCCACTTTCACCACTATTGTTCAACATAGTTTTGGAAGTTTTGGTCACACAATCAGAGCAGAAAAAGAAATAAAAGGAATCCAAATTGGAAAAGAGGAAGTAAACTCTCACTGTTTGCAGATGACATGATCCTCTACATAGAAAACCCTAAAGACACCATCAGAAAATTACTAGAACTAATCAATGAATATAGTAAAGTTGCAGGATATAAAATCAACACACAGAAATTCCTTGCATTCCTATACACTAATAATGAGAAAACATAAAGAGAAATTAAGGAAAGAATTCTATTCACCATTGCAATGAAAAGAATAAAATACTTAGGAATATATCTACCTAGAGAAACAAAAGACCTATATATAGAAACTATAAAACACTGGTGAAAGAAATCGAAGAGGACACAAATAGATGGAGAAATAGACCGTGTTCATGGATTGGAAGAATCAATATAGTGAAAATGAGTATACTACCCAAAGCAATCTACATACTCAATGCAATCCCTATCAAGCTACCAATGGTATTTTTCAGAGAACTAGAACAAATAA
>SJXQ01003676.1:363710-377113 GCA_006408695.1 Aepyceros melampus | reverse complement strand
AGAGAAATATTAATTTGGAACATACTTAGTTGTGTCTACTTACAACAAACAAGTAGTTCTAAGGACTCAGGACACATTTTAAGATATGAGACTGATCAAGAAAATATATTATTATTAACTTAATGATAATGAGATATTGTGTGTCCGTGTCCATATAGGTGAGAGAGAATCATAATTATATAGATTGGTTTGAACCTTTTTATTTCTTACACACTAACTGAACACTAAATTATGGTTCTCTTATACATAAATAACAAATACAAATAAATAACATCCACTAAACTGGACTGGAATGGGTGCATTTAACTCAGATGACCATCATATTTACTACTGTTGGCAGGAATCACTTAGAAGAAATGGGGTAGCCATTATAGTCAATAAAAGAGTTAGAAATGCAATAATTGGATGCAGTCTCAAAAACGACACAATGATCTCTGTTTGTTTCCAAGGCAAGCCATTCAATATCATGGTAATCCTATGCCCTGACCAGTAATGTTGAAGAAGCTGAAATTTAAAGTTTCTTTGAAGATATACAAGAACTTCTAAACTAACACCCAAAAAAGATGTCCTTTGTTTATAGGGGACTGGAATGCAAAGTAGGAAGTCAAGAAACATCCTGAGTAACAGGCAAATTTGGCCTTGGAGTATAGAATGAAGCAGAGCAAAGGCTAATAGAGTTTTGCCAAGAAAATGCAAAGGTCATAGCAAACACCTTTATTTTATTTTTTTTNTTCTGACTGGTGTGAAATGGTACCTCATTGTGGTTTTGATTTGCATTTCTCTGATAATGAGTGATGTTGAGCATCTTTTCATGTGTTTGTTAGCCATTCGTATGTCTTCTTTGGAGAAATGTCTATTTAGTTCTTTGGCCCATTTTTTGATTGGGTCATTTATTTTTCTGGAGTTGAGCTGCATAAGCTGCTTGTATATTTTTGAGATTAGTTGTTTGTCAGTTGCTTCATTTGCTATTATGTTCTCCTGTAAGACAAGAAACTATAAAACTCTTAGAGGAGAACATAGGCAAAACACTCTCTGACATAAATCACAGCAGGATCCTCTATGATCCACCTCCCAGAATACTGGAAATTAAAGCAAAAATAAACAAATGGGATCTAATTAAAATTAAAAGCTTCTGCACAACAAAGGAAACTATAAGCAAGGTGAAAAGCAAACACTTTAAAAAAAAAAAAAAAAGAGAAGACTCTACACATGGACATCACCAGATGGCCAACACTGAAATTAGATTGACTACATTCTTTGCAGCCAAAGATGGAGGAGCTCTATACAGTCAGAAAAACAAGACTAGGAGCTGACTGTGGCTCATATCATGAACAACTCCTTATTGGCAAGTCAGTCAGTTCAGTTCAGTTGCTCAGTTGTGTCCGAGTCTTTGCAACCCCAAGAACTGCAGCATGCCAGGGTTCTCTGTTCATCACCAAATCCCAGAATTTACCCAAAATCGTGTCCATTGAATCTGTGGTGCCATCTAATCATCTAATCCTCCATTGTCCCCTTCTTCTCTGCCTTCAATCTTTCCCAATATCAGGGTCTTTTCAAATGAGTCACCGCTTCATATCAGGTGGCCAAAATAATGGAGTTTTCAGGTTCAACATCATTCCTTCTAATGAACACCAAGGACTGATCTTTAGGATGGGCTGGTTGGATCTCCTTGCAGTCTAAGGGACTCTCAAGAGTTTTCTCCAACACCATATTTCAAAAACATCAATTCTTCTGTGTTCAGCTTTCTTTATAGTCCAACACTCACATCCATAAATGACTACTGGAAAAACCATAACCTTGATGAGATCGACCTTCATTGACAAAGTAATGTCTCTGCTTTTTAATATGCTATCTAGGTTGGTCATAACTTTGCTTCCAAGAAGTAAGTGCCTTTTAATTTCACGGCTACACACAATCTCCAGTGATTTTGGAGCCCAAAAAGTAAAGTTAGCCACTATTTTCATTGTTTTCCCATCTGTTTCCTATGAAGTGATGGGACCGGGTGCCATGATCTTCGTTTTCTGAATCTTGAGCTTTAAGCCAACTTTTTCACTCTCCTTTTCCACTTTCATCAAGAGACTCTTTAATTCTTCTTCACTTTTGCCATAAGGGTGGTGTTGTCTGCATAAGTGAGGTTATTGATATTTCTCCCAGCAATCTTGATTCCAGCTTGTGCTTCCTACAGCCCAGCATTTCTTATGATGTACTTTGCATATAAGTTAAATAAGCAGGATGACAATAGACAGCCTTGATGTACTCCTTTTACTATTTGGAACCAGTCTGTTGTTCCATGTCCAGTTCTAACTGTTGCTCCTTGACCTACATACAGGTTTCTCAAGAGGCAGGTCAGGTGGTCTGATATTCCCATCACTATCAGAATTTTCCACAGTTTGTTGTGATCCACACAGTCAAAGGTTTTGGCATAGTCAATAAAGCAGAGATACATGTTTTTCTGGAACTCCCTACCCAGCATTTCTTATGATGTACTTTGCATATAAGTTAAATAAGCAGGATGACAATAGACAGCCTTGATGTACTCCTTTTACTATTTGGAACCAGTCTGTTGTTCCATGTCCAGTTCTAACTGTTGCTCCTTGACCTACATACAGGTTTCTCAAGAGGCAGGTCAGGTGGTCTGATATTCCCATCACTATCAGAATTTTCCACAGTTTGTTGTGATCCACACAGTCAAAGGTTTTGGCATAGTCAATAAAGCAGAGATACATGTTTTTCTGGAACTCCCTTGGTTTTTCAATGACCCAGCAAATATTGGCAATTTGATCTCTGGTTCCTCTGCCTTTTCTAAAACCAGCTTGGACATCCGGAAGTTCATTGTTCACGTATTGCTGAAGCCTGGCTTGGAGAATTTTGAGCATTTCTTTACCAGTGTCTGAGAGGAGTGCAATTGTGTAGTAATTTGAACGTTCTTTGGCATTGCCTTTTTGGGGGATTGGAATGAAAACTGACCTTTTCCAGTCCTGTGACCACTACTGAGGTTGTCAAACTTGCTGACATATTGAGTGTAGCACTTTCACAGCATCATCTTTTAGGATTTGAAAGGGCTCAACTAGAGTTCCATCACATCCGCTAGTTTTCTTCGTAGTTATACTTCCTGATACACAGTTGACTTTACATTACAGATGTCTGGCTCTAGGTGAGTGATCACACCATCATAATTATCTGGGTCATGAAGATCTTTTTTGTACAGTTCTTCTGTGCATTCTTTCCACCTCTTCTTAATATCTTCTGCTTCTGTTAGGTCCATACCATTTCTCTGCTTTATCAAGCATGCTAAATCAGCTTTATCAAGCATGCTTTATCTTTGCATGAAATGTTCGCTTGTAGCTCTAATTATTTTGAAGACCTCTAGTCTGTCCCATTCTATTGTTTTCCTCTATTTCTTTTATTTTTTAATTTTTATTTTTACTTTATTTTACTTTACAAAACTGTATTGATTTTGCCATATATTGACATGAATCTGCCACGGTGTACATGAGTTCCCAATCCTGAACCCCCCTTCCATCTCCCCCCTCCCTATATCATCTCTCTTGATCATCCTCTATTTTTTTGCATTGATCACTGAGGAAGGCTTTCTTATCACTCCTTGCTATTCTTTGGAACTCTGCATTAAAAATAGCATATCTTTCCTTTTATTCTTTGCATTTCACTTCTCTTCTTTTCACAGCTATTTGTAAGGCCTCCTCAGAAAACCATTTTATTTTTCTGCATTTGTTTTTCTTGGAGATAGTCTTGATTCCTGTCTCCTGTACAGTGTCATGAACCTCCATCCATAGTTCATCAGGCACTCTGTCTATCAGATCTAGTCCCTTATATCTATTTCTCATTTCCACTGTATAATCATAAGGGATTTGATTTAGGTCATACCTGAATGGTCTAGTGGATTTCCCACTGCCTTCAATTTAAGTCTGAACTTGGCAATGAGGAGTTCATGATCTGAGCCACAGTCAGCACCTGTTTTTTTTTTTTTTGCTCAGTGTATAGAACTTCTCCATCTTTGGCTGCAAAGAATATAGTCAATCTGATTTTGTTGTTCGCCATCTGTTGATGTGCATGTGTAGAGTCTTCTTGTTTCATTGAAAGAGCATGTTTGTTATGACCAGGGCAATCTCTGGCAAAACTCTGTTAGCCTATGCCCTGCTTCTTCTGTATTCCAAGGCCAAATTTGCCTGTTACTCCAGGTGTTTCTTGACTTCTTAATTTTGCATTCCAGTCCCCTATAATGGAAAAAAAAAATCTGTTTTGGGTGTTAATTCTAAAAGATCTTGTAGGTCTTCATAAAACTGTTCAGCTTTAGCTTCTTCAATGTTATTGGTCGGGACATAGACTTGGATTACCATGATATGAATGGGTTGCCTTGGAAACTAACAGAGATCATTCTGTCGTTTTTGAGATTGCATCCAAGTACTATATTTCAAACTATTTTATAAACTGTGATGAATAGTCCATTTCTTCTAAGGGATCCCTTATTGCAAAATTCAGACTTAAAATGAAGAAAGTGGGAAAAACCTCTAGACCAGTCAGGTACAACCTAAATCCAATTCCCTATGATTACACCATGGAAGTGAGAAATAGATATAAGGGACTAGATCTGATAGACACAGTGCCTGATCAATTATGGATAGAGGTTTATGACATTGTACAGGAGACAGGGATCAAGACCATCCCCAAGATAAAGAAATGAAAAAAGCAAAATGGCTGTCTGAGGAGTCCTTACAAATAGCTGTGAAAAGAAGAGAAGTAAAAAGCAAAGGAGAAAAGGAAATATATAAGCATTTGAAAACTGTGTTCCAAAGACTAGCTAGGAGAAATAAGAAAGCTTCCTTGGTCATCAATGCAAAGAAATAGAGGAAAACAATAGAATGGGAGAGACTAGAGCTCTTCAAAATAATTAGAGCTACCAACGGGACATTTCATGCAAAGATGGGCTTGATAAAGGACAGAAAGGATATGGACCTAACAGAAACAGAAAATATTAAGAACAGGTGGCAAGAATACACAGAAAAAAACTGTGCAAAAAAGATCTTCATGACCCAGATAATCACGATGGTGTGATCACTCATCTAGAGACTGGCATCCCAGAATGTAAAGTCAAGTGGGCCTCAGGAAGTATAACTACAAAGAAAACTAGTGGAGGTGATGGAACTCTAGTTGAGCTCTTTCAAACCTAAAAGATGATGCTGTGAAAGTGCTACACTCAATATGTCAGCAAGTTTGACACCCTCAGTAGTGGTCACAGGACTGGAAAAGGTCAATTTTCATTCCAATCCCCTAAAAAGGCAATGCCAAAGAACGTTCAAACTACCACACAATTGCACTCCTCTCAGACACTGGTAAAGAAATGCTCAAAATTCTCCAAGCCAGGCTTCAGCAATACGTGAACAATGAACTTCCAGATGTCCAAGCTGGTTTTGGAAAAGGCAGAGGAACCAGAGATCAAATTGCCAACATTTGCTGGATCATCAAAAAAGCAAAGGAGTTCCAGAAAAACATATATCTCTGCTTTATTGACTATGACAAAACCTTTGACTGTGTGGATCACAACAAACTGGAAAATTCTGATAGCGATGGGAATATCAGACCACCTGACCTGCTTCTTGAGAAACCTGTATGTAGGTCAGGGAGCAACAGTTAGAACTGGACATGGAACAACAGACTGGTTCCAAATAGGAAAAGGCTGTCTATTGTCATCCTGCTTATTTAACTTATAAGCAGAGTAAAGTGAAAGTGAAGTCGCTCAGTCTTGTCTGACTCTTTGCGACCCCATGGACCATAGCCCACCAGGCTTCTCTGTCCATGGGATTCTCCAGGCAAGAATACTGGAGTGGGTTGCCATTTCCTTCTCCAGGGGATCTTCAAAAAAGGCTGGGCTGGAGGAAGCACGAGTGGAATCAAGATTGATGGGAGAAATATCAATAACCTAAGATATGAACACCACCCTTATGGCAGAAAGTGAAGAACTAAAGAGACTCTTGATGAAAGTGAAAGAGGAGAGTGAAAAAGTTGGATTAAACTCAACATTCAGAAAGTGAAGATGATGGCATCTTGTCCCATCATTTCATGATATTTAAATGGAGAAACAGTGCAAATAGTGGCTGGCTTTGTTTTTTTGGTCTCCAAAATCACTGGAGATGGTGATTGTAGCCATGAAATTAAAAGGCACTTACTTCTTGGAAGGAAAATCATGATAACCTACACAGCATATTAAGGTCTGTCTAGTCAAGGCTATGGTTTTTCCAGTAGTCATGTATGGATGTGAGATTTGGACTATAAAGAAAGCTGAACAGTGAAGTATTGATGCTTTTGAATTGTGGTGTTGGAAAAGATTCTTCAGAGTCCCTTGGACTGCAAGGATATCCAACTAGTCCATCCTAAAAGATATTAGTCCTGGGTGTTCATTGGAAGGACTGATGTTGAAGCTGAAGTTCCAATTCTTTGGCCACCTGATGCAGAGAGCTGACTCATTTGAAAAGACCCTGATGCTGGGAACAATTGTGGTCAGGAGGCGAAAAGGATGACAAAGGATGAGATGGTTGGATGGCATCACTAACTCAATGTATATTGGTTTTGGTGAACCCCGGGAATTGTTGATGAACAGAGAGGCCTGGTGTTCTGCAGTTCATGGGATCACAAAGAGTCGGACACGACTGAGTGATGAACTGAACTGAACTGTCTGATGAAGCCTCAGCAGAATGCAATTTAGCAGGAATATTTGGCAATTATTTAAAATGAGTATTCCCTAAAATATAGAGGACAGTGTATTTCACTTGCCAGTGTTTATGTCAACAAATATGAAAACAAATACTTTTGACATTTTGTAAGAATCGTATTCAAAATTGTTATATTGTTCAAAAGAAGTCTTTAAAATGTATATGTGTATGTTGGTAGTTTACATTTGAATCAGTTCTAATGAGGTGGATGAAGCTGGAGCCGATTATACAGAGTGAAGTAACCCAGAAAGAAAAACACCAATACAGTATACTTACACATATATATAGAATTTAGAAAGATGGTAATGATAAACCTGTACGTGAGACAGCAAAAGAGACAGAGATGTATAGAACAGCCTTTTGGACCCTGTGGGAGAGGGAGAGGGTGGGATGATTTGGGAGAGTGGCAGTGTAACATGTATGATATCATAAGTGAAATGAATCACTGGTCTAGGCTCAATGCAGGATGCAGGATGCTTGGGACTGATGCACGGGGATAACCAGAGAGATGGTGTGGGGTGGGAGGGAGGAGGTGGTGGTCGGGATTGGGAGTTCATGTACACTCGTGGCTGATTCATGTCAATGTATAGCAAAATGAATACAGTATTGTAAAGCAAAACAAACTAAAAAATAAAAATTAATTAAAAAAAGAAAAATAAATAATAAATGCATAGAAAAGTATGTGTTCATAAACTATCGTATTCTAGTAGAGTCATAATACATTAGTTTACAGAATATAGAGGAAGTTCTCATAAACAATATATAGAAAATTTAAATTATTTAGCAATGTGAAATGTTAATTTGCTTTTTAAAAAAGTAAGTAAAGTAATAAATATTTTTTGTTTAGAAAGCTAGAAAAAAGTGTAGAAATTTTAATCACTGAAATTAAATGTCTGCTAATAATTTATTTGAATTCATTTAAAATTATATATATTGGCTAACTTTATTAATTATTATAATCAATTTGTTTTTCTAATTAGGTTAGATATTTTATTACTAGATCTTTTATGTTCCAAATGGTTTCAAAAATATATTATTGAAATTCTTTTAATATTTAAAATAGTTCAAGAAATATGTTGCATTATTTTAATTAATATATTATAAAATTATAAATGCATATTTAACAATTTCAGGTACAGCTTCATTTTAATTCTTAATAGTTTGTTCTTTTATAATTTAACTTTTTTATGAAGTGTGTATTTTCAGAAAAATTAATGAATTTTCCCAAGATCACATATTCTAAAGAGTTAAAAAAGGCACTTATATATTTTTCTATCTAATTTTGAAATGCTTATTCTACTCTACTCTCTGTGGCTCTCATAGAAGTTACCTGTAGAAAAATAAACATCTGCTTCAGTTCAGTTCAGTTCAGTCGCTCAGTCGTGTCTGACTCTTTGTGACCCCATGAAGCTTATTCCTTAATAAATAAAATATTGTATAGAAGCTCAACACCATCATATTTTAAATGAGAATTAAAATCTTGAGTATGTATACATGAAGGCATCATCAGGTAATACTGGTGAGAACTTATTTCAGAGTGAACATCTTGGGAAAATGCATGAATATAGGTATAGAATATAAAAATAATTCAGTGAGGTTGGAACAAAAAGATCACATATGTTTAGGCCATATAATGACCATGTGTATCTGGGTGTTAGGGTCAAGGGTCAATGAGAGATGGTATTTATGTCATATTAAAGCCCATAGTAACTACAGTTTCATTTAAAAATCACAGTCAAACACTCAGTGATGACACAAAGTCAAATTTCAGAGTTTGAAAAATACCGATTTAAAACATTCTAAGCAAATCTTGAGAAATCTGTATGCAGGTCAGGAAGCTACAGTTAGAACTGGACATGGAACAATAGACTTGTTCCAAATAGGAAAAGGAGTACGTCAAGGCTGTATATTGTCACCCTGCTTATTTAACTTATATGCAGACTACATCATGTGAAACACTGAGCTGGAGGAAGCACAAGCTGGAATCAAGATCACTAGGAGAAATATTAATAACCTCAGATATGCAGATGACAATACTGTTATGGCAGAAAGTGATGAGGAACTAAAAAGCCTCTTGATGAAAGTAAAAGAAGAGAGTGAAAAAAGTTAGCTTAAAGCTCAACATTCAAAAAACCAAGATGATGGCATACGGTCCCATAACTTCATGGGAAATAGATGGGGAAACAATGGAAACAATGTCAGACTTTTTTGGGGGGGCTCAAAAATTACTGCAGATGGTGACTGCAGCCAGGAAATTAAAATACGCTTACTCCTTGGAAGAAAATTTATTACCAACCTAGATAGCATATTCAAAAGCAGAGACATTACTTTGCCGACTAAGGTCCGTCTAGTCAAGGCTATGGTTTTTCTAGTAGTTATGTTTGGATGTGAGAGTTGGACTGTGAAGAAAGCTGAGCGCCGAAGAATTGATGCTGTTGAACTGTGGTGTTGGAGAAGACTCTTGAGAGTCCCTTGGACTGAAAGGAGACCCCACCAGTCCAGTCTGAAGGAGATCAACTCTGGGATCTCTTTGGAAGGAATGATCTAAAGCTGAAACTCCAGTACTTTGGCCACCTGATGCAAAGAGTTGACTCATTGGAAATGACTCTGATGCTGGGAGGGATTGGGGGATGGAGGAGAAGGGGACGACAGAGGATGAGATGGCTGGATGGCATCACTGACTCAATGGGTGTGAGTCTGGGTGAACTCTGGGAGTTGGTGATGGATAAGGAGGCCTGGCGTGCTGTGATTCATGGGGTCGCAAAGAGTCGGACATGACTGAGTGACTGAACTGAAGCAAATTCTATTTCAATATGTCAATAACAATTTTGAAAAAGAGAATTAATAAAACCACTTACTTTACTGAATGTTGTCTTCATCCTTAATTCTCTAGGCTACTAGTTACAGTTACAAAACTATTTAATACTATAATTTTTATGTCAATATGGTTTTGAAATAGTGGAAATATTTAAAGCAAAGGGAAATAAATAACTTCTATGTAGTGAGAAATTATTTTATATTATTATAAACACTGGGTGTTTAATTATGTAAGCTGTAGCATATTTATTAAATACAAAAGAAAATAGAACAGTGTGATATAATGTTTTCAGGAAATCATCTTAAAAACTGTGGGATGATTTTTTTAAGCACCTTGTATCGAGTTATCAATGTATTATTTCTATTTGTCATTGTTTTGTATCTTACTTTTGCTTGATAGAGTAAAATACATTGACTCTATAGAACAGCAAAATATATTTTAGTCGTCAAAAGTGATGAAGACTCAGATATAAGCAATGATCATGGAATATAGGAATAAATTAAGATGAAATGACTGTGATTCATGCTAAAGGCAACATTCAAAATCATTTTTGGTAAAGATGAAAAAAAATCATATATATAATGGTCTGCATTTTGGAATTTTGCAACTGTGGATGAGAATATGACATTTAATATAGTAATGTAAATGCCTTTAATTCTTATTGATATGTAATTAATTTATGTGGTGATTTAAAGTAAATTATTAATAATACCTTTAATTAGCAATCACCAATCATTATGTATCATTACCTTATAAATATTTTACACATGCATACACACACATAATTTAATTCACTCAATATGATTATTTTTAAATAGAAGTATTATTTATCCTCACTTTATAATGATACACAAGGCATAGAGAAAGTAATTGCCTAAATTTACCAGGGAAATTTGTACCTAGACAGTTCAGTTCAGTTCAATCGCTCAGTCGTGTCTCACTCTTTGCGACCCCATGAATCGCAGCACGCCAGGCCTCCCTGTCCATCACCAACTCTCGGAGTTCACTCAAACTCATGCCCATCGAGTCAGTGATGCCATCCAGCCATCTCATCCTCTGTCATCCCCTTCTCCTCCTACCCCCAATCCCTCCCATATTTCATGCTCCATATAACACCGCAATGTGCCATTTATTCTAGTTTCTATGTTTGGATTCCTCTTTCAGTAACCTATCATTTTGCCTTTTCATACTATTCATAGGGTTCTCAAGGGAAGAATACTGAAGTGATTTGCCATTCCCTTCTCCAGTGGACCACATTCTGTCAGACCTCTCCATCATGACTTGTGCATCTTGGGTGGCCCCACATGGCATGGCTTAGTTTCATTGAGTTAGACAAGTCTGTGGTCCATGTGATCAGATTGCTTAGTTTTCCAAGATTATTGTTTCAGTGTCTCTGCTTTCTGATGCCCTCTCTCAACACCTACCGTCTTACTTGGGTTTCTCTTACCTTGGACATAGGGTAACTCCTCACTGCTGCTCCAGCAAAGTGCAGTCATTGCTTCTTAACTTGGATGAGTGGTATCTACTCATGGCTACCCCTGCTGACCTTGAATGTGGAGTAGCTCCTCTCGGCCCTCCTGAGCCCGTGCAACCACCACTCCTTGGAAGTGGGGTTGCTCTTCTCGCCCACAGCCCCTGACCTACAGCGTGGGGTACCTCCCCTTGGCTGCCACCCCTGAACTTGGGTGAGGGGTAGTTTCTCTCGGCCATGCTTCTGTGCAGTCTGTCCACAAATTTGGAAAACTCAGCAGTGGCCACAGGACTGAAAGGGTCAGTTTTCATTCCAATTCCAAAGAAAGGCAATGCCAAAGAATGCTCAAACTACCACACAACTGCACTCATCTCACACGCTAGTAAAGTAATGCTCAAAATTCTCCAAGCCAGGTCTCAGCAGTATGTGAACCGTGAACTTCCAGATATTCAAGATGATTTAGAAAAGGCAAAGGAACCAGAGATCAAATTGCCAACATCCGCTGGATCATCAAAAAAGCAAGAGAGTGCCAGATTACTATCTATTTCTGCTTTATTGACTAAGTCAAAACCTTTGACTGTGTGGATCACAATAAACTGTGGAAAATTCTGAAAGAGATGGGAATACTAGACCACCTGACCTGCCTCTTGAGAAATCTATATGCAGGTCAGGAAGCAACAGTTAGAACTGGACATGGAACAACAGACTGGTTCCAAATAGGAAAAGGAATACATCAAGGCTGTATATTGTCACCCTGCTTATTTAACTTATATGAAGAGTACATCATGAGAAATGCTGGACTGGAAGAAGCACAAGCTGGAATCAGGATCACCGGGAGAAATATCAATAACCTCAGATATGCAGATGACAGCACTCTTATAGCAGAAAGTGAAAAGGAACTAAAAAGTTTCCTGATGAAAGTGAAAAAGGAGAATGAAAAAGTTGACTTAAAGCTCAATATTCAGAAAACAAAGATCATGGCATCTGGTCCCATCACTTCATGGGAAATAGATGGGGAAACAGTGGAAACAGTATCAGACTTTATTTTTGGGACTCCAAAATCACTGCAGATGGTGACTGCAGCCATGAAATTAAAAGACACTTACTCGTTGGAAGGAAAATTATGACCAACCTAGATAGTATATTCAAAAGCAGAGGCATTCCTTTGCCATCCCTCTAAGTCAAGGCTATAGTTTTTCCAGTAGTCATGTATTTATGTGAGAGTTGGACTGTGAAGAAAGCTGAGCACCGAAGAATTGATGCTTTTGAACTGTGGTGTTGGAGAAGACTCTTGAAAGCCCTTTAGACTGCAAGAAGACCAACCAGTCCATTCTAAATGAAATCAGCCCTGGGTGTTCTTTGGAAGGAATGGTGCTAAAGCTGAAATTCCAGTACTTTGGCCACCTGATGCAAAGAGTTGACTCATTGGAAAAGACTTTGATGCTGGGAGGGATTGGGGGCAGGAGGAGAAGGGGACGACAGAGGATGAGATGGCTGGATGGCATCACCGACTCCATGGGCATGAGTTTTGGTAAGCTCCAGCGAGGCCTGGTATGCTGCGATTCATGGGGTCGCCTGACATTTGAAGTACATATTCATTCTATATTGAATTCATGTTTACAATATATACACTTATATGTAAAGTTTTAAGATATTTATATCATCAAAATTAATGCAATTTTAACCACCTCCTATCAAGATGATAGCTGCCAACATGCTATGGCAGTGTTCATGTCAGAGTCAGGTCTTCTACCAAAGGCAACAGGCACACAATTAAAAGATTTTGCATGATGATATCCCAAGATGGTGGAGGAATAGGACAGGGAGACCAGTTTTCTCCCACAAATTCATCAAAAGATCATTGGAATGCTGAGCAAATTCCACCAAGCAACTTCTGAATGCTAGTGGAGAACATCAGGCACCCAGAAAGGCAGCCCATTCTCTTTGCAAGGAGGTAGGACAAAATATAAAAGACAAAATGAGAGAAAAAAGTGTTAGGGACAGAGACCCACCCCAGGAAGGTAGTTGTGAAGGAGGCGAAGTTTCCAAACAGCAAGAAATCCTCTCACCAGTGGGTCTGTGGGGAGTTTTGGAATCTCAAAGGGCAACGTAACTGGAAGAAAAACAAAAACAAAAGCACAGAATATGCTCCTGATACTGCCAGAGGAGAAGTAGCCCAGATGCTCACGTCCACCTCTAGTGAGCGGGGTCTGGACAGGAAGGTGCAGGTTGCATGCCTAAAGTATGGACCAGACCTGAATCCCCTGAGAACAACCTGAGGGGGCTGACATGAGATAACAACCCAAACTTCGGGATAGCCGGGGGGGGGGGGGGGAGGGAGGAGGTGGTGGGGGGGAAGAGTAGAGAGGGGGGGGGGGGATGGGGG
>SJXQ01003676.1:306126-363649 GCA_006408695.1 Aepyceros melampus | reverse complement strand
AGGAAAAAGGGGGGGGGGGGAAGAAAAAAAAAAAGAGCAAGTGGGGGGCCGGGGGGCGGGGGGGGGGGGGAAGAGAGAGAGAGAGAGAGAACTTTTCTGCGCAAGGCTCTAACCTAAGGCAAAGCCTGGTCTGCTCACAGAAAAAAGAATTCAGCACACCAAAGGAAAATTAGTCGGTTGCATACAGGCCCCTCCCCGACCACTGGAGGCAGCGAGGCAGGCTTGTGACATCTAGTGCCAGAAGGCGAAACACAATCTTTGTCCCAGAGACCAGCATCATCTACCAAACCATGAGCAGGCTCCCAGTTGCTAAACAAGTCTTCCCAGGATCCTGAACAGTTGACATCTGCCAGGAGGGTCACAGCCTGAGCTCAGCTCCCCAGAGGAGACACATGGAACACCTGAGTCAATGCTCTCACAGCACACCTGGGAATCCAAGGGGCCAGGATCAGGGAGGTGGTTAAGATGCATGCCCACCTGGGACAATGTGCTCCCCAAGCACCTGGTCGCCTGAGTTGCTCAAACCTGGGAAGGGCACAAAACACATGCCCAACCGAGTCTGTGCCTTTGTGGAGTACCCGAGAACCTGAACCCAGTCAGTTCAGAACTGAGAAGCGCACAAAATGCAGGACCCAATTTGGACAGTACTCCTGCAGAGCAACCAGGAGCCTGAGCAGTATAGAACCAAAAAGCACATGCTGCAGTGAGCTGGGGCAAACCCAATGTGGTCCATACAGTGCAAGCACCCCCACACATGACGGTGACATTTGCTTGCAGGGTTCCTCACTCCCCACAGCACAACTGAACAAATGAGCCTGAATAAATGACTACCTTCGACCCCTTCAGAAATTAGACACTGAAGAGATTACAAACAGAGGAAGCCATAATAACAAAGAGGGAACAACTCTGGAAGTGACAGGTGCAGCAGATTAAAACCCTGTAGTTAATGTTGACTAAGCATTGGAAGGGGTCTACAGAACTTGAAAAGAAGTACAAGCTGAAACAAGGAACTATCTGAAACTGAACCTACCCCACACTGCCCACACTGCCCACACGGCTCCAGAGAAATTCCTAGATATATTTTTTAATATTATCATTTTTTTATTTTTTAAATTATTTAGTTCTTTATTACTACTTTAATTTTTATTTTATAACCTATTATTACCTTGCCAAAAAAGACCCTATTTTTAATACAAATTGCATATATATATATATATATAAAAATAATAAATTTTGTGATTGATTTTGCTTTGTATTTTTAATGTTGTATTTCTGAGAGTCTAACCTGTACTGCAGATTTTTAATCTTTGCTTTCTGGTTTTTGTTATCAATTTTTTACCATTAAGAATCTAGTTTTCAGTATCCACTTTCACTTAGGGGTGTGATTACTGACTTGACTGCTCTCTCCCCTTTTGACACTCCATTTTCTCCCCAGGTCACCTCTGTCTCCCTCGTCCCTCTTCTCTTCTCTGTGTAACTCGGTGAACCTCTCTGGGTGTTCCAGACTGTGCAGAGCACATAGGGAATTGATTACTGGCTTGATTGCTCTCTCTCCCCTTTTGACCCCCCTCCCCCTTCTCCTCCTGGTCACCTCTATCTCCCTTTTCCCTCTTGTCTTCTCCATGTAACTCTGTGAACCTCTCTGGGTATCCCTCACTGTGGAGAACCTTTTCACTATTAACCTAGATGTTTTATAATCTGTACTTTATGGATGGAGAAGTCTTGAGGCTACTGTAAGAATAAGACTAAAACCAGAGGCAGGAGGCTTAAATCTAAAACTTGAGAACACCAGAAAACTCCTGATTCCAGGGGACACTAATTGACAAGAGCTCATCCAAAAGCCTCCATACCTACCCTGAAACCAAGCTCCACCCAAGAGCCAACAACTTCCAGAGCAAGACATACCATGCTATTCTGCAGCAGTGCAGGAAAACAGCCCTGAACATTAAAATACAGGCTGTCCAAAGCCATGCCAAACTCATAGATACACCAAAACTCATCACTGGACACATCATTGCACTCCAGAGAGAAGAGATCTAGCTCCACCCACCAGAACACAGACACAAGCTTTCCTAACCAAGAAAACTTGACAAGCCACTAGTTCAACCCCACCCACAGGGAACAACCTCCACAATAAAGAGGAACCACAAACTTCCAGCCTACAGAAAGTCCACCCCAAACACAACAATCTAAACAAAATGAAAAGGCAGAGAAATAATCAATAGGTAAAGGAAAATGATAAATGCTCACCAAACCAAACAAAAGAGGAGGAGATAGGGAGTCTACCAGAAAAAGAATTCAGAATAAGGATAGTAAAGATGATCCAAAATCTTTGAAAACAAAATGGAGTTACAGAGAAATAGGCTAAAGACAAGGATTGAGAAGATGAAAGAAATGTTTAAAAAGGACCTAGAAGAAATAAAAGAGTCCGTCAATAATGAATAATGCAATAACTGAGATCAAAAGCACTCTGGAGGGAACCAACAGTAGAATAACTGAGGCAGAAGACAGCATAAGTGAGGTGGAAGGTAGAATGGTGGAAATAAATGAAGCAGAGAGGAAAAAAGAAAAAAAGAATTTAAAGAAATGAGGACAACCTCAGGGACCTCTGGGACAATGTTAAACTCCTATGAATCATAGGAGTCCCAGAAGAAGACAAAAAGAAAGGACATGAGAAAATACTTGAGGAGATAATAGTTGAAAACTTCCCTAAAATTTGGAAGGAAATAGCCATCCAAGTCCATGAAATCCAGAGAGTCCCAAACAGAATAAACCTAAGGTTGAAACACCTCAAGACACATATTAATCAAATTAATGAAGATCAAACACAAAGAGCAAGTATTAAAAGCAGCAAGGGAATAGAAACAAATAACACACAAGGGGTTCTCCATAAGGATAACAGCTGATTTTTCAACAGAAAATCTTCAGACCAGAGGGAATGGCAGGACATACTTAAAACAATGAAAGAAAAAACCCCACAACCCAGATTACTGTACCCAGCAAGGATCTCATTAAAATATGAAGGAGAAATCAAAAGCGTTACAGATAAGCAAAAGATGTGAGAATTCAGCATCACCAAACCAGCTCTTCAACAAATGCTAAAGGATCTTCTCTATACAGGAAACACAGAAAAGTCTTATAAACTCAAACCCAAAACAACAAAGTAAATGGCAACAAGATCATACTGATCAATAATTACCTTAAATGGAAATTTGATGAATGCCCCAGCCAAAAGACAAGAATGGCTGAATGGATACAAAAACAAGACCCCTATATATGCTGTCTACAAGAGACTCACCTCAAAACAAGGAACACATACAGACTGAAAATGAAGGGCTGGAAAAAGATATTTCATGCAAATGGAGAACAAAAGAAAGCAGGAGTAGCAATACTCATATCAGATAAAATAGACTTTGAAATAAAGGTCTTGAAGAGAGACAAAGAAGGACACTACATAATGATCAAATGATCAATCAAAGAAGAAGATATTGCAAATATATATACACACACACACACACACACACACACACACACACACATACCCAACATAAGAGCACCACGATATGTAAGGCAAACGCTGACAAGTATGAAAGGGGAAATTAACAGTAACACAATAATAGTGGGAGATGTTAATACACTGCTCACACCTATGGATAGATCAATCAAACAGAAAATTAGCAAGGAAACACAAATTTTAAATGATACAATGGACCAGTTAGAACTAATTGATATCTGTAGGAAATTTCACTTCAAAACAATGAATTTCACCTTTTTCTCAAGTACACATGGAACATTCTCCAGGATAGATGACATCCTGGGCCATAAATCTGGCCTTGGTAAATTCAAAAAAAATTGAAATCATTTAAAGCATCTTTTCTGATCACAATGCAGTAAGATTAGATGTCAACTATAGAAAAAAAAATTTTAAAATATAAACATATGGAGGCTAAACAACCACTTTTGAATAACCAACAAATCACAGAAAAAATTAAAAAGGAAATAAAAATATGCATAGAAATGAATGAAAATGAAAACATGACAACCTCAAACCTATGGGATTCAGTAAAAGTAGTAATAAGGGGAAAGATCATAGCAATACAAGCTTATCTCAAGAAACAAGAGAAAAATCAAATAACTAATCTAACTTTACACCTAAAGCAACTAGAAAAATAAGAAATTAAGAACCCTGGGGTTAGTAGAAGGAAATAAATCATCAAATTAGGGCAAAAATAAATGAAAAAGAAAAAGGAGACTATAGCAAAAATCAAGAAAACTAAAAGCTGGTTCTTTGAGAAGATAAATAAAATAGATAAACCATTAGCCAGACTCATCAAGAAAAAAAGGGAGAAGAATCAAGCCAACAAAATTAGAAATGAAAGTGAAGAAATCACAACAGACAACACATAAATACAAAGGATCATAAGAGACTACTATCAGAAAGTATATACCAATGAAATGGACAACTTGGAATAAACGGATGAACTGTTAGAAAAGTGTAACCTTCCAAAACTGAACCAGGAAGAAAGAAAATCTTAACACACCCATCACAAGCACGAAAATCAAAACTGTGATCAAAAGATTTAGAATGATGGTAATGATAAACCTGTACGCAAGACAGCAAAAGAGACACAGTTGTATAGAATGGCCTTTTGGACTCTGTGGGAGAGGGAGAGGGTGGGATGGGTTGGCAGAGTGGCAATGTAACATGTGCGATATCATAAGCGAAATGAATTGCCAGTCCAGGTTTGATGCAGGATGCAGGATGCTAGGGACTGATGCATGGGGATAATCCAGAGAGAGGGTGTGGGGTGGGAGGGTGGAGGAGGGGGTCGGGATTGGGAGTTCATGTACACTCATGGCTAATTCATGTCAATGTGTAACAAAACGAATACAGTATTGTAAAGCAAAACAAACTAAAAAATAAAAATTAATTAAAAAAAAAAAAAAGTCTTCCAACAAACAAAGGCCCAGGACCAATGGCTTCACAGGTGAATTCTACTAAAATTTAGAGAACTAACACCTATCCTATGCAAACTCTTCCAGAAATTTGCAGAAGAAGGTAAACTCCAAAACTCAGTCTATGAGGCCACCACCACTCTAATGCCACAAAGAAAGAAAATTGCAGGCCAATATCACTGATGAACATAGATGCAAAAATCCTCAACAAAATTCTAACAAACAGAATCCAACAACATATTAAAAAGATCATATGTCATGATCAAGTGGGCTTCATCCCAGGGATGCAAGGATTCTTCAATATTTGCAAATCAATCAATGTGATACTGTACACTAAAAAATTGAAAGATAAAAGCCATATGATTATTTCAATAGATGCAGAGGAAGTCTTTGACAAAATTCAACACCTATTTATGATAAAAGTCCTCCTGAAAGCAGGCGTAGAAGGAACAAACTTCAACATTATAAAAGCCATATATGGTAAAGCAAAACAAACTAAAAAATAAAAATTAATTAAAAAAATAATAAAAGCCATATATGATAAACACACAGCAAACATTATCCTCAATGGTGAAAAACTGAAAGTATTTCCCCTAAAGTCAGGAAGAAGACAAGGGTGCCCACTCTCACCACTACTATTCAACATAGTTTTGAAAGTTTTAGCCACAGCAATCAGAGAAGAAAGAGAAATAAAAGGAATTCAGATTACAAAAGAAGAAGTAAAACTCTTGCTGTTTTCAGATGACATCATCCTCTACATGAAAAACACTAAAGACTCCACCAGAATATTACTAGAACTAATCAATGAACATAGTAAAGTTGCAGGATATTAAATTAACACAGAGAAATCAGAAATCCCTCACATTCCTATACACGGAGAAAACAGAAAGAGAAATTAAGGAAACAATTCCATTCACCATTGCAATGAAAGGACTAAAATACTTAAGAGTAAATCTACCAAAATAAACAAAAGGCCTATATATAGAAAATTATAAAACTGATTAAAGAAATCAAAGATGACACAAAAAGATGGAAAAATATACATGTTCATGGATCAGAAAAATCAATATACTGAAAATGAGTATACCAGCCAAAGCAGTCTATAGATTCACTGCAATCTCTATCAAGCTACCAACAGTATTTTTCAGAGATCTAGATCAAATAATTTCACAATTTGTATGGAAATACAAACAACAAAAACAACAAACAAACAAACAAAAACAAACCTTGAAAAGCCAAAACAATCTTGAGAAAAAAGAATGGAACTGGAGGAATCAGCCTGCCTGACTTCAGACTATACTACAAAGCTACAGTCACTAAGACAGTATGGTACTGGCCCAAAGACAGAAATATAAATCAATGCAACAAAACAGAAAGCCCAGAGCTAAATCCACACACCTATGGCATCTTTGCTTTGACAAAGGAGGCAATAATATACAATGGAGAAAAGACAATCTCTTCAACAAGTGGAAAATATTGGGGAAACTGGTCAACCACCTGTAAAAGAATGAAACTAGAACACTTTCTAACACCATACCAAAAATAAACTCAAAATGGATTAAAGATCTAACTGTAAAACCAGAAACTATAAAACTCCTAGAAGAAAACATAGGCAAAACAATCTCTGACATAGATCACAGCAGGATCCCCTATGACCCACCTCCTAGAATAATGGAAATAAAAGCTAAAATAAACAAATGGGACCTAATTAAACTTAAAAGGTTTTGCTCAATGAAGGAAACTATAAACAAGGTGAAAAGACAGCCTTTGGAAGGGGAGAAAATAATAGCAAATGAAGCAACTAAAAAGCAAGAGAGTTCCAGAAAAACAGCTATTTCTGCTTTATTGACTATGCCAAAGCCTTTGACTGTGTGGATCACAATAAACTGTGGAAAATTCTGAAAGAGATGGGAATACTAGACCACCTAACCTGCCTCTTGAGAAATCTGTATGCAGGTCAGGAAGCAACAGTTAAAACTGGACATGGAACAACAGACTGGTTCCAAATAGGAAAAGGAGTACGTCAAGGCTGTATATTGTCACCCTGCTTATTTAACTTACATGCANTATTTCTGCTTTATTGACTATGCCAAAGCCTTTGACTGTGTGGATCACAATAAACTGTGGAAAATTCTGAAAGAGATGGGAATACCAGACCACCTAACCTGCCTCTTGAGAAATCTGTATGCTGGTCAGGAAGCAACAGTTAGAACTGGACATGGAACAACAGACTGGTTCCAAATAGGAAAAGGAGTACGTCAAGGCTGTATATTGTCACCCTGCTTATTTAACTTATATGCAGAGTACATCATGAGAAACGCTGGACTGGAAGAAACACAAGCTGGAATCAAGATTGCTGGGAGAAATATCAATAACCTCAGATATGCAGATGACACCACCCTTATGGCAGAAAGTGAAGAGGAGCTAAAAAGCCTCTTGTTGAAAGTGAAAGAGGAGAGTGAAAAAGTTGGCTTAAAGCTCAACATTCAGAAAACGAAGATCATGGCATCTGGCCCCATCACTTCATGGGAAATAGATGGGGAAACAGTAGAAACAGTGTCAGACTTTATTTTTTTGGGCTCCAAAATCACTGCAGATGGTGACTGTGGCCATGAAATTAAACGACACTTACTCCTTGGAAGAAAAGTTATGACCAACCGAGATAGTATATTCAAAAACAGAGACGTTACTTTGCCAACTAAGGTCCGTCTAGTCAAGGCTATGGTTTTTCCTGTGGTCATGTATGGATGTGAGTTGGACTGTAAAGAAGGCTGAGCGCTGAAGAATTGATGCTTTTGAACTGTGGTGTTGGAGAAGACTCTTGAGAGTCCCTTGGACTGCAAGGAGATCCAACCAGTCCATTCTGAAGGAGATCAACCCTGGGATTTCTTTGGAAGGAATGATGCTAAAACTGAAGCTCCAGTACTTTGCCACCTCACGCGAAGAATTGACTCATTGGAAAAGACCCTGATGCTGGGAGGGATTGGGGGCAGGAGGAGAAGGGGACGACTGAGGATGAGATGGCTGGATGGCATCATGGACTCAATGGACGTGAGTCTGAGTGAACTCCGGGAGTTGGTGACGGACAGGGAGGCCTGGCGTGCTGCGATTCATGGGTTCGCAAAGAGTTGGACATGACTGCGCAACTGAACTGAACTGAACTGAAGCAACTGACAGAAAATTAATCTCAAAATCATATAAGTAGCTCATGCAGTTCAATACCAGAAAAATAAACAGCCTAATAAAAAAATGGGCCAAGAACTAAACAGACATTTATCCAAAGAAGACATGCAGGTGGCTAACAAACACAGGAAAAAATGCTCAACATTACTCATTACCAGAGAAATGCCAATCAAAACTACAATGAGTTACCATCTCATGCCCAACAAAATGGCTGCTATCAAGAAGTCTACAAACAATAAATATTGGAGATGATGTGGAGAAAAAGGAACCTTCTTACACTGTTTGTGGGAATGCAAACTAGTACAGCCACTATGGAAAACAGTATGGAGATTTCTCAAAAAACTGGAAATAGAATGGCCATATGACCCAGCAATCCCTTTGCTGGACATGTGTACCCCAAAGTTCATCACAGGACTGTTTATAATAGCCAGGACATGGAAGCAACCTAGATGTCCATCAGCAGATGTATGGATAAAAAAGCTGTGCTACGTATACACAATGGAATATTACTAAGGTATTAAAAAGAACACATTTGAATCAGCTCTAATGAGGTGGATGAAACTAGAGCCTATTATACAGAGTGAAGTAAGTCAAAAAGTAAAACAGCAATACAGTATACAAACCCATATATATGGATTTTAGAAAGATGGTAATGATGACCCTTTATGCAAGACAGCAAAAGAGACACAGGTATAAAATACAGACTTTTGGACTCTGTGGGAGAAGGCAAGGGAAGGATGATTTGAGAAAAGAGCATTAAAACATGTTTTTACCATATGTAAAAGAGATCACCAGTCCAAGTTCAATGCATGAAAGAGGGCACTCAAGCTGGTGCACTGGGACAAGCCTGAGGGATGGGATGGGGAGGGAAATAGGAGGGGTCTTCAGGAAGTGGGACACATGTACACCCATGGCTGATTAATGTCAATGTATGGCAAAAGCCACCACAATATTTTAAGGTAATTAGCATTCAATTAAAATCAATAAATAAATTAAAAAAAAACTTTTTACACAACAAGGGAACTATTGATAAGATGAAAACACAACCTACTGGTTGTGAGAAAATACTTGTAAATGATTTGACCAATAAGACTAAGATCCAAAATATATAAACTTCACATAAAACTCAATATCAAAATATTAGCAATCTTACTAAAAAATGAGCAGGATAACTGAACAGTAAAAAGTGAATGCTTTAGTCACTCTGTGCTATACTGTGCTTAGTTGCTCAGTTGTATCTGACTCTTTGCGACTCCACAAACCATAGCCCACCAGGCTCCTCTGTCCATGGGATTCTCCAGGCAAGAATAGTGGAGTGGGTTGCCATGCCCTTCTCCAGGGGATCTTCCCAACCCAGCAATCTAACCCAGGTGTTCCACATTGTAGGCAGAATCTTTACTGTCTGAGCTGCCTGGAAAGCCCACCTGAACAGATATTTTCCAAAGAATATAGATGGCCAATAGATATATGAAAAAACAAAAACCATTGCTAATCAAGAAAGAAAAACAATTCAAAATCACAATGAGGTAGCACCTCACACCTGTCATAATGGCTATCATCAAAATATTTACAAATAACAAATTGTTGGTGAGGATGTAGAGAAAAGGGAACCATATTTTACTACTGGTAGAAATGTAAATTTGTACTACCACTCTGGAAAACAGTATGGAGAAAAATCTTTAACCCATTTTGAGTTTAGTTTTGTGCATAATGCTTTGGAGTGTTCTGATTTTATCCTTGAACATTTAGGGGCCCAGAATTCCTAGCACCATTCATTGAAGCATATGAAAAATGCTCAACATCAGTAAGTTTTAGAGAACTGCAGATCAAAACTATAATGAGATATCACCTCACAATGATCAGAATGGCCATCATCAAAAAATCTATAAAAAATAAATGCTGGAGAAGGGTGTAGAGAAATGGAACCCTCCTGCACTGCTGGTGGGAATATAACTTAGTACAGTTACTACAAAGAATAGTATGGAGGTTCCTTAGAAAACTAAAAATAGAGCTACTATATGATCCAGCAATCCCACTCCTAGGCATATATCCAGAGAAAACCATACTTTGAAAAGATACATGCACTCCAGTGTTCATTGCAGCAGTGTTTACAATAGCCAGGACAGGCAAGCAACCTAAATGCCCATGGATATAGGAATGGACAAGAAGATTTGGTACATATATGTGGTGGAATATTCAGTTCAGTTCAGTTCAGTCTCTCAGTCGTGTCCGACTCTTTGCGACCCCATGAATCGCAGCACGCCAGGCCTCCCTGTCCATCACCAACTCCCGGAGTTCACTCAGACTCACGCCCATCGAGTCAGTGATGCCATCCAGCCATCTCATCCTCTGTTGTCCCCTTCTCCTCCTGTCCCCAATCCCTCCCTATTACTCAGCCATAAAAACAAATGAAATAATGCCATTTGCATCAACGTGGATGCAGGCAGTGATTGTCATACTGAGTGAAGTAAGTCAAATAGAGAAAGACAGATATATGATATTGCTTATATGTAGAATCTAAAAAATTGTACCAATGAACTTAGAATTACAGATATAGAAAACTAATGTGATTATTGGGAGGCTATAAAGTGGGGAGGTATAAATTAGGAAATTGATATTTATGTATACACAGTACTATATATAAAACAGTTAACTAATAAGGACTTACTGTATAGCACAAGGAAATCTACTCTATACCCTGTAAAGGCCAATATGAAAAAGAATCTTAAAAAGAGTATATGTACATATATTTATAATTGATTAACTTTGCTATATGCTTGAAACTAACATGATATTGTAAATCAACAACAACAAAGAAACAACAATGGCAAACAGAAAGTAAAGGTTCTAATGTAATTGGAATATAAAAAAGTCTCAAGTCAGTGAAAAAGAGACAACTACTTTTGAAATAGGATAAAAAATTTGAATAGCAATTTCTTCAAAGGTATACAATGGTCAACAAGCACATAGAAATACTCCAAAGGGAAATGCAATCAAAACCAAAATGAGACACCATTTATACTTGTTATGACAGCTGGAATTAAAAAGCCAGAAGATAGCAAGTATTGGTGAGGAAGTAGAAAAAAATTAGTTCTTGTACATTGCTCATAAGAGTGTAAATTTGTGTAGCCACTTTTCAAAATAGTTTGGCAGTTCTGCAAAAACTTAAACATAGGATTATTGAGTCAGTAATTCCACACCTAAGTGTGTATCGAAGATAAATGAAAGCATTTATTATTAAATAAAGCATTTATTAAAAAACTTGTGTATGATGTTATTAACAGCATTATTTTCAATAGCTTAAAATGAAAGCAATCAAAATGCCTGCCAACTGATCAAATGGATAAATGAAGTGTGGAATATCCTCAAAATGGAGTATTATTCAGGCATAAAAAATGATAAAAGTGTTACTACAGCATGAAATCTTGAAAACCTTATGCTAACTGAAGAAAAAAAAAAACTTAAAAGACCGCGTATTATATGGTTCTATTCATATGAAATATTCAAAGTAGCCAAATTTATGAAGACAGAGAGTCAATTAGTATTTGCCATGAAATGGCTGGGGAAAGAGAAAAAAATAAGGACTAAATGCTAAATATGTACAGAATTTATGTTTATGGAAATGTTCTGAAATTAGATAGTGATAGCCATTATATAGCACTGAATACTAAGAACTCTTGAAGTGTATATCTTGAAATAAGAATTCTGTATGTGACATCTATCTAAATTAAAAATATATATATAGATAAAAAGTACAGATTTTCCCATAAACCTCACACTCAGTTTCATCTACAATCAAAATTACATTGTACTTCTAACATTAATATGGCAGATTGGTTACAATGAAATAGCTGGCATACTATATTAGTATGAAATATTAATAACATCCATTTTGTATTCAAATTCCTTTGGTTTTCACATATGTTTTTTTTTTTCTTCTGTCCAGGTAGAATTCATAATTCCACTTTGTATTTAACTTTTATATTTAGTAATTATATTTTTGTAGGTTTTTCCAAGAATGAGACAGTTGTACAGTTTTTCATTGTTTATGATGATCTTCTCAGTTTTGAACTGCGTGGATTATTACACTTTAGTAGAATCCTCTCCATTAAAATTTGTTTGATGAATTTCTCATGATTAGATTGAGGTTGAGGTTTTGGGGGAAGACAGTGAGGATAAAGTGGCATTACCCTCACATAATATTAAAGGTGCATGCTATCAAGATATATCTATGAACACTTCTATATGTAATTAGCCACATCTATATTTAGTTAAACATAAAATTAATATTGACCGACCCAACTCCATTCTATTACCATATGGATCATTTTAATCTTATTTATCTGTTACTTATTACAGTTAGAAATCTACCTGTAACCATGTGCCATCAATTTACTTAATTTTTCAATTCCAGTTAAATACATAGTGGTTTCAGAATCATTAGCTTTTACTTGATTATAAACACATTATTACACAGTAAAAGAGTATACAGTTTCTATAGTTTTTCTTTGCCTTCAGTTTGAGAGGCTGCTACACATTTATGAAATTATTAGCTCAGTGTTTTTTTTCTTGCTCCTTTCTATGAGATTTTTCCCTATGTTTCTAATACAGTTAGACCATTCTGCCATAATCTGCATTCCAGTCTGAGATCTCCTGACCTGCAAAATTATTTTATAATTGTATATATTAAAGTTCATTCTGTGTGCTATAAAGTTTTATTCAGTTCAGTTAAGTTCAGTGGTTCAGTCATGTCCAACTCTTTGCTACCCCATGGACTGCAGCATGCCAGGCTTCCCTGTCCATCACCAAAGCCTACTCAAACTCATGTCCATAAAGTCGAAGATGTCATCCAACCATTCATCCTCTGTTGTCCCCTTCTCCTCCTGCCTTCAATCTTTCCCAGCATCAGATGAGTCAGTTCAAATGAATCAGTTCTTCGCAACAGGTGGCCAAAGTATTGGAGCTTCAGCTTCAGCATCAGTCCTTCCGATGAATATTCAGGACTGATTTCCTTTAAGATGGACTGAATGGATCTCCTTGCCATCCAAGGGACTCAAGAGTTTTCCCCAACACCACAGTTCAAAAGCACCAATTCTTTGTCATTCAGCTTTCTTTATAATCCAACACTCACATCCATACATGACTACTGGAAAAACCATAGCTTTGACTAGATGGACCTTTGTTGGCAAAGTAATGTGGCTGTTTTTTTTAATATGCAGACTAGGTTGGTCAAACTTTTCTTTCAAGGAGAAAGCATCTTTTAATTTCATGGCTGCAGTCACCATTTTGACAAATGCATAATGTCATGTATCCACTGAAACAGTATTGAACAAATAGTTTCACTATCTTAAAAATATCCCCTGTGCTTCACTTGTTCCACCTTCCTTCTCACTTCGAACCTCTGGCAACACCTGATGTTTTAAATTGACGTATAGTTTCACCTTTTCTAGATTGACATAATATAATCATATAAAATCTAACCTTTGTAAACTAACTTCTTTCATTTAGAAATATGTGTTATAAGACTGAACTGTTTTTTGTGGCTTGAAAAGGGATTTCCTCTTCTCTAAATAATACACATTCTATAAATGAATCATTAATTTTTATTTCTTTACCCACATTGAAAGATATCTTAGTTTCTTGAAGTTTTTACCAATTATGGATAAACATCTATATGTAGATTTTTTTGCACATAAGTTTTGTGCTGATTACTATTGTTTTCAAAAACCCCTAGAGGTAGGGCTTTTCCCAGGGAATTGTAAGATCAAATAGTAACAAAGTTGGAATGGGGCATTTCAAAGGACATCAATATATTACCTTTTTCCTGATGATTTTTTTTTAAACAAGAAACCCACTGCAGTACTCTTGCCTAGAGAATCCAAGGAGGGAGGAGCTTGGTAGGCCACAGTCCATGGGGTCGCAAAGAGTCGGACACGACTGAGCGACTTCACTAACTAACTAACCTCAAAAGAGTCAGCCCTCATGACTAACACATCAAGGCTCTAGGGAGGGGAGATGGAGATTTACTCCAAATAAAATGCCAGACCCCACTGCTCTTACCAAGGTTTATAGTTTTTCTTGAATAAATGCTTTTCATGCTTTCTGTGCTTTTGATTAATTGCAAAAGTCCTGAAATGTTTGATAAGTATAGTTTGGCTGTATTTTTATTTCTTCTACGAGAGAGTGAATTCACAGATATCAACTCCATCTTTTGTGAGTCCTACACTATTTTGGTAATCACTTTTTTTTTATTTTAATTTTTATTTTTTAAATTATTTTTTTATTTTTCAGTTTGTTTTGCTTTACAATACTGTATTCGTTTTGCTATACATTGACACGAATCAGCCACGAGTGTACATGAACTCCCAATCCCGACCCCCACCTCCCCACTCCCGCCCCACACCTTCTTTCTGGATTATCCCGATGCCTCAGTCCCAAGCGTCCTGCATACTGCATCGAATCTAGGCTGGTGATTCGTTTCACATATGATATCATACATGTTACACTGCCACTCTGCCAAATCATCCCACCCTCTCCCACTCCCACAGAGTCCAAGAGGCTGTTCTGTACATCTGTGTCTCTTTTGCTGTCTTGCATACAGGGTTATCATTACCATCATTCTAAATTCCATATATATGTGTAAGTATACTGTATTGGTGTTTTTCTTTCTGGCTTATTCACTCTGTATAATCTGCTCCAGCTTCATCCACCTCATTAGAACTGATTCAAATGTATTCTTTTTAATAGCTGAGTAATACTCCATTGTGTATATGTACCACTGCTTTCTTATCCATTCATCTGCTGATGGACATCTAGGTTGCTTCCATGTCCTGGCTATTATAAACAGTGCCGCAATGAACATTGGGGTACACGTGTCTCTTTCAATTCTGATTTCCTTGGTTGTATGCCCAGCAGTGGGATTGCTGGGTCATAAGGTAGTTCTATTTGCAATTTTTTAAGGAATCTCCACACTGTTCTCCATAGTGGCTGTACTAATTTGCATTCCCACCAACAATGTAAGAGGGTTCCCTTTTCTCCACACCCTTTCCAGCATTTATTGCTTGTTGACTTTTGGATCACAGCCATTCTGACTGGTGTGAAATGGTACCTCATTGTGGTTTCGATTTGCATTTCTCTGATAATGAGTGATGTTGAGCATCTTTTCATGTGTTTGCTAGCCATCCGTATGTCTTCTTTGACAAAATGTCTATTTAGTTCTTTGGCCCATTTTTTGATTGGTAATCACTTTTCAAATACCTGGTCAAGCACAGCTGACATAAACCAGAAAAAAATGCTAAAAAAAAAAAAAAAAGTATCTTTCCTTGTTTCCCTAGACATATTAACTCATTAATCATACACTCTACTGTGAGAGACACTTCACTCATTTTCCACTGAGCATTATGGATCACCAGATTTCCAGTCTCTGATAGTAGCTCAAAAGCCACCAACTGCCTAGCCCCTATGCCAAAGACTTCTTTTAGTTATAATCACTGTTACTGTTTTCAAAGGCAGCAACACAGTTTATGAATTGGTTATGAAAGACTTGGCACTGCATTGTTTTCTTTAACAAATGATGTTCTATCTCTCTGGCATTAAATAAAATGTTTTTTTAATCATGGCTTTCTTTTATTATTATTATTATTATTGTTTTACTTTACAATACTGTATTGGTTTTGCCATACATCAACATGAATCTGCCACAGGTGTACACATGTTCCCAATCCTGAAGCCCCTCCCTCCTCCCTCCCCACACCATCTCTCTGGGTCATCCTAGTGCACCAGCCCCAAGCACCCTGTAACCTGCATCGAACCTAGACTGGCAATTCATTTCACATATGATCTTATACATGTTTCAATGCCATTCTCCCAAATCATCCCACCCTCTCCCTCTCTCACAGAGTCCAAAAGACTGTCCTATACATCGTGTCTCTTTTGCTGTCTCGCATACAGCATTATCGTTATCTTCTACTCCACCCAAAGTATCAAAATTTTGGCAGAGGGAGTTCTTCCCAAGGTACTTACTCTAAACTCAAGCTTATGGAGGTTTTTGTGACTTAAATAACTCAAAATTGACAAGGGAGGGCAAGGCCAACTTGCTCAGAGACATAAAACAATTTTGCTTACACTTCACTGGCAAAAACAAGTCATATGTACAAGTTATATGTACATGTCTCTAAAGAGGAGAACTTATAACAAAAATAATAGCAATATACTCTCATAACTCTAACAGATCCTTGTCCTGTTAAAAGTAGACAAGTTAGAATATTTGCATCTTAATGCCTATTTTGAGCATGTCTTATATCTGTACAGCTACATCAGGAGAGTAGCTATTATTGTAGGTTTGTAGTTCTAGTCTAAAGATGGAAAAATATGTTTCATTTCCAGTGCTGGCTAAGATATATTGATAGCATTGCAAAGATAGTGTGTTGAGAAGTTTTGTGAAGCCTCTTCAAGGCTCAGTGGAGAAGATTGCTATGATTGATTAGTATGTTTCAGTTAAGCCAAACTATATAGACATTTGAAATAGGTAGTTCAATCATTCTACCCTCTAGAGCTCTAAGCATAAACTGTGAACATTCATGCTTTACTCTAGAACGATAGAGGTGTTTTAAATAAAATATCATGTCAAGTCCTTAGAATATTTTAATAATAGTTGTAACAAGTATAGTTATCTCAATGATAGAAATATCTGGCATCTCATGGGCAGTAAAATGAAATACTACCATATTGACAAATACTCATTCCAAATATTTTCAAGTGTCTGTATATGAACACATATTTACTAAAATTTAAACTTTAATATGAGTATCTGAAAATGTTTATGTGTGCATAATTAGTGATCATCAGTAGAGGTACATGTGAAATTATTTGGCATCAGCTGAAAATATTGGCTATGACAAAGCCTTTGACTGTGTGGATCACAATAAACTGGAAAATTCTGAAAGGATGGGAATACCACACCATTTGACCTGCCTCTTGAGAAATCTGTTTGTAGGTCAGAAAGTAACAGTTAGATCTGGACATGGACAACATACTGGTTCAAGGCTGTATATTGTCACCCTGCTTATTTAACTTATATGCAGAGTACATGATGAGAAATGCTGGGCTGGGGGAAGCATAAGCTGGAATCAAGATTGCTGGGAGAAATATCAACAACCTCAGACATGGAGATGATACCACCCTTATGGCAGAAAGTGAAAAGGAACTAAAAAGCCTCTTGATGAAAGTGAAAGAGGAGAGTGAAAAAGTTGACTTAAAGCTCAACATTCAGAAAACGAAGATCATGGCATTCAGTCCCATCACTTCATGGCAAATAGATGGGGAAACAGTGGAAACAGTGTCAGACTTTATTTTTCTGGGCTCCAAAATCATTGCAGATGGTGATTGCAGCCATGAAATTAAAAGGACACTTACTCTTTGGAAGGAAAATTATGATTAACCTAGACAACATATTAAAAAGCATAGACATTACTTTATCAGCAAAGGTCCATTTAGTCAAGGCTATGATTTTCCCAGTGGTCATGTATGTATCTGAGAGTTGAATTACAAAAAAAGCTGAGTCCCGACAAATTGATGCTTTTGAACTGTGGTGTTGGAGAAGACTCTTGAGAATCCCCTGGACTGCAAGGAGATCCAACAGTCCATCGTAAAGGAGATCAGTCCTGGATGTTCATTGGAAAGGGCTGATGTTGAAGCTGAAACTCCAATACTTTGGCCATCTGATGTGAAGAGCTGACTCATTTGAAAAGACCCTGATGCTGGGAAAGATTGAGGGCAGGAGGTGAAGGGTACAACAGAGGATGAGATGGTTTGATGGCATCACCAACACAATGGACATGGGTTTGAGTGGATCCTGTGAGTTGGTGATGGACAGGGAGGCCTTATGTACTACAGTTCATGGGGTCACAAAGAGTCATTCACAACTGAGTAACTGAACTGAACTGAAGTGCCTCAGTAGGAGGTCTAGAAAAAGCAGACCTTGAGAGTGGGTTTGGAATATTTCAAGGTTACTTTACTTGTCTGGCATGGATGCTATAAAAATTCAGAGCTGGGGTCTGACACAATGTGGCTCCTCAGGTGACTCTTTCTGTCTCTATATGATTTCTAAAAGTATTTCCAACACGGTGTCTTTCAAGTACACATAATTCTTATATGTCGTCTCAGGGCACCCAAGACATGTGTCTTAAATGAGATATTAAGTTTTAAGCCACATCAAACTTTATGACTTTTAAATCCCTGTGATATATCTTTCACATTTTATTTATCAAGGACATTACAAAAGTCCACCAAATTTCAAGGGAAGGCTACAATAGTGTCTCTTCTCTCTCTCTCTCTTTTTCCCTTTTTTGGAAAAATGTCAGTATCATTTTGCAGGAAGATGATGTGTGATGGCATATATATCACTATATATTGGGAAAATATAATCCACAAATGTCCTCCCATTTCACTTTAAAACTTGCACTCATCCCTGCCACCAAAATTGTCCAGTCCCCTCTTGCTATGGCAGTACCTAGGACCTTCAGATGCAAATTAGTCTTCTTAAGTACAGCTGCTGCTCCATGATATCATGGCAATTTTAAGGTTATATTTGGTAATATATAGTTTACTATATATTACTATAGTTTACTATAGTAAAAATAGTTTATTTATGGAATCATCCAAATAATTTCATAGTTAAAAAAAAAACTAGTATCTTATATTGATTGATTATGTTGACTTTTTGCCTAAAATTTAAACATAATCACATCCACACTCATAATTAAGATGTTATGGTATATACCGAATCATTATCATATATATCTTTTATATCATTTGGGGAGAGAGGTACAGTGATTTTTAAACTTTCAATAATTTTTTTCACAATTCCTTAGACTGCAATTTTTGTTTCTCTGAAAGAGGAGAGTGAAAAAGTTGACTTAAAGCTCAACATTCAGAAAACGAAGATCATGGCATCTGGTCCCATCACTTCATGGGAAATAGATGGAGAAACAGTAGAAACAGTGTCAGAATTTACTTTTTGGGCTCCAAAATCACGGCAGATGGTGACTGCAGCCATGAAATTAAAAGATGCTACTCGTTGGAAGAAAAGTTATGACCAAACTAGACACCATATTCAAAAGCAGAGACATTACTTTGCCGACTAAGGTCCGTCTAGTCAAGGCTATGGTTTTTCCAGTAGTCATGTATGGATGTGAGAGTTGGACTGTAAAGAAGGCTGAGTGCCAAAAAATTGATGCTTTTGAACTGTGGTGTTGGAGAAGATTCTTGAAAGTCCCTTGGACTGCAAGGAGATCCAACCAGTCCATTCTGAAGGAGATCGGCCCTGGGATTTCTTTGGAAGGAATGATGCTGAGGCTGAAGCTCCAGTACTTTGGGCACCTTATGCGAAGAGTTGACTCATGGAAAAGACTCTGATGTTGGGAGGGATTGGGGGCAGGAGGAGAAGGGGATGACAGAGGATGAGATGGCTGGATGGCATCACTGACTCCACGGACATGAGTTTGTGTAAACCCCGGAAGATGGTGATGGACAGGGAGGCCTGGCGTTCTGCAGTTCATGGAGTCGCAAAGAGTCGGACACGACTGAGTGACTGAACTGAAACAAAATAGTTCATTAAAACAACCTGGAAAAATTTCCGGTAAAAATTAAATTTGTTATAGAGGTATGTTGGCTTCCCAGGTGGTGCTAGCAGTAAAGAATCCATCTGCCAATGCAGGAAATGCAAGAGACAGAGACATGGATTTGACCCCCGGGTCAGGAAGATCTCATAGAGAAGGAAATGACAACCCACTCCAGTATTCTTGCCTAAAAAATCCCATAGATAGAGGAGCCTAGTGGGCTAGAGTCCATGGGGTCACAAAGAGTCAGAACTGAGTGAGCATGCATGTGCCTAGAGAGACATGTGGAAAAACAATGAAACATGTGAAAACTGGATGATACTAGGGGAGATGTTGAAAGTACAAGTGTATGAGGCACAGCACTTAAGTTTTCTATTGCTGTCTTGCAAATTACCACAAATGGTGCCTCAATACATATTTATTATCCCACTGTTTCTGTAGGAGATGAGTATGGAGATGATTTAGTCAATCTTCTCTTAGTGTCTCATAAGACTGGAATCAAGATGTCAGCCTTTTATCTGGAGGCTTTACTGGGAAAGGATCTACTTCTAAACTCACTTGGATAATTGGAGAATTTCACTGTGGCTGCAAGGCTGAGGCCACTGCCTTTTTCTGGATATTAACTGCAGAATACCCTCTGCAACTAGAAGCCAACTTTGGTAGTTTCAGACCCCTTATAGTTCCTTGCCATGTGGCCTTTTCCCTCAGCACTCTCGTGACAAAGCAAATTGCATTTACAGAGTTAATGGAAAGTCTACACAGTGAATCTTCTACTAATAAAGATTCTTACATAGTTTAATGTAATCATGGGGGTGCCCTTTCATCATCTTTACTGTATTTTCTTGGTAGAAGCAAACCACAGATCCTACATGCATTCAAAGAGAAGAGGTTATAAAGAGATGCAAATACCAGAAATTGTTATGAGCTTACAGATTTTTTTACACAACATCTGAGGATCAAGTTGAGGAACAGTCATACTATTTCTATAGTGGATGGGCCAATTTAGATTCCCACCGATAACTGTTCAGAGGTTCCCTAATCTTCACATCCTCATCAACACTTATTGCTTATCTTCTTGATGATAGCCATCTGATACACTCAAGGTGATATCTCATTATTTCCCTACTGGTTAGTGATGTTAAAGAGCTTTTAATGTACCTGTTGGCCATTTTGATGTGTTCCGTAAAAATATTTCTATTTAGTTCATCTGTACAGTTTTTGTTTGATTTTTTTCTTATTAAGTGGTATTATTTCTTTATATATTTTGTATATTAATGCCTTATGCAATATATGGTTGGCAAATGTATTTCTCCCATTCTGTAGATTTTTTCATTGTTTTGTTTATTTTGCTGTACAAGAATTTTTTGGAGAGATAGTCTGATCTTTATTTTCAAATGAATGCCTTAATCAAGGCATTTTCAGAGAACTGTCTGCTGATCTAAGTGCTGAACATTTGAGAGTCCTTGCTCCACCTCTTGACAATCCATATCAATTTCTCAAGAATTTGACTATTAAAAGAATACAACATTTAACCAAGGTAGTACAATTTCAGGGGTAAATAGGTAGCTCTGAATAGAGCTTTTCATTTAGAATCAATATGGAATACTGAATAAAGCTGGATATCCTAGGTGGCACTAGTGGTAAAGAATCTGCCTACCAATGCAGGAGAGGCTAGTTTGATCCTTGGGTTGGGGAGATGCCCTGGAGGAGGAAATGGCAACCCTCTCCAGTATGTTTGCCTGGGAAATCCCATGGTTGGAGGGGCCTGGTGGGCTACAGTCCATGAGACCTCAAAGAGTCGGACACAACTGAGTGACTGAGCACACATGTATAATCATCTTTGGAATCTCCCAAAACAGAATATTCCAGGTTCTCTATTATTCACAAAAAAATCTTCATTTTAAAGAACTTGCTGAATAAAGCCCAATGACAAATGTTGTTACTGACATGTCATATCACACTTTAGCATATGCTTGAATACCATGGAGAATTAAATATAGTATAACACATGTGCACTTCTATGATATGTGAGCTGTTACAACCTGCAAGGACCATTTCTGTTCTACCTAATCACAGATAAATTTTTTTCAGGTTATTTATTTTTAGTTTCAGAATTTCTATTTTTTTTATTTTTTCAGTTTCTATTTCTTTGTTGATGTTTACTGTCTTTTAAAAATTATTTTATACATTTTTTATTATGTTTTACTCTATAAAAAGTGTTTTAAAATTTCTGTCAGCTAATTACAGGAATTATCTGGGAATCTATCTCTGTTGACTGAATTTCACTTGAGATTGTGCCACTTTTTCATATTTCTTCATTTGAAGAGTAATATTTAATTGTATCCTGGACATTGTAAATGATACATTGTGGAGATTTTAGATCCTGAACATTTTAATTTTTGTTATTATTTTAGAAAATTATTACTTTCATTGGATTCAAAGTGTAAACTCTGTCTTTTTGATAGTGTCTCAAGTCTCCCTTCTTTTTACTGAACTGAGATACTTGGACTCTGCCCCATGTTACTTGTTTAAGGAGTTACCAAGATGTTTGGGTAGAGTTTATACATAAGAAGTGGACATTTCTCTGGCTTTTTTCACATTTTCTGCTGTATTCTCTATTTTCACTAGCTCTGGTTTCCTAAAATTCTGTCCACTGTTTCCATAAGATATAGACTATGGATTTCACATCAGTGTTATAGCTACCCTATTTAATCAATGCCTTCCCTCAGATTAAAAACATTAAAACCCAGTCTAACCTAAGAACATCCTTTTAAAATGCTTGCTGCTGCTGCTAAGTCACTTCAGTTGTGTCCGACTCTGTGTGACCCCATCAACGGCAGCCCACCAGGCTCCGCTGTCCCTGGGATTCTCCAAGCAAGAATACTGGAGTGGGTTGCCATTTCCTTCTCCAATGCATGAAAGTGAAAAATGAGAGTGAAGTTGCTCAGCGTGTCTGACTCTTAGCAAACCCATGGACTGCAGCCCACCAGGCTCTTCAGCCCATGGGATTTTCCAGGCAAGAGTACTGTAGTGGGGTGCCATTGCCTTTTCCTTTAAAATGCTTACTACTCTGTTAACTTCATGATTTTCCATGTTTTTCTCTGCCTACAAGTAGTTTTTTTTTTTTAATGTGTGTGTGTGTGTGTGTGTGTGTGTGTGTATGCATTCAAATGCACATGTGTGTTTTGACCAGAATTTATAGTCATTTTGATCAGAATTTTGTCAAGAATTTATAGTTATTGTCCATAGTAGATCTCTCCAATGGGAGTTTATATTCCCATAGTTTATATGCCCATCTAATCATGTTCCAGGTGCAAAACCAGTGATGAAGGGATGCAATTTAGAGTTCCAGGGTCTTTTAGTGCTTTGTCTTTTCAACAATTCTTCAGTGGCTTAAACATGATTATATTGTCCTCTTTTCTTTTTGTGTGTGAGATTAAAACCTCCAAAGTAATAATACTAAGAGTTTAAAATTGCCAAAGGGGATGAATCCTTAACCTTTTGGTAATATCACTTTGAAACTATCTTTTTTTAACCAATATATTATTAGGGCAGCTAAAATTTAACCTTTATTCTCAATAGAATTTCTTTAGTAGGTAAAAAGCTTTACTTTTTATGTTTCATTAAATAAAATTTAATTTTAATTCAGGGAAAACTAGAAATACAGAACATTAGAATACAGTTTCCTTAGAAATGCAAACATGTATCAATGAAATGTAAAAATAACTTCAGCTATTTTTAATATTTTTAAAATTAGATGTCATTAAGATGTCTTAAATAATAGATTATTTAAATTCTGAATAAATTATTTTCATTTTCTCAATACATATTCATCTCTGGAATAGCAAGCAAGTATTGCTTTTATAGCAGCAATATGACCATAATGTCAATCCTCATACAATTTTAAAATAAAATAATTTGGAAATAGCAAAAAATAGCTTTGATATACTTAAAATAATTTTAATTTTCCCTAAAGAAAAATTAACTAAATTATAAATCAGTCACTTTCAGTGATGATGCTTCCAAAGTTATTTTATAAAACATTATAAAAATTATCATTATATTATAATGCTATTTATAATGATATTATAAAAATTATCATTCCAGTGAATGATGCTTCTAAAGTTATTTTATAAGGCATTGGGTTAATGAATCATTAATATGCATTTTTCTCTTTATTAGCAAACATACTATATAGAAAGCTGAGCACAAAAGAATCAGTGCCTTTGAACTGTGGTTTTGGAGAAGACTCTTGAGTCCCTTGGCCTGCAAGAAGATCTAACCAGTCCATCCTAAAGGAGATCAGTCCTGAATATCCAGCATTAGAAGAACTGATGCTGAAGCTGAATCTTCAATACTTTGGCCACCCGATGCAAAGAACTGACTCATTTGAAAAGACCCTGATGCTGAGAAAGATTGAAGGCAGGAGAAGGGGATGACGAAGGATAAGATGGTTGGATGGTGTCACCAACTTGATGGACATGAGTTTGAGCAAGCTCTGTGAATTAGTGATGGACAGGGAAGCCTGACATGCTGCAGTCTGTGGGGTCACAAGAGTCAGACAGACTGAGCAACTGAACTGAACTAGCAAATATGTATTGAGGACCTTTTATTAACAGATTCTCCTTTATGGGAAGCTTCAACAGTTATCATATTGACACACCATTAAAAGTTGGCCAAAGATTCAAATATGCCACTCTGCAATTAGAAAAAGACATTAAGATGCAGACATTATGTCTGCATTGGGAGTTTCAGGCCTACTATAATCTTTACATTTTTATAGAAAGTCACTGATTTCCTGTCAAAGAGAGATTCTGTGCTCTGGTGCTAATGAGCACTTTACACCACAGACAATAGGCTGAAGGACATTCAGTGATATTTCATTCACAAAAATTCTTGATCTAATAAGATTGTTCATCTCAGAACCCAATAGTTCCACTCACAAATAGTTCTATAAGGAGAGTATGCTAATTAACAAAGATTTGATGTAACTCTTTTCATAATTACTGAAGATAGCCCAGGAATTTATTTAATTATGATGATGCCACAGTATCATGTTAGTAATTATCCAGATATCAGTAGGAAGCATTGCTGGACTTGTAGCATGACAAGCTCTTTCTGTTAGTGTCTTCATTGAGAAGAATGAGATACACCAATATCTCAAGAACTGAAACACCAGTAATCACCTAAATAAAGTTCATAGTTTAAATTAAAGTTCACTCTTGGTGTTATACTTTCAGTGGGTTTGAATATCTGTTCATATATTCATGAATTGATGAGTGACATGTATTTATCAATATAGTATCATATTTATACTATACTGAATAATTTCACCACCCTAAACCTTCTCTGTGCTCTATCTGTTCAACATTCCCATAATGAAATCTTTATAAAGGCAGTTCTTCTGTTGTGCAAGCCATATAAAATTTAAGCAAAGTTACTTAGGGACAGTGACTGAATCTACTTCATTGTAAAAAAGGAGTATTATATGTTTTAAATAATTGATATTCTTTCATGATGATATTGGATGATTTTTAAATTATTCATATTTTTCAGATTACTTGGAAAATAATGTTTTCCTCAGTTTAAGACTGACTTCCATCTAAGTAGCAAATTTTCTCTTGGTTATTTTGCTAAGCATATTCTGTAAGGATTTTGAAACAATATAAACTGGCATGTTTATAACAAATGGAATTCTCTTATGTACAATTTTCTACTCTTTTGATAAGGATATAAAACAGATAAATGCTCCTCCAAACAAAAAGAGACATGTGTTAACAAACATAAAATGTTAAATTTTAATTTACACATACAACTAGATTTTTTGAGGTATGGATTTATTCTGAAATTCTGAGAGACTGACATATAAGTTAAAATGAACTTTTGCCTCATAACATGGGAATTTAAATTATTTCAGAAAGAAGCATAATATTGTATGTTTTATTTTATAGTTAATTCAGATTTTAACAAGAGAATCATAATAGTTTATAAATTGTCAGAAAATGGGCATTAAATGTGAAACAAATTACAATTTAAGATGGAAATTTTATGAGATCTGTAGGTCTTTCCATCCAAAAGACAGATGCTATAATTAAAGATTTTTGCAAAAATCAGTAACCTTCATGAAATCAGTATCATTTTGCTTAACCAAAAAAAAGGCTCAAGTTTTTGCATCTGCCTCAATTTTGGCATGGAGTTTAACAAAGATAAATGATACTGTGAATAAGAAGAGGCATTTTTTATTGTTTCACACTTCAGCACATTAAAGTTTTTCCACTTATTTTCCTTTATTAATTTTAAAGAAAATGACACTTATGAGCCCAATTGTTGCATTGTTAGAAATAGATGCAGAAACATTCAAGCACTTGAGATTTGAAGAAAATTCCTTAAAAAAACAGAAACAAAATGAAACAGCTATTAAAAAAGATAGATAATAAGAACTAAAATGTTCAATTACTAGTATTTTGATTTATAGTTTAAACTATAAAAATTTTTAAAAATTGCATTCATTGTGGCTACATAGGTATTATATATATAGGCATTTTATGTGTGTGATTATATATACACATATTCACATATGTATATATAACAAAAATTACCTTTGTGCCGTGTATTCAGTTCAGTTCAGTTCAGTAGCTCAGCTGTGTCTGATTCTTTGCGACCCCATGGAATGCAGCATGCCAGGCTTCTTTGTCCTTCACCAACATCAAGAGTTTGCTCATGTCCATCAAGTCCATGATGCCCTCCAACCATCTCATTATCTGTCATTCTCTTTTCCTCCTGCATTCAATCTTTCCCAGAAGCAGGGTTTATTCCAGGGAATCAATTTTTTGCATCAGGTGGCCAATGCATGTGGATTATTTTCATTTAAATAACTATGAAGTTTCAAGTAATTTTGCATGTTATATTTTTCCTATTGTTAGTTTGTTCTCAATGTTGTGGATATTTTTTATGGATTTATGGAATAATTGAATAAAATATATTTACTTTTTTATTTGAATGACAATAAAATGCTTAGCATTTGGATTATATTAATTTATATTAAACCAACAGACAAAATTTAGGGAAGCAAAATATTACTCAGAATACTTTGTAAAGTATAAGCAAATATTTTTTTCTTTCCTCTATATAACATGACAATAAAGACATTCTAGAATTTGGAATTTGATGTATGCAGTGACCTTTAAAAATTTTTTAAAACAGTTTTGATCCAGGAAAGATATATTGTGTGAAAAAGGTCAAGGGATGATTTAGATTATTTTTAGAAAATTAAAATAAACAAATATTTTAACAAGATGTAACCATATAATATTAGGATAACAGTGTTTAAAGGACTATGGAGGAAAAAAAAAAATGCTAAAAGTCCATTCAGGTTTTGACTATCTAGGGAGGAAGCATGTAGAACAGAATTTTGTAATATTTTATTTCAATCTTTGATCTTAATTTACTGCTTTTTTGGCTTTCAACTTGTTTTAAAATGTATTTCATAGGTTCTGTGTTTATACAGTCAGGATAAATACACAAAAAGCAAGTTTTATGAATAATCACGCAGAACAACTGCATTATTTGGAGAGTTGATGTCTTAAATCTACTTAAAATCAGTATAACTTATGTAACAAATAACTACACAGTAATGTTTTCTTTTCTTCCAATGAGTAGAACAGTATTAAAATATGTTAATAAAATACTAGTTAATTAAAACTGATGATACTTTCTAAAAAATATTTTAAGAACATGGAACTTCCTACTTTATATCATACCTAAATAAAAAATGTCAATTAATAATTAAGTGGTAATTTCTGCCTTTCCACAAGGATACTTCAGACAATGAATGATTAATCAAATTGATGCTGGAATTTAATGAATAAATTAACAAAATACCTAGCTAACTGCATCATCCAACTGTGAATTCATAAAAATTATCTTCTTGAAACTTGAAGAACTTTGTGAGAGATAAAGTGAAACAATAGCTCATAACTAGCATTATTGTACATTTTACTTATTTCTTGGAAACAAAACAATGACAATTGTGAAGAAAAAAAGAGATTAAAGGTACACCTATGCACACACACACACAAAAATTAAATGATCACATTTACACATAACAAGATAAAGTTTTGAGGTGTGTGTAGCTTTTTGTCAGAAATGGTAAGTAGCTAACAGAAGCAGAGGGGATTAAGGAGGTGACGAGAGTGCACAGAAGAACTATACAAAAAAGATCTTAATGACCTAACAACCAAATAGTGGGGTCACTCACCTAGAGCCAGACATTCTAAAGTATGAAGTCAAGAGGGCCTTAGGAAGAATTACTATGAACTAAGCCTATGTCAACAAAGATCCATCTAGTCAAGGCTATGGTTTTTCCAGTAGTCATGTATGGATGTGAGAGTTGGAGTGTGAAGAAAGCTGAGCACCAAAGAATTGATGCTTTTGAACTGTGGTGTTGGAGAAGACTCTTGAGAGTCCCTTGGACTGCAAGAAGATCCAACCAGTCCATTCTAAAGGAGTTCAGTCCTGGGTGTTCTTTGGAAGGAATGATGCTATAGCTGAAACTCCAGTACTTTGGCCACCTTATGCAATGAGTTGACTCATTGAAAAAAAACCCTGATGCTGGGAGGGATTGGGGGCAGGAGGAGAAGGGGATGACAGAGGTGAGATGGCTGGATGGCATCACCGACTCGATGGACATGAGTTTGTGTGAACACCGGGAGATGGTGATAGACAGGGAGGCCTGGCATGCTGCGGTTCATGGGGTCGCAAAGAGTTGGACACGACTGAGCAACTGAACTGAGCTGAACTGAAAGCTAATGAAGGTGATGGAATTCCAGCTGAGGCATGTAAAATCTTAAAACCTGGGACTCAGTATATCAGCAGATTTGGAAAACTAATCAGTGGTTACAGGACTGGAAGAAGTCAGTTTTCATTACAATCCCAAAGTAAGGGCAGTGCCAAAGAATGTTCAAATTACCATACAATTGTGCTCATTTCACTCTACTACGGCAGTGTGAGGTGATACCTTATTGTAGTTTTGCATTTCTCTGATAACTAATGATGGTGAGCATCTTTTCATGTGCCTCTTGGTTTCCTGTATGTCTTCTTTGGAGACATGTCTATTTAGGTCTTCTGACCTTTTTTTTTTTTTTTTTTTGATTACTTACTGTTTTGATATTGAACTTTATAAGTTGTTTATATATTTTGGAGTTTAATCTCTTGTCAGTTTCTTCATTTGTAAATATTTGCCCCCATTCTGAGGGTTGTCTTTTCATTTTGTTTATGATTTCCTTTGCTGTGCAGAAACTTTTAAGTTTATTTAGATCCCATTTATTTAAATTTGTTTTTATTTTTATTACTCTAGGACATGGATCAAAAAGGATCATGCTGAGGTTTTTCTAAGAGTTTTACAGTATCTAGTATTACATTTAGATAATTAATCTATTTTAAACTTACTTTGTGTATGATGTTAAATAATATTCCAATTTCCTTCTTTTACATGTTATCTGCCCGGTTTTCCCAACACCATTTATTGAAGAGACTGTGTTTTCTCCACTGTGTATTTTTGCCTTCTTTGTCATAGATTAGGTGACCATAGGTGTGTAAGTTTATCTCTGGGGTTTCTATCCTGTCTCATTGATTTATATTTCTGTTATATTTTAATACTATGCTGTGATGGATACTTAGCTTTGTGATATAGTCTGAACTCAGGGAGCCTGAATCCTTCAGTTCTGTTTTTCTTTCTTAAGATTGCTTTAGTTATTTGTGGGTTCTCTATCATTTTGTTCTAAGTCTGTGAAAAATGCTCTTGAAAATTTCACAGGGATTGCACTAAATCTGTAGATTGTTTTGTGTAGTGTAGTCATTTTCACAATGTTGATTCTTCCAATTCAAAAACATGGCATATCTCTCCATCTGTGTCTTCTTTGAGTTCTTTCATCAGTGTCTTATAATTTTCTAAATATAAGTCTTTCACCTCCTTAGGTATGTTTATTTCTATGTATATTATTCTTTTCATTGCTATGTTAAATGTGACTGTTCTCTTAATTTTGCTTTCCGCTATTTCATTATTAGTGTATAGGAATGCAAGAGATTCTTATGTATTAATTTTGTATCCTGCAACTTTGCCAAATCTATAAATTAGCTTTGATAGTTTTAGTGACATCTTAGAATTTTCTATGTATAGTGTCATATAATCTGCAAATGATGACCATTTTGCTTCTTCTTTCTCAATTTGTATTCTCTTTATTTCTTTTTCTTCTCTGATTGCCATGGCTGTTACTTCCAAATTGTGTTGAATAAACGTGCCAAGAGAGAAGATCTTGGTCTTATTCCTGATTTTAGAGGAAAAGCTTTCACTTTTTCAACATTAAGATTGATATTTGCTGTGGGTTTGTCATATATGACTTTTATTATGCTGGGGTAAGTTCCCTCTATTCCCATTTTCTCAAGTTTTTATCATAAATGTTCACTGAGTTTTGTCAAAAGCTTTTTCTATATCTACTGAGATATTCATATGGTTTTTATTCTTCAATTTCTTAATGTAATATATCATGAATGATTTGCATATATCAAAGAGTCTTTGCATCTCTAGGGTGCTTTCCTGGTGGCTCAAACGGTAAACTGCTGCTGCTGCTGCTGCTAAGTTGCTTCAGTCGTGTCCGACTCTGTGCGACCCCATAGACGGCAGCCTGCCAGGCTCCCCGACCCTGGGATTCTCCAGGCAAGAACACTGGAATGGGTTGCCATTTCCTTCTCCAATGCATGAAAGTGAAAAGTGAAAGGGAAATCGCTCAGTCATGTCCAACTCTTAGCGACCCCATGGACTGCAGCCAACCAGGTTCCTCCATTCAAGGGATTTTCAAGGCAAGAGTACTGGAGTGGGGTGCCATTGCCTTCTCCGTAACAGTAAACTGTCTTCCTGCAATGCAGAAGACCCAAGTTCGATCCTTGGGTCAGGAAGATCCCCTGGAGAAGGAAATGGCAATCCACTCCTGTACTCTTGCCTGGCAAATTCCATGGATGGAGGAGCCTGGTGGGTGACAGTCCATGGATTCGCAAAGAGTCAGACACGACTGAGTGACTTCACTTGCTTTTCTTTGTGTATCTGGGATAAATCTTAGTTGATCATGGTATACAGTCCTTTTAATGTGTGGTTGGATTCGAGTTGCTAGTATTTTGTTGAGGACTTTTCATCTATGTTCACCAGTGATATTAACCTATAATTTTCTTTCTTTGTGATTTTTTTCTGGTTTTCATATCATGGTGATGGTGGGATCATAGAATAAGCTTGAGAGTGTTTCTGCCTCTGCAATTTTGGGCAAGAGTTGTTTGAGTAAGATAGGTGTTGGCCTTTCTCTAAATGCTTGATAGAATTCACCTGTGAAACTATCTGGTTCTGGACTTTTTTTCGCTGCAAGATTTTGAATCACCATTTCAATTTAATTACTTATGATAGGTCTGTTTATATTTTCTATTTCTTCCTGGTTCAATCTTAGAAGGTGTACCTTTCTAAGAACTTATCCATTTCTTCCAAGTTGTCTTTTTTTTTTTTTTGGCATATAGTTGCCTTGTAGTCTCTCATGATTCTTTATATTTTGGTGATGTCAGTTGTGACTTATCCTTTGTTATTTCTAATTTTATTGATTTGAGTCCTCTCCTTTTTTTTTTCCTTAATGAATCTGGATAAAGGTTTATTAATAACATTTATCTTCTCAAAGAAACAGTTTTAGTTTCACTGATCTTTGTTATTGCTTTCTACATTTCTATTTAATTTGTTTTTGCTCTTTTCTTTATGATTTCCTCAGACATGGGGTTTACCAAGAGGATCATGAGGAATTAATCCACGATTTTTGAAGCTGCACAGGGAGATTTCAGTTCCCTTTCCATAGATACATTGCCCCTGTGGGCCACTCTCAGGCATTTGTTCCTCATCCAGGCAAAAGATGGCAAAAGCAGTGACTGACTGAGGAATCTAGGCTGATTGGGGCACCTACTTGCTCAGGGCTGGGAGAAATAAGGCAGCCACAACTAGGACATGTGCAAAGTGCCCACTGTGACAGCAGCCAGCAGAAGGTTGCCACATACTGGGGCATAACCAACAGTTATTACCTCCCTGAGTTCTCTTTCCAAATCTGACTGTCTAACACCCAGCTCCCCACCCTAACAGGAGACACATAGCTCAGTCTGAAGGCATGGACCTTGTCTGCAGTTCTTACTTTGTCTTGCCTTCCACAGGCTGGTTGCTGCACACCTCTCCATTCCCTCAAAAGTCTCTTTTCTGCAACAGCTGATTTCCCCACCATGAACGGGTTTTTCTCTGTAGTCATATAATCTTATCACTGAATTATTTAAATTCTTATTGATTTAATATTGGATGATTTTTTTACTTACTATTTTAGATGATCTTGTACTAAATTCTACATTAAATCACTTATTTACTCACCAAGTTTCTCTCATACTTAACTCCTTAACAAGAAATACTAAAAAGTTATGTTGATAAGTTCCTTATTAAAATTATATTCTTGCGGTGGCAGATCTTGACTTCCTAAAGAATATCATTATCTAACTGACAGCTAATTTATTTATCTGTAGAATTTCATTGCATACAGTGTACTGATTAATTTTATGTAGAGTTAAATTCTTTTAAAATTGATGACAAATATCATTTACATCATTGTTGTTCATTGCTGAGTAATATTCTACTATTTGTGACCCCATGAACTGAAACACACAAGGCTTCCCTTTCCTTACTATCTTCCAGAATTTGTCCCTCATGTCCATTGAGTCACTGATGCCAGCCAACCATCTTATTCTCTATTATCATGTTCTCCTCCTGCCCTCAATCTTTCCCAGCATCAGGATCTTCTGCAATGAGTAGGCTAATTGCATCACAAGGTTGAAATGTCATCACGAGGTTGAAATGTAGGCACTTCAGCTTCAGCATCACTCTCACCAGTAAATATTCAGGGTTGATTTCTCTTAGGATTGACTAGTTTGATCTCCTTGTGGTCCAAGGGACTCTCAAAAGGCTTCTCCAGAATTCAAAAGCATTCTTCCATGCTCAGCCTTCTTTTTGGTCCAATGCTCACAATGTAGATGAGTACTGGAGAAACCATAGTTTTGACTATATGGACTTTTGTTGGCAAATTGATATTTCTGCTTTTTAATGTGCTGTCTAGGTTTTTCATAGCCTTTTTTCCCAAGAAGCAAGCATCTTTTAATTCTGTGGTGGCAGTCACCATCCACAGTGATTTTGGAGCCCAAGAAAATAAAATCTGCCACTGTTTTTACTTTTCCCCCATCTATTTGCCATGAAGTGATGAGACTGGATGCCATGATCTTGGTTTTATGAATGCTGAGTTTTAAACCAGCTCTTTCACTCTCCTCTTTCACCCTCATCAAGAAACTCTTTAGTTCCTCTTCAATTTCTGCCATTAGTGTGGTGTCATCTCCATACCTGAAGTTGTTGATATTTCTCTTTGTGAGTCATGATTCAAGCTTATGAGTCATCATGAGTCCAGTTTGTGTCATCTAGCCCAGCATTTCACATGGTATACTCTACGTATAAATTAAATAAGCAGGGTGACAATATAAACCCTTGACCTACTGCTTTCACAATTTTGAACCAGCCCATTGTTCCATGTCCAGTTCTAACTGTTGCTTGTTGTCTAACATCAAGGCTTCTCAGGAGACAGGTAAGTTTGTCTGGTATTCTGGTCCCTTTAAGAATTTTCCATAGTTTGTTGTGATGTCCCTGGTGGCTCAGATGTAAACAATCCGCCAGCAATGCAGGAGACCCAGGTTTGATCTGTGGGTCTGGAAGTTTCCCTAGAGAAGGGAATGGAAACCCACTCCAGTATTCTTGTCTGGAGAATCCCATGCACAGAGGAGCCTCCTAGGCTATAGTCCATGGGGGTCACAGAGTCTGACATGACTGAGCAACTAACACTTTCATTTTCTTTTTTTTTTTAACACTTTCACTTTCACATCACATAGTCAAAGACCTTCCTGTCATCAATGAAGCAAATGTAGATGTTTTCTGGAATTCTATTACTTTTCCTTTGGTCAAACTGATGTTGGTAATTTGATCTCTGGCTCCTCTGCCTTTTCTAAATGGAGCATGTACATTTGAAAGTTTTTGGTTCATGTATTGCTGAAGCCCAGCTTAAAGGATTTTGAGCATTACCTTGCTAGCGTATGAAATGAGTGCAATTGTATTGTAGTTTAAACATTATTTGGCATTGCCTTTTTTTGGAATTAGAATGAAAACTGACCTTTTCCAGTCCTGTGGCCTCTGTTGAGTTTTCCAAATTTGTCAGCCTATTGAATAGTGCAATTTAACAGCTCATCTTTTAGGATTTGAAACACCTCAGCTGGAATTCCATCACCTCTACTAGCTTTGTTCCTATTAATGCTTTCTGAGACCTACTTGACCCCAGGAAATCTGGCTCTAGGTGAGTGACCAAACCATCATGGTTATCCAGATCAAGACCTTTTCAATATAGTTCTTCTGTCTATTCTTGCCACCTCCTCTTAATCTCTGTCCTTTATCATGCACATTCTTGCATGACGTTTTCCCTTAGTATCTCCAAGTTTCTTGAAGAGATCTCTATTCTTCCCCATTAAATTGTTTTCCTGTATTTCTTTGCATTTCTCATTTAAGAAGATTTTCTTCTCTCTCCTTACTCTTTTTTGGATCTCTGCATTTAATTGGAGATATCTTTCCCTTTGTCCTTTGTCTTTAATTCTCTTCTTTTCTGAGATTTTTATAAGGCCTCCTCAGACAAGCACTTGACTTGTTACATTCCTTTTTCCTTGGGAAGATTTTGGCCACCACCTCCTGTACAATGTTAGAAACCTTCATCCATAGCTCTTCAGGCACTCTGTATACCAGATATTCTCCCTTGAATATATTAGTTATCTCTACTGTATAAAGGATTTGATTTAGGTCATACCTTAATAGTCTAGTGATTTTCCCTACTTTCTTCATTTTAAGCCTGAATTTTGCAATAAGAACCACAGTCAGCTCCAAGTCTTGTTTTTGCTAACTGTGTAGAGCTCCTCCATCTTCAGCTGCAAATAACATAATCAATCTGATTTTGGTGTTGACCATCTGGTGATGCCCATGTGTAGAATCATGTCTTGTGTTGTTGGAAGAGTGTGTTTGCTATGATCAGTGCCGTCTCTTGGCACAAATCTGTTAACCTTTGCCTTACTTCATTTTATATTTTAATTTCAAGCTTGTCTGTTACACCAGGTATCTCTTGACTTCCTTCTTCTGTATTTCAGTCCCCTATTATGAATAGGATATATTTTTTTGGTGTTAGTTCTGGAAAGTCTTTTAGATGTTCATAAACCATTCAAGTCCAACTCTTCTGCATTAGTGCTTGGGCCTAGACTTGTATTACTGTCATATTGAGTGGTTTACCTTGGAAGCAAACCAAGATCTTTCTTTCTTTCTTTTTTTTTTTTTTTTTTTTGAGATTGCACCCAAGTACTGTATTTCAGATTCTTATAACTCAAGGCAATATATTTTGTAAAAGCAAATTAATGATGTGACCTGTTAGGTCTCTTTCAGTTATAAACATTTTTTTTTTCTATAACATAAATAGCAAAGTGTTGACAAGAGTTGATAAAAGTATGTAGGAAGTAGGGCAAGACTTTTTATTAATTTTTCAGGAAATGAGTTGATGCCTTTTCAAAAATTCTAGAATATTTAAGCCAGAATAAACCTCAACAATAATGGGAGCTATCCCAGTCTGCCATTGACCTCTAATCATGCCACTCTTTCTTTCTCTTGGGTTTTTCACAATATTTCCTTCAGGAGTGAGGGTCCTATACCTAAGGCAAAAGTCATCTACAAGAATCTCAACCAAAGAAACAGCATTCTCTGGGGACGAGCTGTCCCTGTTACAGGACTGCTCTAGTATTCCCTCCAGGCATAATTAATTGGGTGAACTCTTAAAAAGTAGCATTCTGGTAACTGAATTTTTTAGGGTTGATAAAAAGTGACAGGTTTTTCACAACCCAAAAAGTAGAACGAGTAAAAAGAATTTTTGACTCAACATATTCACATATTTTCTCATTTTTCTAATGCATTTACATTAGTATGACCTACTCGTATGTTTAATATTAAATATGCATTGATATCTAGTATATATCTTAGACAATGTTTCCCAAAATATAAACTGCAGCTTTATTTCAAGTAGATAATGAAGAAGCTTTTTTTCTTGCAGATTATGTTTAAAAGCTTCGTGTTTTAAGCCTATAAAAGGATTTTAAGGTAATTCATTCTGCTTGCAAATACTAGCAGAAGACATTGGTTCTCTGATACTTAAACAGCTTTTTCAGCAACAAATTCAACCATTTTAAAATTATATACCTCAGGAAAAATGTGTGCATTTTGCTCATTTTGGGATAAAATGCTTTTTATAAGATCATAAAAAGTAGCATGTTTTATGAGATGCTCTTTCAGAAACTTCAAATTTTCAAATATATTTGTAGTACAAAGAGATTAACATTTGCAATATCTTATAAGAATTGAATCATTAATAATATTTCTGGTGTTTTTTATTGTGCTATAATGACAAATGTCAATAAAATGGCATGAATCAGTTATCATATATATAAAGATACACCCTTTATTTCTTATACATAATAAAATGTTTACTATGTATAAACATTTGCATAATAAAATAAACAAATGTTTATCTGTTTTGAAACAGGACAACCATAAGTCCAAGGTAAAATACTTGTTTCCAAAAGTTCCCTTTGGGTTAAAAAAAAAAAGACAAATAAGTCAATATACAGTAAAATGAAGATAAGTGATTATTGAATATTTTTAATAAGTTGGAAAAAAGATTACATTTTTTTCTTTCAACTTCTTATTGCTGAGGCTGAATTAGTCTCAATACAATGAATCATGAAAATTTTAATGAATTGTGTGGATAATCACAGTGCCTATTGAATTTGGCTTACTTATTTGTATTCTTCATTGTTATATAAATTAATTAATAGTATACTCTTATTTCCTATATAATGTTTGGAAAGTACAAGGTAATGACACTTCTTTCACTGTTGATATTAATATTTTGTTATCAGACATCTCCTTATGAATCAGTCTTACTATTTTGTCAATTTTATAGCTCTCTTTCAAAAATCAATTTTCTTTTACTTTGGTTTGTGCTTATATTTATTTCTACTCTTATTTTTATTGTTTTCTCCTTTTTTCATTGGTTTTAATCTACTTTTCTTTCTTTTTTTTTTTCTTTAGCTTTTCTTTACTTTTGATGGAAGCTTTCATAATTGATTTTCAGGATTCTTATTTTCTGATGTATAGATTTAGATATAACGTATATCTAATTTACTTTCAAGATGATTTAGATACAATCTACAATTTTCAGTAACTATATTCTCATTACTGTTCAGATTATAGTAAGTTATGTGATACATTATAATTTACTTTTTGACCTGCTTGTTATTTAGAAGTGCTGAATACTTTTCAAGCACTTGGGGATTTTCTAGTTATCTGTGTATTATTATTGTTATCTAATTTATTGCCATGTTGTTAGACAACAAATACATGTAATTTTAATTCTTAAGACATTTTCAGACTTGTGTTACATCTCTAAAGGTGCTCAAAATTTGAAGTATGAGTGTGGATTTGTTGATTTATCAACTTTTTGTTATAAAAATTGAACTTATCTGTATGTCCATAAACTTTTAGTATTATGTTATATCACATATACTAAAGAAAGGCATTAGTGATAGATTATGGAGACATAGACTGAGTTTCCCTTAGAAGATGTAGAACACTTTACTGAGTAGAGGCTATATAATCCATGTGTGCGTGCTAAACATTTCAGTTGTTTTTGACCCCTTGTGACTCCATGGACCATAGCCCACCTGGCTACTCTGTGCAGGGAATTTTCCATAGGCATTATGATAATTATATCATATATACTAATATGCTATTATATCAATATACTAATATACATATTAGTATATTATATCATTTCAATGAATTTGTCCTTTTACTATTTCATGATGCTTTTTTTTCTATTTCTTATAAGAATTTGTTTCCATATCTTTGTCTTGTATTCCTTAGTTATTCATAGAATATGTTTTTCCATATTTTTTTATTTTCAACATTTCTGTGCTCTTAATTTCAAATGTGCATGCTATAGACATCATAAAGATAGGTTGTATATTTCCAACTACTCTAAAAGATGATAAAAGTTGCTAAAAGTGGAATTACTGGGGGATATTTTATCTAAAAAAGTATGAAAAAATTCAGATTTCAATTCCAGATCATTGATTTGTCTTTATTTCAATAGTTCAGGACTCAACTGATAATGTATTTGCATATAGCATTTAGAACTATGTGAAGTTGAAAAACATTTTAAGAATGATTTTAACCATAATTTAATCATATATTCTTTCTGATGTAGAATCTTCATCATTTTTACATTTATGTATGCATTATATTGGAGAAAGCAATGGCACCCCACTCCAGTACTCCTGCCTGGAAAATCCCATGGATGGAGGAGCCTGGTAGGCTGCAGTCCATGGGGTCGCTAAGAGTCGGACACGACTGAGTGACTTCCCTTTCACTTTTCACTTTCATGCATTGGAGAAGGAAATGGCAACCCACTCCAGTGTTCATGCCTGGAGAATCCCGGGGACGGGGAGCCTGATGGGCTGCCGTCTATGGGGTTGCACAGAGTCGGACACGACTGAAGCGACTTAGCAGCAGCATGCATTATATAGGAAGCTTTCCAGGTGGTGCTACTGGTAAAGAACCCACCTACCGATGCAGGAGACATGAGACATGGGTTGGCTCCCTGAGTTGGAAAGGTCCCAAGGAGGAGGGCATGACACCTACTCCAGGATTCTTGCCTAGAAAATTCCCTGGAAAGAGTAGCCTGGTGGGCTATGGTCCATGTGGTCACAAGAGGTCAGACATGATTGAAATGATTTAGCATGCACACATGGATTATATAGCCTCTAGTCTGTAAAGTGTGTTACATCTTCTAAGGGAAATTAAGTCTATGCCTCTGTCAGTGCCTCAATTTCACTGCTTATTTGAAGAAATATGTTATGAGTAAGGTCTTTTCAGAAAGATTTACAATACATTACTGTTCTCTTCTATTTTTCTATTATGAATGATTGTTGCATTTAAAAAGTATTTTTTCAAGTTATAGAAAGATGTCCTAACTAACTCTATCATGTATTCTGTTACAAAAAAAGTAATGCTACACACACTAGATAAGATTTTGTACATTATTTTTGGATAATTTACATAAAAGCCTCAGTATCAGACGTATTTGGTCAGAAAAGAAAATAGTACTGTTTACATTTCTTTTATTTATGATAGTATTAGATTAGTACATAGTTTATAAATACCTAATTCAAGAAGCATTTTTCTGACACCCTTAACATTTTCAGTTCAGTTCAGTTTAGTCACTCAGTCGTATCCGACTCTTTGCAACCCCATGAATCACAGCATGTCAGGCCACCCTGTCCATCAACAATTCCCAGAGTTCACTCAAACTCACGTCCATAGAGTTGGTGATGCCATCCAGCCATCTCATCCTTTGTCGTCCCCTTCTCCTGCCCTCAATCTTTCCCAGCATCAGGGTCTTTTCCAATGAGTCAACTCTTCGCATGAGGTGGCCAAAGAACTGGAGTTTCAGCTTCAGCATCAGTCCTTCCAAAGAACACCAACTCTCACATCCATACATGACAACTGAAAAAACCATAACCTTGACTAGACGGACCTTTGTTGGCAAAGTAATATCTCTGCTTTTCAATAAGCTATCTAGGTTGGTCATAACTTTCCTTCCAAGGAGTAAGTGTCTTTTAATTTCGTGGCTGCAATCACCATGTGCGGTGATCCTTACATCTTGCTTTGATTTAATTCAATAAAGTAGTTCACCAAAAACCTGTTATACTCAATTGTACAAAATAATTATGTTTCAAGAAGTTAAGTTTGAAAGTGAAGTTGGTCAGTCGTATCTGACTCCTTGTGACCCCATGGACTGTAGTCTACCAGGCTCCTTCTTCCATGGGATTTTCCAGGCAAGAGTACTGGAGTGGATTGCCATTTCCTTCTCCAGGGGATCTTCCCGACCCAGGGATCGAACCTGGGTCTCCCACATTGTAGGCAGATGCTTTTACCGTCTGAGCCACCAGGGAAGTCTTCAAGAAGTTAACGTATATTTAAATTTAAATATGATCTATGAAAAACAGTTTTAATTTGTCATATCAGTATTTTACATTAAGTATCACTTCTCTTTACTAAAATACTTAGATATAACTAAAGGAAATAACAGTTGTTTAAGGGCTACAACTTAAACTGTTATTGATACAGTAATAAATTGCTTGTCTGTCAGTTTTTTAATTATATAAAACTCAATCCAATTGTTGGGTTGTGGCCAATTACCTGTGCCTATTACTTCTGAGTTACCTTGGTGGATTTCTGTTCTTTAGGGCTCTGATTGGATACCCCCTAGGAAATTTGTTTTAGATAAGTGTTCAGTCTTGTTCTATCTATTTATAATAATTCTAGATGGGATCCTCTCACCTGGCCAGTTAAAAATACCTGCTCTGAGGCTGGACATAGATTTAAGTATTCTCTTAGGGTCATTTAAACTCAATCACAGTGATGAGCTAAGTCTTAATAAAAAATTAACTTCTTATCTATTAAAAGGAAAACTCCTACAATTATGGGGAGGATCTATATGGTTAACACCAGGCTATGGTCATTTAATTTTAAAGACTCCTCTATGTTGAGAATGGTTAAATCATACTAAAAATGATCAATCTGGTAATTATGAGTCAAGGCTGGGTGCTTTATGGACTATGCCTTTTATTACCCTTAGAGAGAGTGATTGGTATGGAAATCAGTGGATTTGTGGCACTATTTATGACCTTGATATCTACAAGGATATACAAAGGTGTAGCCTGGGATTCCCATGAATTTAAGGTCATACATGTTAATAAATTACAGGTAGCTCCAACCAATCTACCATTGGTATGATCCCAATGGGTCAAAGATCTGTATACTACTGGTATGACAATTTAGCAGTTGTGTGTGTGTGTGTGTGCGCGTGCGTGCCTTCAATGAGGTTGGAGGATGTAATTGACCATATTGAAGCCTTGACAACATTCATAAGCTTTAAATGATAGCAATCAAGCTATTAACCTATTGAATTCTGAAATCTCTATGATGAGAAAGGCAATGCTATACAACAGCAAGACCCTTGACACCTTACAGCATCTCAGGGAGATATCTGTGTTATAATTCAAACTGAATTCTATATTTTTGTAACTGGTAAATCCTTTAATGTAACACATTTGAACCACATGAAAAATCAGATTTCTGCTCTAAGTGACCCATTACCTAGTCTTGACAATCTAAAAAAAAAAAAAAATCTGCTGTGGGAGGCTCATGGCTTAAAATATTTACTTTCAATTCCACTAATGTTATTAACTATACCATTTGCATTTTGCTTGTTTCACAAGATTATTATTTCTTGTATTTCCAAATATATGACTGAGACTTCAAAGGAAATGATGACTAGACTTGAAGCAGTTGATCAAATGTATAGTTGGATATATGATCAATGATTGTAATAGTGTAACTCTAGAAGGCAAAGGCAACCCACTCCAGTACTCTTGCCTAGAAAGTCCCATGGATGGAGGAGCCTGGTAAGCTGCAGTCCATGGGGTCGCGAAGAGTCGGACACAACTGAGCAACTTCACTCTCACTTTTAACTTTCATGCATTGGAGAAGGAAATGGCAACCCACTCCAGTGTTCTTGCCTGGAGAATCCCAGGGATGGGGGTGCCTTGTGGGCTTCCATCTATGGAGTCGACTGAAGTGACTTAGCAGCAGCAGCATGCTTTTATTTACATTTCTAGACTTTGTTAGCAGTTGACTTAATCCAGCAGACAGAAGATAAAATTTTGGTTCAGTACAGAGTGGTATTTCTGGAAATTGGAGAGTAATATGTACCTTAAAATATCAAGACAAGGAGACTGATCAGCTTGATGTCTCTTCTCTCTGTATATCTATGCCTATCTGTGTGTTCTCTCTCTCAAAACTGCATATGCTACTATTTCCATTTAAGTAACTGAATGTCAAAATGAAATTTTTCATGAGTTCTCTAACAGTGTAAATGTGCCTGTATCAAACTTATTTTAATTATATTCTTTGAACAATGAAAGCATAATCAAACAATACACAGATGAAGAGTGAAAAGTCAGAAATTGTATTTTTCAGCTAAAAAAAAAGTCTGGTATATTCTTATACAAATCGGATAATCACCTCATAGTTACTTTAGTTAAATTTGTTCATGAACATGAACTATGTTTAATCATTTTGACTAAACGACAAATAAAATTGGGAGTGAAACAGAAAACAGTAAATAAGTTATGCAGGATTGAGAGATAATACAAAAGAGTGGCTCATACAGGACAGGATCATCACAACCCAAAGAAATACAGGAAGATACATTCATATTGAACTAGGTGAGAAGTCTAGCCAAATTTAGAACTTCTTAGCAAAATCACTGCAGATGGTGACTGCAGCCATGAAATTAAAAGGCGCTTACTCCTTGGAAGAAAAGTTATGACCAACCTAGATAGTATATTCAAAAGCAGAGACATTACTTTGCTGACTAAGGTCTGTCTAGTCAAGGCTATGGTTTTTCCTGTGGTCATGTATGGATGTGAGAGTTGGACTGTGAAGAAGGCTGAGCGCAGAAGAATTGATGCTTTTGAACTGTGGTGTTGGAGAAGACTCTTGAGAGTCCCTTGGACTGCAAGGAGATCCAACCAGTCCATTCTGAGGGAGATCAACCCTGGGATTTCTTTAGAAGGAATGATGCTAAAACTGAAGCTCCAGTACTTTGGCCACCTCATGCAAAGAGTTGATTCATTGGAAAAGACCCTGATGCTGGGAGGGATTGGGGGCAGGAGGAGAAAGGGACGACCGAGGATGAGATGGCTGGATGGCATCACAGACTCAATGGACGTGAGTCTGAGTGAACTCCGGGAGTTGGTGATGGACAGGGAGGCCTGGCGTGCTGCGATTCATGGGGTCTCAAAGAGTCGGACACGACTGCCCAACTGAACTGAACTAGCATCAGGGAATTTGATATGAGTGCCAGTGAAAATTGAACATAGCTAATTCTTTATTCAACATTATTTTCATAAGTCAGTTCAGGTCAGAGTTCAGTCATGTCCAACTCTTTATGACCCCATGGACTGCAGCACATGAGCCCTCCCTGTCCATCACCAATTCCCAGAGTTTACTCAAACTCATGTTCATTGAGTCAGTGATGCCATCTAACCATCTCATCCTCTGTCTTCTCCTTCTCATCCTGCCTTCAATCATTCCCAGCACAGGGTCTTTTCCAATGAGTCAGTTATTTGCATCAGGTGGCCGAAGTATTAGCGTTTCAGCTTCAATATCAGTCCTTCCAATGAATATTCAGGACTGATTTCCTTTAGGATGGACTGGTTGGATCTCCTTGCAGTCCAAGGGACTCACAAGAGTCTTCTCCAACACCACAGTTCAAAAGCATCAATTCTTCGGTGCTCAGCTTGCTTTATTGTCCAATTCTAACATCCACATTTGACTATTGGGAAAACCATAGCTTTGAATAGATGGACCTTTGTTAGCAAAGTAATGTCTCTGGTTTTTAATATGCTGTCTAGGTTGGTCATAACTTCTCTTCCAAGGAACAAGCATCTTTTAATTTCATGTCTGAAGTCACTACCTGCAGTTATTTTGGAGGCCAAAAGAATTAAGTCTGCCACTGTTTCCACTGTTTCCCATCTATCTGCCATGAAGTGATGGGACCAGATGGAATGATCTTAGTTTTCTGAATGTTGAGTTTTAAAACAGCTTTTTCACTCTCCTCTTTCACTTTCATCAAAAGGCTCTTTAGTTCTTCACTTTCTGCCATAATGGTGGTGTCATTTGCATATCTGAGGTTATTGATATTTCTCCCAGCAGTTTTGATTCCAGCTTGTGTTTCATCTAATCCAGCATTCCTCATGATGTACTGTGCATATAAATTAAATAAGCAGGGTAACAATATACAACCTTGATGTACTCCTTTTCCTATTTGGAACCAGTCTGTTGTTCCATGTCCAGTTCCAATTGTTGCTTCCTGACCTGCACACAGATTTCTCAAGAGGCAGGTCAGGTCCTCTGGTATTCCTATCTCTTGAAGCATTTTCCACAGTTTGTTGTGATCCACACAGTCAGAGGCTTTAGCATAATCAATAAATAGAGGTAGATGTTTTTCTGGAAGTCTCTTGCTTTTTCAATGATCTAACAGATGTTGGCAATTTGATTTATGGTTCCTCTACTTTTACTAAATCCAGCTTGAACATCTGAAAGTTCACAGTTCACGTACGTTGAAGTCTGGCTTGGAGAATTTTGAGCATTTCTTTGCTAGCATGTGAGATGAGTGTAATTGTGTGGTAGTTTAGACATTCTTTGTCATTGCCTTCCTTTGGTGTCAGAATGAAAACTGACCTTTTCCAGTCCTGTGGCCACTGCTGAGTTTTTCAAATTTGTTGACATATTGAGTTCCACACTTTCACAGCATCCTCTTTTAGGATTTGAAACAGCTCAACTGAAATTCTATCACCTCCACTAGTTTTGTTCATAGTTATGCTTCCTAAGGCCCACTTGACTTCACATTCCAGAATGTCTGGCTCCAGGTGAGTGATCACACCATCATGATTATCTGGGTTGTGAAGACTTTTTTGTATAGGTCTTCTGTGTATCCTTGCCATTTCTTTTTATATGTTCTTCTTCTGCTAGATTCATATAATTTCTTTCCTTTACTGTGCCTATCTTTGCATGAAACATTCCCTTGCTATTTCTAATTTTCTTGAAGAGATCTGTAGTCTTTTCCATTCTATTGTTTTCCTCTGTTTCTAGGCATTGATCACTGTGGAAGGCTTTCTTATCTGTCCTTGCTATTCTTTGGAACTTTGCATTCATATGGGTATATGTCTCCTTTCCTCCTTTGCCTTTTACTTTTCTTCTTTTCATAGCTATTTTTATGGGCTCCTCAAGCAACCATTTTGCTTTTATTTTTCTTAAGGATGGTCTTGACCACTGCCTCCTGTACAATATCATGAGCCTCTGTTCATAGTTCTTCAGGCACTCTGTCTATCAGATGTAATCCCTCAAATCTATTTCTCACTTTCACTCCATATATTGTAGGGGATTTGATATAGGTCATACCTGAATAGTCTAGTAGTTTTCCTTACATTCTCCAATTTTAGTTTGAATTTGGCAGTAAGGAATTCATGATCTGAGCCACAGACAGCTCCTGGGTTGTTGTTGTTGTTGTTGTTTTCTGACTGTATGGAGTTTCTCCATCTTTGGGTGCAAAGAATATAATTAGTCTGATTTTGGTATTTACATCTGGTGATGTCCATGTATAGAGTCTTCTCTGGTGTTGTAAAAGCGTGTTTTCTATCATTTGTGTGTTCTCTTTCCAAATATCTCTTTGCTCCTGCACTGCTTCATTCTGTACTCCAAAGCTAAATTTACCCATTACTCCAGGTATCTTTTGACTTCCTACTTTTGCATTTCAGTCCTGTATAGTGAAAAGGGCATCTTTTTTGTGTGTTAGTTCTAAAATGTCTTGTAGGTCTTCATAGAACTGTTAAACTTCAACTCCTTCAGCATTACTGCTCAGGGCGTAGACTTGAATTATTGTGATATTGAATGGTTTGCCTTGGAAATGAAGAGCGATCATTCTGTCGTTTTTGAGATTGCATCCAAGTACTTCATTTCAGACTCTTTTGCTAACTATGATGACTACTCCATTTCTTCTAAGAGATTCTTGCCCACAGTAGTAGATATAATGGTCATCTGAGTTAAATTCACCCATTCCAATTTATTTTAGTTCATTGATTTCCTAAAATGCAGACGTTTGCTCTTGCCATCTCCAGTTTGATCACTTTCAATTTGCCTTGAGTCATGGACCTAACATTCCAGGTTCCCATGCAATATTGCTCTTTACAGCATCATACTTTACTTCCACCACCAGTCACATCCACAACAGGGTGTTGTGTTTGCTTTGTCTTCATCCCTTCTTTCACTCTGGAGTTATTTCTCCACTGATTTCCAGTAGCATATTGGGGACCTACCAACCTGGGGAGTTCTTCTTTCAGTGTTCTATCTTTTTGCCTTTTCATAGTGTTCATGGGTTTCTTGAGGCAAGAATACTAAAGTGGTTTGCCATTCCCTTCTCCAGTGGACCACATTTTTTTCAGAACTCTTCACAATTATCCATCCATGTTGGGTGGCCCTACCTGACGTCGCTCATTGTTTCATTGAGTTAGACTAGGCTGTGGTCTATGTGATCAGTTTGGTTAGTTTTCTGTGCAGCTGCTGCTCCAGCCTTCATAAGTAAATTAATAGTGAATTATAAAGTACTATTAACAACAAAAAGAATGCAAACATAATATATTAATAATCTTTCTGGAATCACGAGTTAAAGTTTCTTATATATGTCATTTTAGTTAATTTCCTGGAATATGTGAACACTTACTGAAAGTTTCCCGTTAAGCTTTTAGTTTCCACATACTATTTCTTAAGCAAATTTCTTAGAATAATGTTTCCAAAGTATTCAGCAAAAAGCTCAAAAATCAAAGCAAAGTGACAGAAATATATTTTTTAAATTTTTTTATATTAAAGTATAGTTGATTTAAAATGTTTTAGTTTCAAGTATATCACAAAGTGATTCAGTTATCCATATACATATTTGCTTCCCATATATGTTCTTATAGAATGTTGAATACAGTTCTCTGTTCTATATAGTAAATAGGTCCTATTGATTTCTTATTTTGTATATAGTATAGTGTAAAATTTAATCTCAAATTTTCCCTTTTAGTAACCACAAGTTTTTTTTTCTAAGACTGTGAATCTATTTCTGCTTTATGAACAAGTTCATTTATATCATTTTTGATAGTTGCCTTTCTCTGACTTATTATGATCATCTTTAGTTACATCCTTGTTGCAGCAAATTGAATTATTTCATTCTTTTTTTATGGCAGGGTAATATTCTACTGTGTATATGTACCATATCTTTATCAATTCATATGTCAATGGGAATTTAGATTCGGTCAATGTCTTGGCTATTGTAAAAAAAATGGTGTTATGCATATAGGAGTGCATGTATTTTTTGAAGTATGTTTTTCTCCATTTATATGTCCAGAAATGGGATTGATGGATGATACAGTACCTTTATTTTTTAAATTTTTTAGAAACTTCCAGACTAGTCTCCATAATGGCTATACCAGTTTATATTCCCACCAATAGTATAGGAGGTTCCTTTTTCTCTACACTCTCACAAGCATATATTGTTGGTCTACTTTTTGATAATGGCCATTCTCATCAGTTATAGTCAAACTGCACAGCATATTAAAAAGCAGAGAGATTGCTTTGTCAACAAAGACCATCTAGTCAAAGCTATGGTTTTTCAAGTAGTCATGTATGGATGTGAGAGTTGGACTATAAAGAAAGCTGAGCACTGAAGAATTGATGCTTTTGAACTGTGGTGTTGGAGAAGACTTTTGAGAGTCCCTTGGACTGCAAGGAGATCCAACCAGTCCATCCTAAAGGAGATCAGTCCTGGGTGTTCATTGGAATGACTGATTTTGAAGCTGAAACTTCAAAACTTTGGCCCCCTGATGTGAAGAATTGACTCATTTGAAAAGACCCTGATGCTGGGAAAGATTGAAGGCAGAAGGGGATGACAGAGGATGAGTTGATTGGATGGCATCACCAACTCAATGGACATGGGTTTGGCTAGACTCCGGGAGTTGGTGATGGACAGGGAGGCCTGGCATGCCTCAGTTTATGGGGTTGCAAAGAGTCAGAAACAACTGAGTGAATGAACTGAACTGAACTGATTCTCATCAGTGTGAGCTGATATCCCACTGTAGTTTTGATTTGTATTTATTTAATGACAGTGGTGAACATCTTTTATTGTGCTTTTTGACCAGCCATATGTCTTCTTTGAAGAAATGTCTATTCGGGTCTGCCCATTTTTTCATTGGATTCTGTTTTTTGATATTGAGCTGCATGAGCTCTTTGTATATTTTGGAGATTAACCCCTTGTCAGTTTCATGGTTTGCAAATAATTTCTCCCATTCTCTGGGCTGTCTGTTTTATTTATTTTTTATTTCCTTTTTTTTTCTGTGTAGAAGATTTTAAATTTAATCAGGTCTCATTTATTTGTTTTTACTTTAATTTTCATTACTCTGGGAGTTGTATCCAAAAAACTTTTGCTGATATTTATGTCAGTGTTCTATGTTCTCCTCAAACAGCTTTAGAGTATCCAGCATTATGCTTAGGTCTTTAATATGTTTTGAGTTTATTTTTGTTTATGGTGTTAGGGAGTGTACTGATTTCATTCTTTTACATGTAGATGTTCAGTTGTCTTAGCACCACTTATTGGAGAGACTGTCTTTTCTCATTGTCTATTCTTGTCTTTTTTTGTCATATATTAATTGACCATAAGTTTGTGGTTTATTTATGGACTTTCTATTCTGTTCCACGGATCTATAATTCTATCTTTGTGCCAGTTGCATAATGTTTTGATTAATGTAGCTTAATAGTATATTCTGAAGTCAGGGTGCCCAATTCCTTCAGCTCCATTGTTTTTACTTAAGACGGATTTGGCTGTTTGGAGTCCTTTATGATTTCATACAGATTTTAAGATTTTTTGTTCTAAATCTGCAAGAATCTCAGAGTATGTGTTTAAAATGAATATTTTTAAGTCCTAATATAGGTCAGGCGAATCATGAACTTCTTATAACTAGTACTACCTTAAAAAGATTTGTGATCTCATTGTGTTGCAGTTTACAATGATTGCATTCCAATCTTTCTAGAAATGTGGGACACTTAACGAGGAATTAAAGGTGATGACATTAGACATGTCCATTTAAATGACTCTTGAGAGCCCTTTGGACTGCAAGGAGATCAAACCAGTCAATCATAAAGGAAATCACTCCTGAATATTCATTGGAAGGACTGATACTGAAGCTGAAGCTCTAATACTTTGGCCACCTGATGTGAATAACTGACTCATTGGAGAAGACCCTAATGCTGGAAAAGATTGAAGGCAGGAGGAGAAGGGCATGACAGATGATGAGATGGTTGGATGGCATAACTGAATCAAAGGGCATGAGTTTAAGCAAGCTCTGGGAGTTGGTGATGGAACATGCCAGGGAAGCCTCGCATGCTGCTGCCCATGGGGTCACAAAGACTCAGATGTGACTGAGCGACTGAACTGAACTGATTTAAAAGTGAGTAGGAGTCCATGAGCTGAACAGTCTTCGGTGTGTTTCATATAAAGAACATTTTTTTAAAAAACAATTGAATTGAAGATATAATAATCCATGGATGCAGATTGTGAAGGGTCTAGTTTACCAATTTAAAGAATAAAGTAAATTAGCCTCCAATTAAAATAAATTTAAATTAAAAAAAAGAATAGATTTACTCCTCAAGAAAATCAAATATTTAAGTCCATTATTGATTTGGTTTTCCTGTAACAATATGTGCACATAATATTTGTACCATTAAGAGAGATATGTTGAAGTTCTCCTTTTCTGTTTTGTTGCAAGCTGGTTTTATTTATTTATTATTTTTATTATTTTTAATTTTCATTTTTACTTTATTTTACTTTACAATACTGTATTGGCTTTGCCATACATCAACATTAATCCACCACAGGTGTACATGAGTTCCCAATCCTGAACCCTCCTCCCACCTCCCTCCCCATATCATCTCTCTGGATCATCCCCATGCACCAGTCCCAAGCATCCTGTATCCTGTATCGAACATAGACTGGCAGTTTGTTTCTTATATGACAGTATACATGTTTCAATGCCATTCTCCCAAATCATCCTACCCTCTCCCTCTCCCACAGAGTCCAAAAGGCTGTTCTATACATCTGTGTCTCTTTTGCTGTCTCGCATACAGGGTTATCACTACCATCTTTCTAAATACCATATATATGTGTTAGTACACTGTATTGGTGTTTTTCTTTCTGGCTTACTTCACTCTGTATAATCAGCTCCAGTTTCATCCACCTCATTAGAACTGATTCAAATGTATTCTTTTTAATGGCTGAGTAATACTCCATTGTGTATATGTACCACAACTTTCTTATCCATTCATCTGCTGATGGACATGTAGGTTGTTTCCATGTTCTGAGACACGTGTACCCCAATGTTCATCACAGCACTGTTTATAATAGTTCTCTGCTTTCAATTGTAGGTTATATGAGGTGTGTCTTTTGGAATTTTCATTGGATTGAAATGAAAGGCAAGAGCTGAGAACAATGTAAATGGAGATCCTTGAGAGAATTAACATCCATATTGGACTTCTTGACTCTGAGGCATTCCGTACATGCACTTTCACTGATGGTTTCTAACCTGAAAGGTGAATCTTATCCAGGCACAGCCCTTACCTATGGAAGGTTATCAGAGCTAATTGTGGCCCCAGAACCCTTTGCTTGAAGAAGACTTTGGTTTTTATTACCATGTGGCTTTTTCTTTCAATAACATCAGATTTTTAAGATGATGTTATTTTAGCTCCTGTATATCTCTTTTAGCAATTTAATTCAGACATCTTTAAAGCAAGTATGAATTTTTAAAGGGGATAGCATTTCTGTATGTGTGGATTTTAATTTGGGCTTCAGAATATACACTTACAATGTTATGTTTACAAAAAGTAAAATTAAAATGTGTTTTATTTGAAAATCAACAGAAATTCAATCAAAGAGTTCAAATTATATGGTATGGTGAAAACTTGGAGGATAAAATTTCAAATTTACTAATGGCACATTTATCCTCCAAGTTTTCACCGTACCATATAATTTGAACTCTTTGATTGAATATGTAATTTCTACAATTTTATTATGAACATTGTCTCCTAATAATAATAGAGGCAAATATTGAATCAAAAATTATCAAATTTTCATTATTGATGGACTGAGTTATTCCATGATGCAAAGTAAAAACCCCCTTTTTTCTGGAAAATATTCAGGACCATATTGAAACATAGATTAACATATTGCTAATTGAAATATTACTGTAATGTATGTCTTGCACAATATATAACTGTTTAAAGATACATCTTAGTCTAGACAGTTTTGAAGGGCATTAGATGAAATTACAAAATCAATGTCAAAAATAATAATAACATATCAAGCTGGATTTGAGTTCAATTTATCTTTTCATGATGGCTATATAGAAAGGAATTGTTTGATTTGGGTTTAAGCTAGCAAAGCCTATCGGAGGATGCACATCATATTCTTTTTTGCTGTTGTTGTTGTTAACTTTTAAACTCTGATGTTGCATGATGAGGAAAATAAGGTACACAAAGTATGTAGAGTGAAAAATATCTTGCCAGAAGTATTTGGTAATAAGCCTTTATAAAATTCTAAAGAAAATAAGAAAATTAAGGAGAGATGAACTGTTTATGGTAATAGTGATGGCTGTAACTAACTCCAGATCTTTAGAGAATTTATTTCTCTTCAAGATAAGACTTAAAATTCAGACATCAAGATATTGTCATATTCTAGAATTGCAGAGGGCTTCTCTTTCAGTCAATTGAAAGACAAAGAAAATATGGAGAAAGGATATATATTAACCACTTTTTCATGGGTAAGATACACATCACTTCTGCTTAGACAGCAATTGCAATAATTTGTACCATGACACCAACTAGATGCAAACTAGATGCAAAGGGAACTATAAATGTAATCTCAATCCAGTCAATTGTTCCCTTTCCACTGTACTGTTGCATGGGTTCTGGTGCAGAGTTGATTTTCTCTTGGTGTCCATTTTAACCATTATATGGCACTAGAAGACCAACTAGTGTTACTTGGTAACATTGTTCTATAGTGTTTTCTGAGGTTTTGAGAATACTGTCCTGTGAAATATTTCATGAATAAAAATTAATTTCAATGTTGTTTGGAAAAGAATCTATATAATGGTCATCTGCTTTATATTTGATACATATAAAATCTAAAAATATATAGAATTTCCAAAACATAAATTCTATAACTTCCCACAAAGGAAAAATATTGTTAAATTTTATTTTCAAAACATTATTTCATGTTTATTAATATATAATTACATAAAATAAAATTGCAAATAATTACATGATTTGTTCCAAAAATCTAGAAATAAGTTTATACCTGTGAAACCAACATCATAATCAAGATAATGTACATGACTCTTCTTCCTCCAAAAAATTTTTCATGCCTCTTTGTAATAGCTTCTTTTCTGAACAACCACTGGTTAAATTTCTGGCAATACAAATTAATTTTCATCTTAAAGAGTTGAATATTAATGAAATCATTTAATAAGTAAGATTTTGTTTGCCATTTTTTATGCACCATGATTCTTTGTAATACATCCATGTTGAGCTATGTATGTAATAAGAATTAATTTTTTGTGAAATATGTATTCAAATATTTTCCAAGTTTATTTATTTCATTTCTTCTTAATAGAGTTAAAAAGTTCTTATATAGTCTCCACGCAGGTCTTTCATAGGTCGTGATTTGCAAATATTTACTCTCAATCTGTAGTTTGTCCTTTTATTCTCTTATCAGTGTCATTCCCTTTGTTAGTGATACACTTTTATGATATGATGTGTTCAAACTCACAGCATTCCTGTTTCAATTGTCACATTGTATCATGTGATTGAGAATTCTTATAACACACACAAATTAAGCTAATGAATGTAATTAGATTTTACTGCTTTCAGTTCATCATTCATAATATGCTACATGTTGTAACTTATAGTATATTCAAACTAACAGCCAGCCATTGGGTAACATATTCTCATCTTTAAAAAAAAAAAAAAAGAATGATTTGTTACCTAAAGACAATTTCTAAAGATGGTGTGTAGTGATTACTGCTCTTTTAAAGCTCATTATTTAATCAAATATTCATTTAAATTAGTTTCTATGTACTTTATTGTACATGCTGCTATGAAAACTTCTTCAAATTAAATTGAAGTAACAACCATTGAAAATCTGAGCTGCTAAAGTCTTTGGATTTAGGGAGAAAATAGAAGAAAACATTTCAATGTACACTTTTATCTGCTAGTGCTGTTAAAACAAAACAAAAAAAAATTAAAGCTGTTTCTCAATGCCTAATCATAAAAAATGCCAAGGAAAAATGAGTAAAAGTCAATTTAGAAGAATGCTTTTGTTCTGTCTTACTATTTTGAGATATTTTCTAACTTCTCTTTTCTCTGTTCATGTTGAATCACCGGAAAATATTAAAGAACAGTTTGTTCTTTTGGAATAGTGTCTTTATTTCTAAGAACTAAAATACTATTATAGACATTTGTTTTCTAGGGAATAAAGAAATCAGAAAAGCAGGTGTGGAATATTTACTCTTTTGTGAAGTTTGTATTTGTTTGGTTTTTCTTTGATAAGAATATGCTAAGGTAGAAAATACACATTTTTTTTCAAACCTTTTATTTATTTCTTACTTGACTTATTAGAATATCTTTCTTTCTCCTGGAAAAGAATATTCAAATAAAATGCTTGTGGCAGCAGCATTCCTATATAAAGCTTGAATATTTGCCTTTTTACAATCGTATTTTCTATTCACATCTGAATATCCTTTCCAGGATTTCTTCAAGTTTGTGAAGAAAAGGACAGCAGATCAGAATTCAAATAACTATCTCATGCTCAAGGAATTTCAGATTAAATTTTAGTCTTTTGAGTGAAATGAATTAAACAACTTAAACTGTTTTTTTTCTAAGCATTAACAAGGCTTTGTTCATTTTGATCTTAAGATATTATGAATTTATAAATGGGTTATAAATGTAGCATTGGCCTAAGAAAATATCTAAATGTTTTGCATTTATAAAAATCATTCATTTCAGAGTAAGTCTTTATATTAAGAGATTTTTATGAAACATGTAAAGACATGTAAATTTCATTAGCCAAATCAGCCTCAAATGTTATTCAAAGCTATGGAGAAATTCAAACTACTTAATCTTTCAGAAATAACTTGCTGCCGCTGCTGCTGCTAAGTCGCTTCAGTCGTGTCCGACTCTGTGCGACCCTATAGATGGCAGCCCACCAGGCTTCCCTGTCCCTGGGATTCTCCAGGCAAGAACACTGGAGTGGGTTGCCATTTCCTTCTCCAATGCATGAAAGTGAAAAGTGAAAGTGAAGTCGCTCAGTCGTGTCCAACTAGTAGCGACCCCATGGACTGCAGCCTACCAGGCTCCTCTGTCCATGGGATTTTCCAGGCAAGAGTACTAGAGTGGGGTGCCATTGCCTTCTCCATCAGAAATGACTTAGAAGGTACTTAAAATGCGTATACCATCCAAAGGAAAGTTTTATGTTCAAGCACTTTTTTTCATTTGTTCAAATGAAAAATATTTTTATGTCACCATCAATATTTTGCTAATGTAATGCAAAATTTTTTGTCAATAAAATTGAAATGAGTGCCCATTTTGTCATTAAAATATATGCTGGATGATTATATATATATATATATATATATATATATAATTTTAATGACATATTGAATGACTTCTAATATTAGAGTTGACCTATATATGTGTGTAGGTATATATATACACTATACATGAGGTCACATGACATCATTGCTTTTAAAAGAAAAACTTGGTTTCAAATCTAAGAGCAGAGCTATGTAAGGATTGAAAGTGAACAGAGCATATGGAAATAAATCACATGTATTTGTATTTATGTTTAGAAATAATTATAAAATGCATTAATAGCAAAACCAGATCCTTGAATGTTATGAAAAATTGTTGATTTCAATTTGGGGATTATTTACTTAGATACATAAAATACTAACTCTTTTAAAACAAGGTTTTCATATGTTTACTTCACTTGGTATTCTTATCCACGTGTGAGCCGTGACCATTTAATCAGCATGGAGTTATAGAAGTGTGAGCTTCTTGACCTTGTAAATTACTAATTACCAGTAAATTGGCCTCAATCAATTTGAGTGTAATTGAAGTAGTATGGTTCTCTGTGTAGGTGAACAGTTTATTGAATGCTTATTTTGTTACATCAAACTGAAAATGTTAAATTATAAGCCAGAGTACTTCCTGAATCAATATGAGACATGTCTCAATTACCAATTGTGAGACTTCTCAAACTGCATTGTTTACTTTTTGTGTTTAGCATAGCTAACTATTCATGAGTTAATAGCCAAACAAAATCAAAGCTATAAGGAGTTTTGCCAGTGGATAACTTCAGGAAAGGATGTTTCTAAACTTTTCAAGTACTGGATGTATTTTAAAGAATTAATTTAAATATCAATTATGTATCAATTAACAGCCAACACTGCATGTACAATTGTTGGGTAAGATTTTATAACAAAACATCACTATTTCTACAATTTTAGTATCAATTCAGCATTAGAAAACTCACCTATTAAAGATTTCAATATGCAGAGTTTTGTGCCAGAATTTTCCTTTAACTATATAAGTTTAACTGAGAATTGGATTAAGTATCTTACATTTTAGTTCAGTTCAGTTTAGTTCAGTTTGGTCACTCAGTCGTGTCTGACTCTTTGCAACCCCATGAACCGCAGCTTGCCAGGCCTCCCTGTCCATCACAACTTCCGGAGTTCACTCAAACTCATGTCCATTGAGTCAGTCATGCCATCCAGCCATCTCATCCTCTGTCGTCCCTTTCTCCTCTGGCCTTCAATTTTTCCCATCATCAGGATCTTTTCAAATGAGTCAGTTCTTTGCATCTGGTGGCGAAAGTATTGGAGTTTCAGCCTCGGCATCAGTCCTTCTGATGAACAGTCAGGATTGATCTCCTTTAGGATGGACTGGTTGGATCTCCTTGCAGTCCAAGGCACTCTGAAGAGTCTTCTCCAACACCACAGTTCAAAAGCACCAATTCTTCAGTGCTAAACTTTCTTTACAGTCCAACTCTCACATCCTTACATGACTACTGGAAAAATCATAGCTTTGACTAGATGGACCTTTGTTGGCAAGGTAATGTTTCTGCTTTTTAATAAGCTGTATAGGTTGTTCATAAGCTTCTCCTCCAAGGAGCAAGTGTCTTTTAATTTTATGGCTGCAGTCACCATCTGCAGTGATTTTGGAGACCAAGAAAACAAAGACTGTCACTGTTTCCAATGTTTTGCCATCTATTTGCCATAAAATGTTGGGACCAGATACCATGATCTTAGTTTTCTAAATGTTGAGTTTTAAGCCAACATTTTCACTTTCCTCTTTCACTTTCATCAAGAGGCCCTTTAGATCTTCTTCACTTTCTGCCATAAGTGTGGTGTCATCTGCATATCTGAGGTTATTGATATTTCTCCCAGCAATCTTGATTCCAGCTTGTGTTTCTTCCAGTCCAGCATTTCTTATGATGTATTCTGCATATAAGTTAAATAGGGGTGGTCAAATGTAAATGTGAATGTTGATTTCTTTGTTAATTTCCAATGAGAAATGTTTCATGTGTTAGTATTTTTAAGAATAGAATACCATACTTTTTGATGTTATAGTAGAATATGTATTGGGTATAACATAGGCTCTGATTAAATAACATTTTGCCTGTCATTCTTTTTCATGTGTAGAAAAACTTTAACTTAAGTGTGGAGTGGAAAATCTATGAATATTCATTGATAATTTTTTAGTTCAGCTCTCTATTCAAGTGCAAATCCAGTGTTTGTACTATGTATTAAAATTAGTAATACTGTAAATCATCCTATAATATGACTGCCTGTCAGGATAAAAGATGTAAGAAATGGTTTTTGAAAATTCATTTTTAAGCTTGCTGCACATAATGATATAGTAATTTTACTTAATGTTAAGTTTAAATGTTTTCCACATTTGATGTATATTTGATAATTACCCTTTGAATTTTGTATGTAAAGCATAGTTTAATCATTAATTTATTAACTGATCACAAGTTAATATCATTTTTAACATACATTTTGAAAATTATATAACAATAATAATTTTGGTAAGCAAAAATATGCACAAAGAAACAAGAAAAATGTATACAAATTAGATGTTTGTGGAGTAATATCAGAATTTTCCATTCTATTTATGAATATAAAACATTGTGATAATTAGAAATAAAAACACAAATTTTATTTCAGGAAACTAGAAGAAAACAAAAACAATGAACATAAAATAGAAACACAAAAAGTTTCTGAGAGCAGTGAAAGCTAAAGGTGCCAAAAGTGTGAAGAGAAAGAAAATTCCATAAATTCAGATCATAAAATAGCCAAAGATGTACAAATTAAGGCTAAATATTATATGTATAGATGCAAAATCTAAATTACTTATTTGTAAGAGCAAGAAAGGAAAGTTGAGATCAATATTGGTTCTTCCCTCGATCTTGATGGAATTACACATGTGTCAAGGCACATTTGTATGATTTAATGTTTCTCAGGGGCTATTGGGCAGGAAAGAAATTTTGCAGTGAAAAACTCATGGTTTCTTTTTCCATGTGGTAGTGAGATAGTACATCTCGACAAGTTCAGTTGGAAAAAAAGTGAGTTTTTGAGATTATTTACATAGCTTTGAACACTATTCTGTGTCTTCCCTATAGAATAAACTTACTCTATATCACTCTTCCAGAAAACAAAATGACTATTTTCTTAGAAGAATTAAAGAAAATAATTATATATATATATATATATATATATATATATACACACACACACACACACACACACACATATTC